>LR812523.1:46676847-46871847 GCA_903798195.1 Danio kyathit | reverse complement strand
CAGTGAACCTCATCTTGGTGATTACAATCCCAGAAGCAGAGTAATGATCAGCTTTTGTATATTAACTCAATTAATAGACAGAAACGCACTAAATGAACTAATGTGTCATGGTCCTGTATTTCAGTTGATATCATTTTATCTCAAATCGTTCGTGTTATTGAATTGAATGTAGCCTCCTATCTTAAATTGAAAAACAGTAAGTTTAATTAGCCATTTTATTAGTCTGTTTAAATATTAGCCACTCTTAACTTTAGTGCAATATGAATATACAACATGCATTTATTTATGCTGTTAATTTTTTTGCAATTTTTAATTATTTAATCTGTAATTAAATTTAGGGTGGTTCTGGGATTTGAAATCATCAGAAGCTTAGTGCATGATGCCCGAATAAAAGCAGAATTAATTTTATACAAAAATCATACAGTGAAAATAGCATGTAGATATCATTTCGAATCGTCACCTTGGAATTATAAGGTTCTATCTGCGTTCTGAATGATTTTGAGATATTGAGCTTCAAAGTTTTTGCATTCCATAGCAAACAGTATGTGTGTAACATTTGTTTTTTAAATAAAAAGTCTTCAAATGTAATCAACTTATAAAAAACATCCCATAATGTAAATAAGTTGTCATTTAATAGGAATATGTCAATAACACAATTTTGACAAAAATGTCAGACAGAACCTTATAATTCTAAGGTGACGAAATAGCTAAAAGATCAAACCCTATATTAAATTTTTTATTATTTGCTAATTGTATTATTTTGTTTGTTTATTTGCTCAGCCTGTGAATATCATACAATTTGCGGATGTATTATAAAACTATTGTACAACCTGTCCAATGTTATTAAAGGTGCAGTAGGTCTGTGGTTCCCAACCTTTTTTTGCTTGAGACCCCTTTTTTCCCCGGAAAATATTGTAAAGCCCCCCCCTTTAATGATGTTATCGCTCATATAAGTTTGCAGTAAGGATGACAAAAAATGTTGTTTTCCAATAAACAGTATGTTTATTACTATATCTAGATATGTTTATGCATAAATAATAGCCTAATGTAAAATATAAAAGCAAAACATCAGTAGGCCATTTGTAACTGAAAAACATAAGCCTTTGGCCTTAAATTGGCTCTATATTAGTTGCCAATTTTTTTAAGTTTCTTGTCAGTGGCGTTGATGTCCCTCATCTCATTTTGGGTGTGTGTCAATACTTTTGCCTTGCGCTCAAAAACTGCTCTGGGCTTGTTGCGGTATTGGGGATGAGTCGTCTGCAAATGTTTTATTAATTTGGATGGCCTCATGCATTAGTTAGCAAGAACTTTAGCGCAAATAATGCACTGTGGCTGGGTCAGGGACTCTTACTTAGGGAAAATGGAATAAAACCATAGTTCAGGTAACTATCTTGGTATTTCCTGTATTGTTTCCAGTATTGCTAGCGCTGCAACCTGAAATGTTTGGAGCTTTCTCACCTTGGTCCACTATGCTTGGGTCATTACTGTTAGCTGCTGAAGGCGAATCAGTGAGACTCAATCTTTTTTGTGGAGGATGTATTACAAATTTGTCAATTTTTTGGTCAGCCAGGGGATAAAATGAACTAAGGCAACATGATCGTTCTCCTAATTGTCCACTGCTAAACATTTTTTTTTTAAATATGATGCAACCCCCCCACGGAGCTCACTGAGGCCCTCTTGTGGGCCAGGACCCCCCTGTTGAGAGCCGCTGCTGCGGGTGATCTGCTAAAATACTAACCGTTTAGCATAATATCTTTGAAACGCAGTCCCTCACCTGCTGTCCAAAGCCACGCCTCCTGAAATCACGAACGCACACATTAAAGATGACAGAGACCCACTAGATCATGTCATTCGCCAGTTAGAAAACTTACTTTATAATACTACAATTCTCAATGAAAAACTGTATTATATCTAGCACGTTTTCAGTTGTGTAGCTAGCAAAACTTGTCATAATATGAAATATTTCATGCAAGGATTGATGTTCACGCACGTTGTCCTAAAGCAACTACTGTATGCTTAGTGGTTGGTCCGGCGGGGTGCAGGAATTACACTTATTACTAAGCCATACTTAAATGCTATATCAGACCGAATATTCAGAGAAGCATGGTGAGCAATATAGGGAGCACAGTTTGTCATTGTTCAGGTTGTCATTGTTCAAAAATGAACCAATGTGAATATAAAACCAACTTGACCTCAGTAAAGCAGGCTAAGCGAAGTAGTGCTGTTTACTGATGTTTTGTTGATAAACTAAATAAAAATCTACATTATTGATGCTGTAAAACTATTGAAATGAAAACTAATTGAAAATAGTCACATCAATCTTTCGCTGGAAGATTTCACACAACCCGAAGAACAACACTTCTGTGCATATAGCCCATTCGTAAAACAACAAAATCTACATCAGCTCTGCGTGACTAATAGTTTTAAAACATAACATTACCTGTCTAAATGAAATACTTCAGCCATGGTGTCATCCTTCCTCCAGTGTGCAAAACTAACTCCAATTTTGATTCAGGATTTTAATAAATTTTGGATTCAGCATTTGTTTTTACTGCTGTCACTCAATCTCTTGTGTGCACATGTCATGAACGTGGCACGCACAAACGGCGGATCTGTGTGAACGGGTTGACAGACTACTTATCAGAATTATGAGAATTGTCGGCTCGACAAATTTTAATTGGATGAACATTTTTTAGTCTTATGCCTTACCCAGAATATAAAAATACATGTAAATAAATTTAGATCATTTACTTTAATCAATACTATTGGAATGTGAAGAGACTTTCAACCAGCACAACAAAAAAATATTTCTAAAGACAATCACCTACTGCACCTTTAAAATATTTGTGCTTTTCAAAATACATCTGTGCCATCCCTAACTAGGGAACTGAAGTGATGTTTGGAGCATTCGTGTGTTTCTGCAAATTTAATTGCAAAAAGTGTAGTTTAGTTTAGATTTATTTATATAATCATTCATATCAGCATGTTCTTTTAACCTCACTTTCAGGAGTGTGAAGGATTACTACACAATTCCTCTGATAATAAGCAAGCATTGGTTTTCCATTATATACTATATGAATTTACATATTCAAATAATAACAAATGGATCTTAAACAAGTGTCTGACTAAAAAAATAAACTGCATCATTGTTAATGTGAATGTATTTGAATTGCATAAAACTTAAAGGAGTATACCGTTCATCATTTAACTGAAGTGTGTGCATGTATTATAGACACTTTCTGTGCAATACTAAAGAATGTAAAAGCAACTATACAGTAGAAGTGTACTGAAGTCAAATTTTGAATGACAAGTAGGACTCCTTTAAATATTTCATATTAATCTGAACTTGAGGTATAGTTGAAATTGACCACAGGGTTTCGGGAGAGAGAAAAGAAAGTAAGAAATGCACTAAAATCCCTCAAACCATGAATGATTAGTCCTAGCGATACTATTAAAGGGTAAACTGCAGACCCTAATGAGACATAGGAAAACTAATTTGTTTTTACATGTTATTTATTTGCCACAAAAAAGTCTTCTATATGATTATGTTGGCTTGAGAAAGCCAACATACTGTTATCCTACTTAAACTTATTATTATTATTAATCTGTCCGACAAAACAAACGCATCTCCTCCTAGGCCATTCATGCTACAAGGCCCAAAGTTTCCCAAAAGGTGCTTTCTGCAGTGAAGATTGTTGCTATATCTCCTCATGCCGATAAGATTTATAGTTTGTTTATTAAAAATTTATGAAAAAATTGCAAATATTTACATTTTTTTTTTCGGGCATATAAAAAAATTATACAAGGCCCAAATTTGCCCAAAAGATGTGTTGGAAGATGCAGATTATTACTATATTTATTTGAAGTAATAATAAATTACAGTTTTTGCAACAAATATTTTTTTTATATTAAATTTGCATTAAATCTGACAGTCTGAGAGTGTCTGGTATGAGAGTGTCCACAAGAGGGCACTACAGGATAAGAAATAAGACTCTCTCACGCACACGTTGGGTTTACCTCAGCTCGTCTTTCAGAGAGGAGGAGCATATTCATACAGTTTTGAAGCATAATTCAAGCTATTTTGAAACTTTCAAAGCTATTTTAAAACGTTCTAGTTAGTGATAAGATGTGAAATCTGACGTTATGATTAATATGATGTTTCTGTCTGAAGAAAATTCATCTAATATTCATCTGTGGCTGCTGTCGCGTTTATGAGCTGGCTGTCAGCTGATACACAGACGCGTTAGTCAAAGAGCCCAAAATAGAAAGGTCTTTATATTTAAATATTCCAGCGATTGTACCCATATCCAACCATTGTAAAACACAAAGTCATCTGTTACACTGAACACCGCGTATATGGAACATAAAAGACAATCGCTTTCAGTTTGGCAGCTGCGTCTGTAGGCAGTTGTTATTCTCTATACAATATCCGAGCATGTGAAAGCAATAATTTACTCTAAAACACTGATGCTTACATGGAGAAGTTCGGTAAAACGTTTACTTCATCATACAGATCGCCTTTCGTGATTTTAGAGAGATGCAGTGTTTTCATCTATCGCGACTCACGCAGAGGCGCTCTCTCTCTCTCTCTCTCTCTCTCTCTCTCTCTCTCTCTCTCTCTCTGCAGGAGAAAGGCTGTCTCTCGATGACAGTTTCGACTACTCTTGTGAGGTTAATCAAACTACTGTAAAACTAAAAGACTGAATTGAATGTTTGCAAACGTCATGACATGGAGTGATAGGCTTGAAAGAATAAAGGATCTTTCACAGACAGAGAAATGCGCAAATGCCGTTCTATAGGCTGTGTTAACAGAGGCGGATCAAACGAAAAATATTGTTTTTCTCTTTGTCAGATCGCGTTTTAACCCAGGTTAATCTTATACATTCTAAATATTCAGTGATTTCCCCGTACAAATGAACTGTTAGCGGAGAATCAAACAGGGCTTTATTTCATTTATAGATCGGAGATTACAGATATCTGTTTGATTCTGATAAGAGAAAAAGATCTACTGATTTAGTCATTACAGGACAGATGCTTTAGTAAGGATTAATTCGCTAAATTAGACTTATACAAGTAATTATGTCTCCTTGAAAGAATAATAGATTCCATGGCAAATCTCCTGCTGTTGATATGGCAAGCCATTTTTACATTAATTCCAAGTTCAGTCTATGGCAAGCCGTTTATGCATGTATCCCTTTAAAATGATTTCTCAGATATCATACACTTTTTTATGTTTGACTCATGCTAGCAAATGGGACTTGTATGCTACACATGCTAGCATTGTTTAGCAATGCTAATAACAATTAGCTAAATGCAATAACATGCTGGAAATTATTGCTAAGTAATAGGAATTGATCAAATATGAGGCTTGCCAGTAGGGGAGAGCGGGGCACAAGGTAACACTGTTTGGTTTTGGTCAAATAATGAACAAAAGTATTGGGTTTAGACAAACCATATTTTTTTTACCAACAACACACAAGCCTCTCCTACAAATGAGCACTGGAATTATGATCGCCGGACCTGTGGTTTCAGTGCAGTACTGTCAAAAATGCCAGGAGTACAAATGTTACTATTTACCCCACCAAGCTGTAACCGATAGTTGTAACAGACAGAGGGTTAGTTGTAACACACGCTTATAAAGGCAGATTTCACACAGTTCATTTACATTCAGTTCTATATTTCCTCAGTATTTGGCTCATTTCTTTTTTATTCTACAGAGCACAGTATGTTTATTTTATTTATTTGTTTATTGGATAAACACATTTGAATCTATTTGCATTATTATTCATTTATCCATTATTATACAATGCATTTATTTGCATAATTATCAATAAAATATTTTTTCTATTAAAGCCATATTTTCTATGAAAAACATTTTTATTTAAAAAGTTCTCAACATTACACTCAAAATTAAAATAATATTGTGTTGGTTTAGTTGGTGTCCAACAGTGTGTGCCTTACTAAACCCGCTGTGTCATGTTTTCCTCAAAACTGGCTAGCAGTCTCTGTGTGTTTTACATCTTTCAAAATGATTTCATCTTTTAGCCCAGAAGACGGTGATCACTACAATAAGATTTTACTTACGTACTTTCACTGATTTTTATGCTGCAAAAATGATTTCTTCTGTGTTTCTCATCAAAATTTCGCCAAACATTTTCAATAATTGTCAGGAAGACGTCTGCCGACACTGTGGTGAAAACCCCGGAAGCATGCCATGGTTAACCCTGAGCAAATACCTTAAAACTCTGTGTTACATTGAACCCTGCTTTACTTTGTGCCCCGCGCTCCCCTAAACAACCCAGTGGACCCTAGCGACTGCCTACAGTAGGAAACCCTCAAAACACCCTAGCAACCAGCTAGCGATGCCTTGCCAACTGCCTAGCAACCACTTAGCAACCGCTGGGCATCCTGCCAACTGCCTTTGAATCCTAGCGCAGTCACGTTGGCTTTCTCAAGCCAACATCAAAGTTCGTCAACGAACTTTAGGTTCTAGTTATAGTTGAACCACTGAAGTCACATGAAATGTTTTGGTTCCTTTTCTGGACTTTGAACATCTCGGGATCATTGCACTCTATAGAGGCTCTCAAGTTTAAATAAAAAAATTACATTTTCTTCCAACGATGAACAAAGGTTTTGGGGGATTAGAACAACATGAGTCTAACTAATTAATGAGATCATTTTAACTTTTGGGTGAACTAACCATTTAACTGGTTCGCTTCACATATACTCAAGAGTGTACACACACACAAGGCTGTCTAAATTATGCCTAAGAGTATCTGACTCCCCAAATCCCTGTATGTTTTTTTTGCTGTTATTTATGATTAAATTTTACTCATGGTAACATAAAAAAACGTATAAAATTTGCAATGTTGACGTATGTACAGTAAACATACACATACATATATTTTACATGTATTTTGACCTATATTGAACTACTGCCATATTTTATTTATTTTTATTGTTCGTTTATTAGGTTCATCTTAGGTCAGACAGAAAATAACACTGTAAATAAAATATACATAATAGTAATACATTTAGGCCCAGTTTCACAAACAGGGCTTACCTTAAGCCAGGACTAGACCTTAGTTTAATTAGGCTATTTAAGCCACATTTATATAAACGGGCTTAGACAAATACATTACTGGTGTGCACCTGGAGACAAAAAATGGCACTGCCATATTTTAAAACCTCTCACTGCAAGTTATTTTCAGTTAAGACAGCTCAAACATGCAATTTAATCCAAGACTAGCCTCAAACCTTGTTTGTGAAACCGGGGGATAGATTTATAAAACATGCCATAAAAATCATGCACTCATACAATTCACCAAACAAATAATTATCAGGAAAAAATAATTATACACTAAGTACGTATATAAATAATAAGCTCAGATATCACATATATACACAAAAGTACATACATAAGATAACATAAAAAATAATAAAACAAACAATAGAATTTTTTTTATTAAAAATTAAACAGAGAAAAAAACAGATGTTGAAGATATAGGTGCCTCCTTAAAAAAATTAGAAAAGGGCTCCAGACTTTCTGGAACTGTTCTGGCTTTTGTTTTATTGCGAACCTAATCTTTTTTGTTCTAAGGGCATGAAAAAAATCAAAAACCCATTACCAATAAGAAGGGGGAACTGCTGACTTCCAATTCATAAGAATAAGTCGTCTAGCCAGTAAAGTTGCAAAGGCTACACTATCAGCCTGTAATGAATTTAATTCAACATATTCTGGCAGGATTGCAAACAGTTTTGTTAAGGGGTTTGGGTCTATTTATAATGAAAAAAAAACAGCAGAAAAACTACTGAAGACTTTCCCCTCAAATATCTGACAGTTTTAAACAAGACTGGAAAATATGTAACAATGTGGCTGGTTCGGTTTTACAGCAAAGGCAAGTTGGGTCAAGATCAGGGAATATTTTATTCAGTTTAGTTCTAGACCAAATCCCAGTAAGTTTAACAAGTGACATCCCTCTCTTGGTTCGAAGGCGTGGGCCAGAGAACAGTTTCAATATGCTCATGTGCGGTACGCATGTAGTGTGAGTTCAAAGTGTATCTGAGTGTAAAACCGAAGATGCAACGTCACTTTAAGGGACTGTTCCTTATGGATTCATAACTCATTCATACTTGTCAATGAACGGGAACTGACATAGTCTATCAAAGATGCAAACCCCTCACTGCGCTTCAGCTGCCACCTTCAGCAAACTTCCTAACATGTGCAGCACAATGACTTAAACATTTATGAGCGTCACTGTGTCCCAAACGACTTAAAATAACTTCACAACAAGATAACTAAAGCAATCTCTGTTGTGCTGAGCGAGAGCGCTTCTCTTCCTGTTTTCTTCTAAACATTCTAAGTGGGCTTGGAAAGTAAAAATGCAAAGTGGACTGTTGGAAGAATGGGGATGATCAAACCCGGGCTGGTTTCAGGGCAACTGTGCCTAGTGTGAGTACACCCTCAGATGGATACAGAATTACTCCAAGGCCATTCCAGTATTTTCAGTAGTCACATGGTGCTACAGTAGTTAGTTATTCAAACTAGTATTGGATATAAAAAGACCATTGACTGATTAGAAGCATTAAATAGAATGGACTATGGTCAAATATATTGTTAAACATTTGTTCTGGTAAAAAGGTTACAACAAAGTATTCAAGGAAAAGTGCAAGTGTGGGATGGTGAAGGAGGGCGTAGCAGCTTGACAGAATTTCAGAAGCAAGTTGGCTTATGACAGGTAAAAGAAGCAAGAGCACAGAACTGTGACTGATTTTTTTTTTTGCAAAGACAGCAGAGTCTAGAGAAAAGAGGAAGCGCACTCAAATTTGACGGAGCTTGACAGAAATTGTTTGTGTGGCTTTGCTCCTGTTCGATTGCCACCGTCTCACAGCAGCCCTGAGTGGGTGTACAAGTGCCTATGTAGTATTAATGAGGTGATTCAGGGCTCGCTGCATCTCCATCTCACTGCCTTCCTGTCTTTTTTCATTTTACTGTGTCTCTCTCTCTCTTGTTCATCCTTCCTAGTTCCCCTCCCTTGTCTCTCTCTCCTCTCTCTCTTGAATGTAAATGGATGATTTCAGTATTTATAGATAGGCTCCTGCATCATATCCTCTGACCTATTTTAGTCGATGACATCATCATTTTTTGCTCAGAGAGTTTGCTTTAGATCCCCAGCCTTCTGGTTTATTGCTGCTCTTCCTCTCGTTCCAGGGGTTTCCTGGGTTTAGGGTACCAGCCAAAGTGGATTTAGTTTGTCTAAGTAGCTTAGGCTGAATTTTCAAGAATGCAAGCTTGATGTAATAGATCATTAAGCAAAGTCCGGGGAGATTTATCACGCGATTATGTTGGTACTCAAAGCACATTATAAAACTATGAATCAAATATTTGTTAGACATTAAAAATAAATGTTAAAAAATAACAGTAAACAAACATTCATTCATTCATTCATTTTCTTGTCAGCTTTGTCCCTTGCGGGGTCGCCACAGCGGAATGAACCGCCAACTTATCCAGCACGATTTTACGCAGCGGATGCCCTTCCAGCCGCAACCCATCTCTGGGACAGTAAACAAACAAAACATTTAATAACGATAAATCTAATTTAAGGAATTCCGGAATGCATGGTTTTCTAATGAATTGTTTGAAATGTAAAATTTATTTATTTAACAGGGACAATGCTCATTATTCAACAGTAAGACTGTAAATAATCCAGAGTTAGCCACAAGGGTTAATTTTCATCTGTTGCCCCCTGCCAGGCAACCTAACATCAAAAAACACATTATCACACATGCAATAACGGTAGATACATACAACAAAAGGATAAAACATATAATAAAAATTTAGAGAAAATAATTAGAACACATGATTAAAACTCGATTTGCTTTTAGCCATTTCTTTAACTTGTATTTAAATGTTGAATAATTTGTAATACCTCTTAAATCAATAGGAAGTGTGTTCCAGAAATGACTGGCTCTAACTGAGAAGACTGACCATGCAAAAGTTGTACATCTAAACTGCACAGCACAGTCTCCTCTAGTAATAGATGGTGTTGCTCGACCATTATTATTTTTAACTCCCATAATGGAGGTGGAGCATATCCATTTAAAATTTTTAAAATCATACAAGCATCAGCCAAATATTTCATATTATCAAAGCTCAATAAATAATGTTTTTGTATTATATTACATTGATGATACCTAATAGTCTTCTGATCAAATACTTTGTGTCTGTTTATATATAAGTTGTTGTTATTATTATTATTATTATTATTATATTTTATAATATTTATAATATTGATATATTATTATATAATTTTATTAATAAAGAAATGCATTATCCTGAAAATAAAAACTAAATTTGACAGTAATGATAATTATAATTCCATTGTGGTATATACACTATAGACCATTTTGTGAAAATTTCCACAAAAATATTTCAGAACACATGTTTTCATACTCATGAGAAGTGTTTCTTGAGCACCATAATCATGTGGCTCTGAAAACTGGAGTAATGACTGCTGATAATTCAGCTGTATAATTTGAATAAATTATTTTTCATAAAAATGTATATATCTTTAAATGGATAAAAATGTCAAACTGCTGTTTTTTTTAATACTGTATTTATGTTCAAACAAAGGGAGCATATCATGGTGAGGATAAGAAACGTAACAACAATTACTGCCTCTAAATCTTTAAACAGATGTGCAAATTGTACTGGGAAAAATGCAAAATGCATTGTTTTCTACATTTTTATAGGCAGTTAAGGATCAGAATAAAAAAGTGATTTGTCTGTCCAATAAAATTGACAAAATTGCATATATATATATATATATATATATATATATATATATATATATATATATATATATTAGAGGTGTGAACCTACACTGGTCTCACGGTTCGGTTACGATTATCATGCCATCGATTCGGTTCAATACGATATCTCGGTGCATCACAGTGCATTGTCGATGCTTTCCCTAAACACAGTTTTATATTTGGGGCTGTCTGTTTAAACACACCGTTAAAGACACACAGCACCAAGCAAGCGACACAGAGCATCACGCCCTCTCATTCACACACATACACGCACACACAAACATAGACAGCAACACACAGCATCGCTCTCTCTCATTCACACACATAAACACACACACACACATGTGCTTGCTCGGGAGCGATATTGTTAGACTGCGGGAATGCAGACCTCTATCCAGAAGTATCGCTGTAACAGCCGAGAAGAGAGAAAAAGTCACGCCAGCAGGTCAAATGGGCCACAGCGAGAGAGAGAGAGAGAGAGAGAGAGAGAGAGAGGGAGAGTAATGGAGTTTACTTTCATTCTCTCAATCACAGTGAAATAGGGGCTTCTGCTGTAAGTGTCAGTGAAAGAGTGTCCAGAAAACACACACGCAGTGAAATTGTGCACAGTTTGTGCGTCAAGTAGGCGAAGCATTGTAAACACTCGCGCTCACCTCCCTCGCTAGTAAGCTACCGCGACATAGCGCATAGTAGATAAATTACGTCAGTACATAATAACCGGTTATGATTATTACTGAACCGATACCGAATTGTCTGCATCTGCATCGCGGTGCACCGAAGAAACAATTAATTTTGACACCCCTAATATATATATATATATATATATATATATATATATATATATATATTTATATATATATATATATATAATTTATATTTAAACAGTCAGCATTGTTCTTTGTGCAGCACTGGAAAACTGTTATTTATCACACAATTTGTCAAACGGAAATATTGAATGTGTTCATTTCATCTCTCCAGGTGAGCGTTTCTTTCCACCTCCATCTGGCCTGAGCTACTCTACATGGTTCTGTGTTGAGCGCTTCAGCACGCCACCTCAGAGTCACCCGGTGCGTCTGCTCACAGTGGTGCGGAGAGCAACCTCGTCTGAGCAGCACTATGTGTGTCTGGCCATCGTGCTCTCCGCTAAAGACCGATCTCTCATCGTGTCCACCAAAGAAGAGCTGCTTCAGTCATATGGTAAGTGTTTCCTAAACTTCCTGTATTTTTATTTGATTTCAGCTAAATTTTAATACCGATTTATTTCTGAACTAAATAAAAATTTCAATATTTGCTTGGCTTTTTGCAGATTTTATGAGCTTGGGAAAAAAATAGCAAACGTTCAAAATGCATGTTTTATACAGTTGAAGTCAATATTATTAGCCTTTGTGTGGGTTTTATTTTGCTTTTTTTCCCCCCAAATTATGTTTAACAGAGCAGGAATTTTTCACAGGTTTTCCTATATTATTTTTTATTCTGGAGAAAGTTCTATTTGTTTTATTTCAGCTAGAATAAAAGCAGTTTGTAATAAAAAAAAAAAAGAAACATGTTAGGATCAATATTATTAGCCCCCTTAAGCAATATTTTTTCAGATAGTCTACAGAACAAACCACTGTTATATAATGATTTGCCTAATTACCCAAGCTTGCTTAATTAACCTAGTTAAGCCTTTAAATGTCACTTTAAGCTAAATACTAGTATCTTGAAAAATATCTTGTCAAATATTATTTACTGTCATCATGGCAAAGATAAAATAAATCAGTTATTAGAAATGAGTTATTAAAACTATTATGATTAGAAATGTGTTGAAAAATCTGCTCTCCGTTAAACAGAAATTGGGGCCAAAAATATACAGGGGGGCGAATAATTAAGGAGAGGTAATAATTCTGTCTTTAACTGTATAGTGTTTTTGTGAAAGCTTAAAAATAATTCAGTATAGTTTATATGCTTATTTAAATTGCCTGTGATGCCACTGTCTACTGATGGTAGACAATTAAGCCATTTTATTGCAGCATTAAGAGGATGTTCCCCCTGAAATGCAGAGGAAAAGTTTTCTTTGTCTGTGGTTGGTGATGTGACATCATTTCCTCTGTCTCCTCGCAGTGGATGACTTCAGTGAGGAGTCCTCCTTCTATGAAATCCTGCCCTGCTGTGCTCGTTTCCGCTGCGCTGACCTCATCACCGAGGGACAGTGGCACCACCTGCTGTTGGTTATGAGCAAAGGAATGCTGAAGAACAGTATGGCCACCCTGTACATCGACGGCCAGATGGTCAGCACAGTCAAGGTGTGGTCCTGCTCCTGATGTGGACACCTTTGTATTGTTTTGACTCCAGTTACGGAGATAATTACTGTGCCATTGTTATTTTTTTTTTTCAGCACAAATGTCAGGATTTTCATCCTCTTTTAACGATTTTAACCTGGCAGTTTTCACTTTAGTATAGCTCAAATCTGGTGTTAATGTGATGTGGTTTTCTACCTGCTTTGCAACTCAAACACCAAGACTACTGTTAACCAATCATTGATCGGAACCTGTGTCAAACAATAGAACCACTTTATTTGTTCCTTATCTCATTGGAACGTACACAAATCATATGCAAAATGAACACTTGCTAAGCAGGTAAAGCATTAACTTGTTACATTAAATTGAGTGTTCTAAACAAGAGCTTTAGCTCCATCTGAAGGTCAGATTATCAATTTAAACCATTTAGGTGGGCCAAGAGGGTGGGGAATTGTCTCTATAAAATATTCAGTCAATCTTAGTTGGTAACCACTATGTACACACACACACACACACACACACACACACACACACACACACACACACACACACACACACACACAATTGTGTAGACTTCCCATAAACATGATTATTTTTATGCTTTATTATATTAATGCTTAAAACTATATTAATCCTTATTATACTCGCTATATTCTATCCCCTATCCCTATATTTAAACTCAACCCTCAGACAATAATGTGTTGCCCCTCACTGGGATAAAAACAAATCTCTCCACAAGGTTAAAAAATTTACTGGTGTTACTATGCTTGTGTGATTCTACAATGGGGAATTCTAGGTACAAAAATAAATTACATTGCCATATCCCTCTAATAAATTAAATATACTATACGTGACTATATTAGTAACACATAAATAAAATTACACTTTAATTACATTTAATTTGAATGCAGGTAGTGTTAGAGATATAGGGCCTTCTAACACATCCATTTATGTTAAAAAATTTGATATTGTTTTGGTATTAGCAAGTTCTATCACTTATTTATCTGTTTCAGCTGTGAATTATTGGTCTAGGCCAGTGTTGGTTCCTTGTGGACAAACTAATTATTGCAAAAGTATTGAAGGTCTACTCTATGTATACTCTGCTTGCCCTTGGGCTAGACATGATGATATGCAGGCTGGATTTTGCCCACACGCTGCCAACTAAATAACCCTAACTATACATGTTTTGCCCAGATTCCCTCATCCACTCGATAACTTACATTCTGGATGCGACAAAACTAGCTGCAGATAAAGGACTGCTCAACCCAACAAGAGATGTATTTGAAACACAAAGTGAACAAATGAATGGGTTTAAAGTCTGTTTCTATTTTTAAAAATCGTGTATATACTGTGTGTATATATATATATATATACACACACACACACACACACACACACACACACAGTTTAAGTCAGAATTATTAGCCCCCCCTGAATTTTTAGTCCCCGTTTATTTTTTCCCAATTTCTGTTTAACGGAGAGCAGATTTTTTCAACACATTTCTAAACATAATAGTTTTAATAACTCATTTCTAATAACTGATTGATTTTATCTTTGTCATGATGACAGTGAATAATATTTTATTAGATATTTTTCAAGACACTTCTATACAGCTCAAAGTGACATTTAAAGGCCTAACTAGGTTAATTAGGTTAACTAGTCAGGTTAGGGAAATTAGGCAAGTTATTATATAAAAAATATAGCTTAAAGGGGCGAATAAAATTGACCTTAAAATGTTTAAAAAATTAAAAAAAATATTATCAGACATACTGTGAAAATTTCCTTGCTCTGTTAAACATAATTTGGGAAATATTTAAAAAAGGAAAAAAAAAATCAAAGGGGGGCTAATAATTCTGACTTCAACTGTATGTGTGTGTGTATTATATATATATATATATATATATATATATATATATATATATATATATATATATATATATATATATATATATATATATATATATATATATATATATATATATATTCTATTCCAAGATTTACAGGTAAGGTATGTAGCATCTGCGCTTATGGTACCATCTATCAGAGAAAATTAAGCATATTTTAATCGATTTTTGTAAATGCCTTTTAATCTTACCACTTGACAGTAAAGAATTTATGAAATTCACTTTTTAACTTTCCATCAAATTTCTCTATCTTATAAAAACTTCTTTGCAAAATTTGCAAGTCTTCTCATATTGCCAAATGTCAATTTCTTTTCCCATGCAATGTGTGTCAGCCATGAAGGTCCCACGCTGACTAAACACCCTCTGGCCCCGCCTTCCTGCTGCTGTAGCCACACTTTAAACTCTTGTTATTGGACGGTCTGCAAAGTGTTTGAACGATTTGTCCAGACACTGTTTTGATGGTGCCCCACAAGGCTCAATTAATTCACTTTGTGAGGAGATAAACCCATATATTATATACAAAGTAGCCAATGAAAAACTGGGTAAAGTAAACTGTGTTAAGACTATTTATTTTGGCATAAAAATCTTCTTACTTTACTACATCAGTGGTTCCCAAAGTGGTGGTCGGGACCCCTTGGAGGGTCGCGGGATAATGAGGAGGGCCTCGATTGGTGATTTTCAAAAATCAAATTTATTTTATTAAACTATTAGAATGAGCATATTTTATCCATATCTACAGAAGATAAAAATAGTACAGGTAGTTAATAGTTATAAAACAACATACCTTTTTTTCCATTGGATTGCGACCCCTGGTGTCTTATTACATTAGATTAAAGACACAGCAATAGGGTCAGATGCAGCAGATTGGATTCATGGCACCAGGGTAAACTTTCTGACGCTTTTACGGCACTCGTATACATTACAATTAAATACAGGCCACGAAAGAACATGGAGGATGATCTCCAAGCGGCGTTCTTCAAAATTAAACAAAGAATAGACTTTGGCCTATTGGTTTGTGTGTGCCGCTTTGCGTTTGCAAGGTTTGTATATATATATATATATATATATATATATATATATATATATATATATATAACCACCTCAGAGGATATTGGGGGTCGTGGGTCAATGGCATTGTTATTTTGGGGGTCGCGGGCTGAAAAATGTGGAAATCCCTGTACTATATCACTCGCATCACTCTTTCATTTCACCCTCACCACTAAAAAAAGAAGATATAACATAAATTGTAGTGCCCTACCCTGTGAAAAGAAAAGGTAACCCTCACCTTTTTAATTTTTATATTGTGTTTGTCTTTATAGCTGCACTATGTCCACAATTCACCTGGCGGCTCAGCCTCCGCAAACCCACCTGTGGTGAGCACAGTGTACAGCTACATCGGCACACCACCGGCCCAGCGCCAGCTCTCCACTCTGGTCTGGCGACTGGGGCCCACACACTTTCTGGAGGAGGTGCTGCCTGCTGCCAGTGTGGCTGCCATCTATGAGCTGGGACCCAATTATGTAGGCAGTTTCCAAGCTGTGTACCTGCCATGTGAGTACCTTTCATTTTACACAGAGGTGGAAAAAGTAGGGACTCCTAATATACTATTTGATTTAGTAACACTTTACCTGAATGGAGTGTTCACAAGACTGTCATAAAACCTTTATAATCATGACTATCATGACATGAACGTGAATGAGATTTTATGCATGCTTATGACAGCTGTTATTAAGTGTCATTTTAAATGCAAAGATGACATTGTTTGTTATGGCAGCTTGACATAAACAAACACATCTCGATCAGTCTTAGGCCCAATCCCAATTCTACCCCTTAGCCCTTCCCCTTACCCCTACCCCTCGTTTTGCGCGTGCCCGCCAAAGGGGTAGGGGTGTCCCAATTCTCTTTAGCTTGAAGGTGTAGGGCTAGGGGCAAGGGGTATACACCCCTTCGAACGAAGATTTTTCAGGAGCACACTTGAAACGGAGGGGTAAGAATATTTCCCAGAATACACCTGCCACAACGGCAGTATAGCTGAACCCGGAAGTAAGGAGATCCACAAATTAGTATTTTTTGTCATTATTACGAATTTTTACGACAAACAAACATATGTTTTATTATATTCATAACCGCGTTCATGTTTTACCGTCATGCTTTTAAAAAAAAATGCAAAAAAAACCCCGCTAAATTTCACGATCTATAATCCCTAATCATAACTCCTGTACAGCAGTCCTACAACATTCTGTCACTCGATAACACTCGAATACCCTGTCAGAGCAGTCTAGTGGCTGAAAATGAGCTTTTTACAGTGTCTGCTATAATGTTAATGTTGTTTTCGTGTGTTTACATAGATGACTATGGCCACTGTGTAAATACACAGTACAGTTACGATCTTATTGCCACATTAGATCGTTATGATAACATAATATATGCCTTCAGTGATTTCCTGATGATAAACACCACAAAATAACACAACTGGAATAACTACAGCAGTCGTGATCATCTGATCTCAAATGAAGCAAGAGATCGTGATGACATATGATGACGTGTGCAGGTGTTGAAGTGCTGTCCCAATTCTTAGGGGTAAGTTTTGAAGCCCTTCCCCTTAACCCTCGGTTGGAAGGGCCAAGGGGAAGGGGAAGGGGAAGGGGTACAAAAATAGAATTGGGATTGGGCCTTAATCTTTGTTATGACAACTCAACATTACAGAGATAAAATAACTTGTCATAAATCTGTCATAAACATACGTCATTACATGAGGCCATTATAATTGTGTCATGAATATGTTTTTTTTTCACTGGAACAAACTGTATTTGTCATAAAAATTTAACATTGAACGTGTCATTACTCTGTCAAATCATTTTTAAGAGCTCTGTTATTGTTTAATGACATTTTAAAGACAAACTCGGCTTGTACCACTGTACTGTTGAGGTCCAAAAATATTAATGACACTATTATAAAATGACATATTTATAATAGCTTAATGATAGTTATGTTTGTGACGATTTTATGACAAGTTTTGTTGTCATGATAGATGTCGTCAAGTTGTCATGACAAAGACAAAAATAGGTTGTGATGTATTTATTTACGTCAAGTTCTCATGTCATGTCTTTGCATTTAAAATGTCAAAACTGAGCGAATGACACTTAATGACAGTTGTTATTATATGCAATAAGCATGCATAAAATATCATTCACATTCATAAAGTGTCATGTTGTGATTATAAATGTTTCACAGCAGTCTTATGAACACCCCTTCAAGTAAAGTCTTACTTCTGAGTTTTAAATGTCGAGGTAAATTTTACATAGGTGGCTGTTGAACTGATGTGTGCTATGAGACCTGTATTTGCTCTTGTTTTTTGTTGCTTGAGGCTTTTGACAGTGACAGGATTTCTTCTTGTATCTGCAGGTAAAGACTCAAAAACCGAAGCTGTGCCACCCTGTCCTGTTGGACTGGTCCCCGAGGAAAAAGTCTCCTTTAGTCTGTTTGCTCACTCTGTATCTGCTCTCACTGTGGCCAAGATACGAAAGGTCTACAACAAACTGGACAGCAAAGCCATTGCCAAACAGGTGTGTAGCATTGCCCTCTTTCTTGCTCTTCATGATTTGTATTATAAAATGTTATGTAAGGGATAAAGTACATCCAGAATAAAGCCAGAAATGTTATCTTGGAATAAAGCCTGACCGGCTTATCGACAGCCGAAGCGAAGGGCTGTTGTAGAAGACTGAAGGGCTTTATTCTTTCGAAAACAACCATCTTGATGTACTTTATCCCGTTTATTACACAGCTACTTGCCACAAATCCAAATCATTTGACACAAAACATTGTTCTGAGCTGTAGTAGTTCTATAATTAAAAGCAAGCTGACAAAACTGAAAATGGTTGACTGGCGCATACACTAACATGTATTTTTTTTGTCACATTGGGCCTGTTTCAGTAAGGAGGATCAATCAAATCAGAATAGCTGATCTGAGTTAGGTCAATTTACTTTGAGTAGACCAATTCAGAGTTAATTGCGCACACCGCAACTATAAAAAGGCATTATCAATGGAGTGCAGATATTACGAGTGACCATGGCAACATATGAAAAAAGCGATCAGCATTTCTTTCTCCAGCTGAACTTGATATTCTCATGCAAAGTTGTTGCAAATATGAGCATATATTTAAAAAAGCAACACCACTGCATCAGTGTAACAGAGACAGTTAGCGTGGTAAAACATAGCTGCTCAGGTTAATGCGTAAGTTTACATTTAAAATATTTAAATATAATAAAAAAAGTAATGTAATGTGTGACGTTTATTGACTTCTCCCTTGAAAAAGTGTGGAATTGGCCGTAATTTCAAAGTTATTTCAGATGTAATTGCATTAAGTTACAAAGGCTACTGCATAGTTTCTACAACAAATTTGACAAAACAAGAATGCCTATAATCTTACCTTAAAGGTGCAGTAGGTGATCTTCCACAATGCTAACAGCTTAGCATAAATCTCTGAATCACAGTCCCTCCCCTGCCGTCCAGAGCCGCACCTCCTGAAACACGAGCACGCGCACCTTAAAGATGACAACAGTACCCTCTCTCATGTGTTGAAAGCACTAGTGCTTGTTTGGCGGCATGCAGGAATTACACTCATTACTAAGCCATACTGACATGCTATTTCAGAGCGAATATTTAGAGTAGCATGGTAAACAATATAGGGAACGTGTCACAGGTCGACATTGTTCAAAAATGAACCAATGTGAATATAAAACCAACTTCAGCTCAGTAAAGCAGGCCAAGCGGAATAAAATCTACATTATCGAAGCTGTAAAAGGACCTTATGAAACTGAAAATATTCACATCAATCTTTCACCAGAAGATTTCAGTGGCTGAACAACACTTCTGTGCATGTAACCCATTTGTAATAACAACACCTAACGTTACATCAGCTTTGCGTAAAGCTAAAATAGTTTTAAAACAGAACATTACCTGTCTAAAAGAAGTCCTTCAGCCATGGTGTCATCCTTTCTCCAGCGTGCGAAGGTAACTCCAATATTGATTCAGGTTTTTAAAAAGTTTTGATTCAGCATGTGCACACGCGCTCTCTCTCTCTCTCTCTCTCCCTCTCTCATGAACGCGCAGAGCGTCTATGCACAAACGGCAGAGCTGCGTACAAACGGCTGCGCATTTGTTCAAATCTGCATTTGCTGACAGACAGTTTGGGCTACTTATCGGAAGAGATGTCGGCCCGACTCTATTTAATTGGATGAACATTTTTTAGTCTTATGCCTTACCCAGAATATAAAAATACACATAAATACATAAATAATTCTAAAGACAATCACCTACTGCACCTTTAATGCTTAGTGGAAATGTTTAATTTAAGGTTCTCACTTTTACACACGTTGATCAGTTTAAGATAACATTTCTAAAATTGAGTTTTTAAAAGATGTAAAAGTGCACTTGTGTGTCTGCCTTTATTATTGATCAAGTGGAGGAGGTTGATATGACATTTAGAACGCAGTACTAAAAAATTGTTTTTAGAACAAGTTAGGGCTGGGCGATATGGCAAAAAAAAAAATCTCGATTTTTTTTTTTTTTTTTTTTTTTTTTTTTTTTTTTTTTTTTTTCATAAAGTTTGACCGATTCACGATTTCGATTTCGATTTTTTTATTTATTTTTTTATAAAAATTTTTTTTTACTGTGTAACTACCTTACCAGCTTACCTTGTTCATTTAAATTTAAATAAATGCTGAAACTAGTTTTTTTCATGCTCACTTGTAAAAGAAAAGCAATAGTGTGACTAAACGCGGTTATGGCACTCTCTCATATAGGGATGCTAAACATAGCTACAATAGAAGTCACAGCAGGTCATATGTTGTGCAGCTTTGGGCAAATTTTATTTGGAGAGAAAATGACCAAAATGTAACTTGAAGATTAAAAAGGATTGGAGGGGAAATAAATATTCAAATCTCTGTACATAACAGAAAAATAAACAATGATAATGCAACAATAGTTTATCTGTATTAGTGGCAAGGCAGAAATATATATTTAGACAGGCCTTGTCAAAGTGAGCGGGCACTTTCACTAATAAAAAATATAGCACTTAAATTATTTCATAACAATCAATAAAATAACAGCGGTTTTATATCAAAAATTGGTAATGATATAAAATATACTACATTTTGATGGTAAAATATAACCATTTAAACGATTTTTTATTTAAATATTAAATAACGAATGCATCAAGTTAAATATAAAAAAACGAATGAAACAACACATAGCATATCAGGATATAAAGGACTATATTTAGCAGAATGCTGCTCATTTATCTTTGTAATTTTATAGTTTTATTTTTGTTATTTTAATTATTTTTTGTCTTCATAAATAACTAACAAGCTATAGACAAATATCTGCTTGACGTTTTAGAAAATATTTGTGCGTAGCTACACCACCCAGTGAATATTAAAGATCACCATGAAAAAAAACCCACAGAAACCTGTTACATATCTATCTATATTTAAATGTCTATCTTATATTTAACTGAATCGTATAATGGCCTATAGCTGAAATGTTGGAAATTGCTTAATTTATTATAAAACATTTGTCGATACGTATTGATATTTTTTGGAGTAAAAACTGCCGACATTTAAGAATCCATATTTATTTTATTCATTCATTCATTTTACTTGTTTATTGGTGCACATATGGGTTATGATTTAATTCATACAGTACCTTGACAGCTACTGTGCCACTCCGTAATTCAAGCAAAAGTCCAAATTAAAGAAAGATTTGACTTTCTGCGGTGACCGACATTTACAACACGCCGTAACCGTCCTTCAGGTGGTGCGCGGGTCCCCGTCTCGCAGCTCGCGCGGGAGACACAGACGGCTGCGGGACGCGAACAACAGCACGACGCGCATGGAAACATTCGCGAAGCTGGCTGGCTGACTGCGGGGCGCTTGTTGCTCTAGCGGGAAAATGTCCCGGTGTTCCCAAAGGCCGGTCCGCCCTGGCGCGCTTCCGCTACCAGCTGTGGCAGCACATCAACAGAGCCGCGACGTCAACACACAGAATCAGCACAATTCAGCACGGTTGTCTAACAGTTTAGAACGGTTTGGCACAATAGTGGAAAAGCGGCTTTAATATTTTTATTAAAAAACCGCGATTCCTCGATTTTGTAAAAAATAAAATCGTCTTAAAACGTAAATTCGAATTAATCGAAAAAATCGGAAAAACCGCCCAGCCCTAGAACAAGTAATAATCCCATAAATCTAGTTACAGTACATCTCCCTGTCGAAGGTCAGTGAATTTAAGCTAATTATTCATTAAAAAAGGACAAGCCATTCTTGTGACTTTGTTCTTTCTGTGACTGAAATGTAGGCAATAGCTGTGTTTATATCCAAAAATGCAAATTAAATTTATGTGCAAAACTGGAATATGGAATAAAAGACATGCGAATAAAGCACCGTTTCCATCCAATGAGTCAAAGAGAACAAAATCGACACTTCCTGATTAACTAACGCCAAATATCAACAGTAAAAACGGAATTTACTGCGGTAGAAGAAGCTGCTTGAATCTTTTCTTTATTTAATAAATGACATTTGCCTCAGAAGACAATGCTGACATGCAATGAACGTGTGGTGGTGTTTGAAGGCGTCAGGCACGGAGCAAAGACGCTCTTGACAGCTCTGGAGGTCATTAATAATATAAAAACACTAATACTGAAACAGTTCAGGCGTTTTAAAATGACAAAAACATCATTTCAGATGTTTTACAGTGTGCTCAGTGCTGCTGGTTTGTCCAATTACACATGTTTTAATCATCATATGATCTCCTGCCACAAAATCATATGAGCTTTTTTAATGCACATACTGGAATTTGTTTGGTAAAAGTGTTTCCATCGCATTTTATGCACATGTTTTCTTAATGAATAAAAGTTTATCCTACTCAGTTATGTGCATACATTTTTTTATGCGTGTTTTCAAAAGTTCTCCAAAATGCACATAAAAATAGGTAGGTGGAAACGTAAGGCTAAGGCGAGAAATACTGCTTCGTCTTTAAAAAAGGGCAGGAGACCGACAGAAACTCAGAGTTTAGAGAACAAAACCTGCTCCTGACCAGGTTAGGTTCACAGAGTAAGTTACCACGAAAGCTGACTCTGAGTAAAAGTTACCTCTCTTTCAGAAACAGGCTTGACTTACCCTGCTTTCTTCCATTTCAGGGTTAACATAGTTTTCACTTAACCTCCTTTCTGAAATGGGGCCAAGATGGCACCAAACAGTCAAAAATGTCGACTTGACGATGTATAAATGAATGTGAACATATTCACTGATTTGAAATACCCGGATGCAGGGGCGCTGCTAGGGGAGAGTTAATTTGATTCTAAAGGGCCCACGCTGTTTTGGGGGGCCCTATCAACTGCAACAACGGTTATTTTTAACTACTTATTAGTGGAGAAATGCTGTACAAAGGCTATTTATACAGTCTCTCAGGTCCGTAAATTTGAAAATGAAATTAAAATGCAAGCGTATTTGGAAGTAAGGCTTAACATTTATTGAAAAAAGATTGCAATCTCGAATTGACCCTACACACAATCTTAAATCAGCTTTTATACAATTCAGCCAATTATATTTAAGTTCAGGAGAGAAGTGTAAAGATGGTCGCACAAGCCTTCACACCTCCAAATGGTGTTAAAAGTATCACACACTGAATTTATAAGGTATGATTCACCCAAAAATGTCATTTCTGTCTTAATGTAATGATGTTTTCGCGGGTGCAAAATCACACATGAGCTGACGGACTGTTTGTTTACTACCGAAAGGCCGTGCGCATGCTCGCCAAATGATGTCTACTTTAGTGAACAGAACTTGCATAGGCTGTGAATAACAGCTATTAAAGTTGTAAATAGCCTTCAGATTGTTGCACAGAGCGATCGTTTGAGAGCCGCGCGGGTAAGTATGATTTGCACATGTGTTTTTTTTTTCTCAAAGTGATGACAGCCATGACATGAGCCGCACTCGGCAGTGAAAGTGAAACTGAAAACGCACACATCATTTAAACGATCATATCGCAAAGTGTTGTGCATAAAAATAAATGTTTACTGGATCAGTATAACTACTCTAGCCTCTAGGGAATCTGATAATGACAAATGTCTCATTTTACCAGTGAATAAAATGCTCTAATAATGTTGCCAATGACAAGCACATGTCTCAAACATAATAATTCAGCTTTGTAGAATTATAAATAGTTGTATTCTGATGTTATCACTTTACTGTGAATTAATGACCAGGACATATTTAAAGTCTGTTTAAGTGCTCTATTCAAAGTCTATACAACATTTAGCATCTAACAGTAGATCTACACATAGGCCTAAATTTATTATTGTGGTTTTACCATATGTTTGAGAATTAACAATAATAATAATAGCCTACTCATATTAACCTTTATTTTACATCTACAGAATCGTGAGAAAATTATGATCTTAATTTTATGCAAAAAAAAAAAAATGAAAAATTAGATTCACATTTTAGCCGGAATCATGCAGCCCTATTTGGAAGGCTGCCCCTTTTGGCTGTTAAAGGAACTGCAGCAATTGTAGAAGTCTGAAACAACCTGTTAGATTAAAGGTGCTGTATGTAAGTTTTTGACTCTTCTAAAGCATAAAAATACCATAATATGTTTGCAGATATTTAAGAAACATCCCAAGTGAACATACTTGTTTAACTGAAAAACAATGCTGAAGTCAGATATTCTGCTTTGAAAATGGGTTTTCCGTGCCGGAACGCTGTCTTTGTTTACATAAATTTCATATGCACGATGCCAGTTTAGCCAATTATATGTCAGCACCCTGGGTTGCCTTGTTGGAAAACAGCGTATTTCATTCATTCATTCAGAAAGACTCTGAAAGCATGCGTCCGTGACCAAAAAGAACAGTATGGGAGACAGATGCAGTTCCACATGAGGTTATTAATTAGCAAATTACATAAATATTATGAACGTAAACATTAGGTGAGCAGGTTACATTGTAACCGCGTGTCCTAACAACACGCTGTGACGAGAGAGGCAGTGATCAGCTATTTGGCTGTTTGCACCAGACGAGACACGGCAGAAATGTAAATACAGCCTTTCAGAAGCACAGAATATGCACTCGCTCACCAAACGGTAAGGTTTAGAATCTATTTAATACATGT
The DNA here is from genome assembly GCA_903798195.1 of Danio kyathit. Taxonomy (NCBI): domain Eukaryota; kingdom Metazoa; phylum Chordata; class Actinopteri; order Cypriniformes; family Danionidae; genus Danio; species Danio kyathit. The sequence continues at coordinate 46,846,691 of LR812523.1, read as the reverse complement.
TAACCCACTTTAACATCAATGTAGATGCTGAATCACTCATATGTGTTTAGTTCTAAAGTTCAATTTCAGACGGTTTATTGTATTTTCAAGATCTGAGGTGAACTTTCTGTTTTTAGTATATGGCAACAAATGCCATGTAAAATGCATTCAAACTAGCATTGTTAGCATTTAGCACAGAATAAAGCACACAAGGCTTACCTGAGGTGATCTAGCTGTCATAGGTTTCTGTTGTTCAGCTGTGAGAAATAGAAGCCATTTCTAATATATCAATTCGAGGTGTTGGTTAGGATAAAAACTCCTTTTAATATGGAAAATATTCCCTCTATCGCGTGTCGTTGCTTTTATTTAGAACAGAGTTTAAATCAGTCGCTCCTGTACACAATCTGGCATCCTAGCGTACTTTTATTATGATCCAGGAGTGCAATACCTAGTTCAACCACTGGGTGTCAAACTTACATACTGCACCTTTAAATAGCCACAATTAGGTGGTTATTTAATAACCATGACAGGCCCAATATTAATAATAAAACATTGATTTAAATAATACAAAATGTTTCAGTTGATTTTTCCATTCATTTTTAAACTGTTTTCCTAATCTAAATAACTAATAGATAAGACTTCCTAATTAGAATGAAACTGACCATCCACCAAATAGTAATGCCCTAACATCTGCATTAGTTTTCTAACATTGGACTCACTGAGATATTTGTAATGACTTTGAAAAAGGTCTCCTGAGTTCAAAAACTGCATTTATTTGATCAAAAGTACAGTCAAAATATTTGTGTGTTTTTCAAAATACTGCAGTGCCTTTTTAAAGTTTTGAAAACAACATTTGCAACAATTGTTCAATAGGGATCAGACTTTTTTTGGTCATATATTTAAAGGCTGCTCAAAGTGATGTTTTCATCTCGTTTCAGCTGGGGGTTTCCTCTCATGAAAGTGCCACACCAGTCAAGCTTGTTCATAATGCAGTAGGCCATCTCAACGGATCAGCCAGGACCGTTGGAGCTGCAGTCATTGGTTACCTGGGTAAATGCATTTTCATTAGGATAGTGCACATGAGTGAAGTTTGTTCTTGGACAATAAAACATTAAATTAATGGATGATGAAAATAAAAGAGAAGCTGCTCCAGCCCTTTCTCTCAGTCTTCACCTATTTATAACTGCAATCTTTTTCCATGTAGGTGTGCGGGCCTTTGTTACCAAACCAGTGGCCACCAACCTCCAGTACATCGGAGGAGCAGCTGCCATTCTGGGCCTGGTTGCCATGGCATCAGACGTGGAGGGTCTCTATGCCGCTGTAAAAGCGTTAGTGTGTGTTGTCAAGAGCAACCCACTTGCTAGCAAGGAGATGGAGCGTATCAAAGGCTACCAGGTGGGCTGCAAAGACAATTACCCGGTGAACTTTGAACCCAGGATGTCCTCTGTTCTCCACAGCTGTAGCCGTAGGATGTTATGAGCCAATGAGGTGGTAAATGAAATGATAACATTGATGCTGGGCTGCTGTGACCGGTGACAGCCAGCTGATGTGATAAGTGGGGGTTCATCAGGGTGGGGCATGCTGGTTTGAGCATAACAGATGGTGCATTGTTTAATTTTGCAGTGCTTTATTGGGATCTGTAGAGAGAATGCAATGTTTCATGGCGCTAATGTTGATTGCGTTGTCACTGTGTAAGGAAAACGAATGGCAGAGTGCAGCCTTGTTTATATTGAACTGCTCAATGAATCCTGAAATGAGTGAGCTCACCAAAATATAGACCATCATTCATTAGTTTAGACCTACTGTTGTTGTTTTTTTGGCCTGTCAGCTTTAGTTGATGTGCCTGTAAAATCTTCTGTTGTAGCTGTTGGCCATGTTGCTGAAGAAGAAGCGTCCTCTGTTGAATAGCCATATCCTGCATTTGACCTTCTCCCTGGTCGGAACTGTTGATAGTGGCCACGAAACCTCCATCATCCCAAACTCCACAGCCTTTCAGGACCTGCTGTGCGATTTTGAGGTGAGAATACTAAATTTGGAGCACAAAGTTCATTATTTGTTTTTGGTTTTTTTACTGAATGGTTAAAAAAAGTCTGCAGAAATGCAAAATGTTTGCAGCTGTATGATATTACTGAACACCCAAGGATTGAGGATCGTGTATATGTGCTGCACTTTCCTCTTAATAACAAAAAATGATAGCGATGAGAATACAGAAGTTAAGCAAGCATCTGATAATATTGATGTGAATGTTTGTGACAACGAACTATATATACCATTTTGCAAAGTAGATTACAAGCAGATTTACTGTGTTAAATACAAGAGACAGTGTCAGTGTTGAACCCAGAAGATTTGCTTTGGCCTGATTTAGTTGTAAATGATAACAAATCAGTTTGTTCTTCAGTTTCACCTAAGGTTTATTGTGACTTTTAAAGGGACCATTCACCTAAACATTTTATCACTCTTCACTAGTTAGTTACAATTGAATTTGAGTTTCTTCTGTTGAACACAAAAGATATTTTGCATCAGCCATTGAGACATTTTTTATTTATCATTTCTTTTATGAATGCTAATGGCTGCTGGTTTCCTACGTTTTTCAAAATATTCAGAATGTGTTCAACAGAGAAAACTGTAATGTAAATATATTTTTAATAAATATAATAAGTATGTAAATAATAAAATGTTCACATATATTTAGAAATCATAAAATGATTATTTAGCCCAATATATATGAATAAAAAATACGTTCTGTGGCTAAATATTGATTATTGTAAAATAATTATTTCTGCAAAAGTTATTTATAGGAAACTTTTACAGAAAAGTATTTAAAGATAATCATGCTCACACTTTTGTTCACAGTATGGCCCAATCCCAATTCTATTTTTGTACCCCTACCCCTTCCCCTTCCCTTTGACCCTTAAAACAGAGTGTGAAGGGGAAGGGCTTCAAAATTTACCCCTAAGAAATGAAACAGCACTACAACACCAGCACACGTCATCACGATCTCTTCATATAAGATCGATGCGATGGCGACTGCTGTAGTTATTCCAGTTACATTATTTTTGGGTCTTCAGGAAATCACTGAAGGCAACGATATCATGTAACATAACGATATAATTTGGTAATAAGCTCGTAACTGTACTGTGCATTTACACCCTGGCCATATTCATCTATGTAAACACAAGACAACAACATTAACATTATAGCAGACACAGTAAAATGGTAATTCCCGGTCACTAGACTTTTTTGAGAGGGTATTGGGAGTGTCAGATGTGGAGGTATGTTGTGGGACTACTGTACAGGAGATATTATTAGTAATTATAGATTGCAAAATTTAGCTGTTTTTATGTTAGCTGGGTTTTTTTTTTTAAAGCATGATGGTAAAACACGGACAGGGTTATGAATATATTAAAACATATGCTTGTTTGTTCAGTGTGCAGCCATGCTGCCGTTGTAGACGATGTATTCTGGGAAATTTTCGTACACCTTGGTTTCGAGTGTGGTCCAGAAAAATCTCAGTTTCAAGGGCTATCTAGCCCTTCCCCTTACCCCTACGCCTTTAAGCTAAAGAGAATTGGGACACCCCTACCCCTAAGGGGAATGGCTAAGGGGGATAATTGGGATTTGGGCCTATGTATTCTAGTCAGATGTAATGGAACTATGCAGCTCTGTTATTGGTTGGGAACAGTATAAATGATCAGTGACCATGTAAAAACTTACAACCACTAGATTTGATCATTTCTGTCATATAATAAAAGTCTAGCTGTTTTTGCTAGCTAGTTTTAGAGGCTAGTTTGTGTTTCATTATATTATTCGTAAACATAAAAAGAACATTTTGTTGCTTTTTCAGGTTTGGCTTCATGCTCCCTATGAACTGCACCTTTCTCTCTTCGAGCACTTCATTGAACTTCTGACTGAATCCAGGTAATCCATCTGTACTCCCAGCACTTCTTATTGGATCTTTGATTCAGGCCAATCGATTGAAACCTTTTTGCGATGTAATGGTACTTTCTTTGAGCTTAGCCACATAGAAGTGTTCTAGTGCACATTAAGCATTAGCATTATAATGATTTGATAGGTGTAGAAGAACATATACATGACAAGGTTATATGACCTCTACTTTTAATTAAAGTGCTTCATATTAAAATGCAGATGGGAGAGAACTGATATGCATGTTTTTAGTTCATACCAAGAGCTGTAATGAAAACTTTATTTAAGTACACATAAAATCCAAACTAACCGTATTGATTTTGTAAGCTGACATTTTTAGTTTTGTGGTGAACAATTAATCTGTGAATGGCGTTAAGAAAAAAAAACGTTTTGCCCTGGTAATCTAAAATTGAAATCTAAAAAAGCACTTCCTGTTTGTTTTCAGGTAAATTGGCAGATTGCGTATGTCTGAAGTATTGTCAGTTTTGACAGTCCTATGACAACAAACAGAAATGGGTTGTTGCTAGATCAGATACGGTTGCGGTTGGAGGTTAACAAGAAATATTTGTATTAATATTTATATAAATTATTATTATATACTTTTTTAATATTACTACTATTTATATTATAATTTCACATTAATTGTATTTTTTCTAACATCTACTCCTACCCCAACCCTAAACCCAACCGTCACAGTAATGTAAAAATATTAATTATTATTATACAGTGTCACAAAAATGATGCTATATTGATGTGCGTATCTGCAGCTGTATCCTATATAGTAGGGATGTAACGATTCACCGTGAGCCGGTTGAAAATCAATTCAAATATGTGACCATTCAAACTGGTTGAAATGGTGAATGAACAGACTTTTACTTATACTAACAGAAGAACGAATATGATGCAGCACAATGAAAAACTACTGTCACAGACGTGTATATGAAAAAAAAGTATTAATAAGCCGAACCACGTGGACCAGATGATTTGCAGCTCCGCTTGCTCCGACAAGTGCTACAAAGAGCACACGGTGCATCAGTGTTTTATAGCGAAAGTATAAAGATGTTTTTCAGACTGAAAGAGAAAGTTGTTGTTACATTATTTGTTAGATTATTTTCACCCTCACCTTTTCAAATCAGAAAAAATGTGCAAAGACCTCAGCTTATTTCAGAAAACAGAGATATGCTGGTATTTCTTTTTAAATATGTAAAATCCCAACTCAGTCACAGTTTTAGTCTGTTTATACTAATGAGTCCTTTTAGGTTTGTGTTATTATTATTTTATTTTTTATTTAAATTATTTAAAAAAAACATTTTTTAAATAGCAATTTAGTTATGACAGAAAATATATTATATTTTGCAAAATTGTGCAGCATTTAAGAAAAAAATTAAAGAGCTCTTGTTCACCTTAAATTTGTTTCAAACTATTTTGTTAAAAGATCGTGACTAAATCGTGAATCATGAGATTAGTATCGTGTAACGTATCGAATCGTGAGTCAGGTGAATAGTTACATCCCTACTATCTAGACTTTAACACAGAAATGGTGCAGTGGGGTCTGTTATGTTGTAATAACTTTCTCGAAACCCATGTCCCAATCTTTCTGAATGAAATGCCTACTTTACTACATCCTATCAGCTTGCAGTAGAAAAAGCAAGCCACACCTAGTTTTCTCATTCAATATTCTGCTTCTCTAATTCTTCCAGTTCATGCGGACTTTAAAAACCACAAAAGAATCAACACAAAACTTTTGATTATTATAAGCACACTTTATATAGTCGTTGCTAATTTAATTGCTCTTTAAAGTGCTGTAGATCCTGATTGGATGTCAGTGTTTTTATGGTTTAGCGTCTACGAAAAATCACTCTGGAAATCATTATGTTTTTGGAGTAGACTCAAGTTAGACTGACTATTAATGGGATGGTTCACCCAAAAATGAAAATTTAACATTGTAGTCACTGCCTTTTGTGTGAATGGTGATTTAGAGTAAACAATGATTCTAAACTTTAGAGGTGCAGAATGAGTTCAAGATGCAGTTAGTTCAAAATGAACAGAACAGATACTAATGCAGTGCTTAAATGTTTCTGTTTTTAGTGAAGCTGCGAAGAATGCCAAACTATTGCGTGAGTTCCAGCTGATCCCCAAACTGCTGCTGACTCTGAGGGATCAGTCTCTGTCTCAGCCCACCATCACTGCCATCGGCAACGTCCTCAGTCTCCTGCTGCAGGGCTTTCCCAACACATATGACCTGCTTAGGTGAACAACATAAACTTGTGCCCTTTTTGAGTGTGTGCTGTCTGTATAGTACTAAAGATGTGTGTCAGAAGTATCTCTTTATTATAAATATCTCAGATTTTGGGATATTTTAGATTCTGCAGAATATACAGTGCTCACACATGTTCTTAAGGTTTTAAATATACTGTTAAAGATAAGAAAAGTCCTAAACATAATTTTAAAACATCTTTAATTTGGGAACTAAAAATGGAGATGATATGTATTGTGAATATTGAGCTAATACAGTAGTCAACATTTGAAGTGGATCAAAACCTTTCATCAAAGATTTCTTTAAATTTTTGAACAACACTCTTTCCTGTGTTCAAAATTTAGTACAATTTTGAAAAACATTTTTGAACCACTTGTTGACTACTATAGATTCTTATTCAGCTGGTAAATCACAAATGTCAAAACAATTTTAAAAACTAATATTACTTATAATTTGAACAAAAAATACTTTAAAGGCTGTATTGTGGAGCTTACAAGTTTTTAAAAATGACAATTGTAAAGTTGAAATAGTATTTACAGTCATATTTACTATATTTACTATATTTTTAAACTTGTTTTAAATTTTATTTTGATAATCCTGTAGATGGCCTTATATAATGCATTTAAAATTTATTTTGTTTGAAAATTGTTTTAATAATTAGTCAAATTAAATTAATTCTTTTTAATATCATTGTTAATATCATGGTCATTTGTGTGAATTTGAGTTTTTTCCCCGTTAAAGATTTGGGCAGTTCATCTCTTCAACATTGCCGACATTTGCCGTCTGCGAGAAGTTTGTTATTATGGAGAACACCAATGAGGAGAAGATCGACAGAGGTCAGTCTTCTTTTTAAGCTTCCAAGTATCAGATCAGCATTTTAGCACAATGTTGTTGCAACATGGCAATGTTTCACATCACCCTTTTATCAAATCAGTCCCATAATAATCAAAGCATTATCAGTTTTAAGCAGATCATGCTTTTTTCTGCACCTCCACTTCTGTAACTCATTAGATGCAGATTTCTTGTAGAATTGTAGCACTTTTTCTGAAATGTTTTGCTTAAATTGATGGTTGAACCTTGTAAATACTTTATGCAGTTTTTTCCCTGAGAAATCAGCACTGAACAGTCAGGAGATTCCGTCTAGAGCTAGTACTAAGTTGCAAGAACCTTAAGAATGAGGTTTTCAGTATCGTTTCTGTGGCCTTACTGGTCTTTCTGGGTGTTTTCAGGAGCTGACGAGGAGTTCGGAGGCCTACTGTCATCCAACCTGATTCTTCTGAGAAACCGACTCCTGGACATCCTGCTCAAACAGCTCTTCAGCTGCAAAGAGAAGAGCACGGTTAATGCACAGTGAGTGATGCTCTTTATTAAATCATACATGGATTATTAGACTTCAGAGAGCTGCGCTGCATTTTACAGCAAGTGTAACATTGTTACCTAAGCTTACTGATTCAGGGCTGTTATCTGAGATTGGATACGCATGACATTGGACTGGTTATGTGTCAAAATGATTTGGTGTAGCCTTAAGTGTGCCTTTTGTGTGCACTTAAGAATTCATTGTGTTTATACAGTGAATATATGTTTGATTGCACAATTGTAGTTTTTTACATTATATTAACATATTTATAAGGTGTAAACACTGCATTGCTGAAAAAACTACATGACATTTTTTGTAAGTGTTATTAGTCACATAAAGGTGTATTAGTTGAATTTTATAATTAATATAATTTAAAACAATGTAAATGTCTATAAACATAACAACAAATACATTATATTTTATAATTAGGCATCGAATGACAGTGTCAAATTTAGTTTCAATTCATACGGTATATAGTATTATTATGATATTGGCGTAAGCTGCCAACAATAGGCCTATAAATAGAGCGTAAATATCTCAAGCATGTCATTGGCCAGATTAAGATGAAAATGTTAATGTTTGAACTAAATATCCTGTTGAAGGTGCAGTATGTAAGTTTGACACCCAGTGGTTGAACTAGGTATTGCACTCCTAGATCAAAATAAACGCACGCGTGGGATGCCAGATTGAGTACAGGAGCGAGTGATTTAAACCGTGTTCTAAATAAAATCAACGACACGCGATAGAGGAAATATTTTCCATATTAAAAGGAGTTTTAGTTCTAACCAACACCTCGAATTGAGATATTAGAAACGGTTTCATTTTCTCACAGCTCAACAGGTGAAACCTATGACAGTGCACCTCAGGTAAGCCTCGTGTGTTTTATTCAGTGCTAAATGCTAACAATGTGAGTTTGAATGGATTCTAAACCTTACCGTTTCGTGAGTGAGTGCATATTCTGTGCTTCTGAATGGCTGTATTTACATTTCTGTCATGCTTCGTCTGGTGCAAACAGCTAAATTGCTGTTTGCGTGTTGTTAGGACACGAGATTACAATGTAACCTGCTCACCTAATGTTTACGTTCGTAATGTTTATATCATTTGCTAAGTAATAACCTAATGTGGAACTGAATCTGTCTCATTTCGACGTCTGATACTGTCCATTTCGGTCACTGCCGCATGCTTTCAGAGCCTTTCTGAATGAATGAATGAAATACGCTGTTTTCCAACAAGGCAACCCGGAGTGCTGAAATATAATTGGTTAAACTGGCATTCTGCAGGCTAAACAAAGACAGCGTTCCGGCACGGAAAAACCATTTTCAAAGCAGAATATCTGACTTCAGCATTGTTTTTCAGTTAAACAAGTATGTTCACTTGGGATGTTTCTTAAATACCTGCAAACATATTATGGTATTTTTATGCTTTAGAAGAGTCACAAACTTACATACAGCACCTTTAAGTCTTTGTGTGTGATGAACTACCACTGCAACAATCTGTATGTTTTTAAAAATCACTCTAAAAGTTTAAATAATAAATAATTATTCACTGTTTTGTGGAGTGGCCATGATAAAAATATCATAAATATCCATTTCACGCTATACCATATGACTAAATATTATTATTAATATCATCAAGAACAGAAAAAGGAACAAAGACAACAAAATTTGTACTGCCATTAACTATAAACAACCGTTATTTTAAACATTATTCTTTAGCAAATACAAATCAAGTAAAGCTGAAACTAGCAGCTTATCGAAAATGCCTTGTACACATTCCCCCATGTCCCTCTTATATTCCTGAAAACACAGTAATCGAGTCAAATTTTCCATTCTGCTTCCTCCAATAGGGCATGCGAGGAGCTTGTGCGCACCTTGGGTTTTGATTGGTTGCTAATGTTTATGGAAGAACACATTCACTCCAGCACTGTGACTGCTGCTCTCTTGATCCTGGTGGTCTTGCTGAGTAACCAGTCCATCCTCAGCCGGTTTAAAGAGGGCCTCACTGGAGGAGGATGGCTAGACCACACAGACTCTGTGCTTACTAATAAGATCGGCACAGTACTGGGTGAGAAAGAGACGTGTATCAACACATTTGATTAGATTTACACGCTGTCTTAGATGTTCAGCGGCAACACAGTACAATTATGTTTGGTCATAATAATAGCAATAATAACTGAAGATTCTATAATAATGGCAATAATAACTGTATCATCTTTTAGGGTTTAATGTAGGCCGCAGCGCTGGAGGAAGGTCAACGTTGCGTGAAATCAACCGAGATGCCTGTCATTTCCCAGGATTCCCTGTATTGCAAACTCTTCTGCCCAAACACACCAACGTTCCAGAGATCTACTTCATGCTCATGGCTCTCTTCTTCCAGCAGCCAATCACAGAGCTGCCCGAGAGTCTGCAGGTACATGTCAGTATGCAAAGCCTTTTCCCTACTAATCAATTGTATGGTTCTAATCAATTGTATGTTTGTGTGTGTGTGTGTGTGCGTGTGTGTGTGCTATAACCACTCTTCACATTCTTTTATTTATATATATATATTAGTGGTGGGCCGTTATCGGCGTTAACATACTGCGTTAACGCGAGACTCAATAAAAAACATATCGCTGTTAATCTATTCTCAATGTTGGGTTGGGAGCTGGGTCTATTCTACGCAAGCTATGATGTCTTTCACCTTGATATTTTAACCCGGAGCTGTCTGACAAAAAAGTGCCGTTCTGAATCAAATCAGCAGGATGCCCTTCTGGATCTTTCTTTGAAGACACTACTGACTACGTTTACATGGACATCTGGAATCTAGTTATTTGCCTTAATAGACAATAATATAATTAAGGTGTTTACGTGCTTTCATGTAAGAGTTTCCTGTATTTTTTGGTGACTTTTACTGCAGTTCGGCAGTTCCACTTTATCTCATGAACATTTCATTCATGCCCTGTGACAAACTGGGGTATTAGACTCAAATAAAGAGTAAGGACTGGTGAAAGAGTGTTATAGAGTTTAATAACACACGTCAAATGGAAAGAAAAAAACTTCCGCATTTCGTGCTGCGTGTGTGTTTGTGTGTGTGCGTGGGTGCGTGCGTGCGTGTGTGTGTGTGTGTGTGTGTGTGTGTGTGCGGTCCTTTACTGACAGCCACGTGTGTGGATCTTGTCAGAAAAATATGGCAAAGTCCTACATGACGGTAACAGTTTGATTGCGGTGTTTACTTTAATAATGCATACTAAAATCTGCATACTCCATGTCTTAATTCCATTTCTGTTTAGTTCAGTTATGACTTTAGTTGGATTAAGGTCATCAAAAATCGCTGTTTCGAGCTTTGGGGAGAGCGGGGCACAAAGTAACACTTGTTGGTTTTGGCCAAATAATGAACAAAGTCATGGGGTTAGACAAACAATTTGTTTTTTACCAACAACACACAAGTCTCTCCTACAAATGAGCACTGGTTGTGTGATCGCCGGACTTATGGTTTCTGTGCAGTATTGCCAAAAGTGCCAGGAGTATAAATGTTACTATTTACCCCACCTGCGAGGCAAGTTGTAACAGACAGAGGGTTAGTTGTAACACATGCTTAAAAAAACAGCTTTTACACAATTAATTTAAATCCAGTTTATTTTAAATAATATAATTCCTCAGTTCTTACCTCATTTTTTTTATTCTACAAAGCACAGTAGGTTTATTTATTGGATAAACACATTTGGATTATTTGGATTATTATCAATTATTATGCAATGCATTTATTTGCATTATTAGCAATAAAATTTTTTTTGTCTATTAAAAAATATTTTCTATTAAAAAACATTTTATTTAAAAAGTTCTCAACATTACACTCAAAATTCAAAAATTATTTTGTTCATTTAGTTGATGTCCAAGAGTGTGTGGCTCATTTGTAACACCCTGTTACAACTAACACCGCTGTGTCGTGTTTTCCTCAAAACTGGCTAGCAGTCACTGTGTGTTTTATATCTTTTAAAATGGTTCCATTTTTTAGCCTCGACGACGGTGATCACAACAATATAAGATTTTTTGTACATACTTTCACAGATTTAAAAAAAAAAAAAAATATTGACTATAATAAAAAATACTTTTATGTTACAAAAATGGTTTCTCCTGTCTTTCTCATGCAAATTTCGCTGAACTTTTTCAATAATTGGCTGGAAGACGTCTGCCGACACTGGTGAAAACCTCGTAAGCATGCCATGGTCAACTCTGAGCAAATACCTTAAAACTCCATGTTACATTTTACTCCGCGTTACTTTGTGCCTCGTGCTCTCCTATGTAGGCCTAAAGTTAAAAATTCATGTTTAACTGAATAAACAGTTAGTAAACACAAGTACATCTTATTGAACATAATTTATTTTCATCACCAATTAGCATAGTAGAACAGTTTCTCAAGCAGTTTGTGATGCATTTTGGAAACCGGAGATGAGCCCCTGGTCTAATGCGCCACCTGACTAGAGAAACCCATTTCAAAGACTTATATTTAGTCATTATTTGGGTAGCACACCAATTCTGAATGCCTTCAGCAGAATTCAAATGAGCCATTTTAATCTAGATTAATTCCAAAATTACAGTGAGATTAATCTAGATAAAAAATTAATCGATGCCCACCTATAATATAATATATAACTTGCTAATAAGATTAGTGACATAGTGTAGATAGTGTGAATATTATTCAAATACAAATTTTATTATGATTTTGAATCCCACATTTTCAGATCTCGACTAAGGGGCAGTTTACAGTATATACCACCTCTAAAAGGGCATGAAAAGCATGAGGCAGATTGCTTCCTTTACCGATTTCAATGCGCTTCGCACTCGTGCTCGCATCTATTTGTTGTTAGGCAACCATTAACTGTTCTCTCAGAGGATGACAAACTGACAAACCATTACTGCAGCTCTTATACTACTTTTATTTATGCAGAAAATTACAGCGTTTGGGTGCTCTCATTTGTCTGAGGTAATGATTCTGTGTTTATTACTGAAATGTGTATATTTCATAAATATTATGAAGCTGATTGGTTCTAATCTCATGACGGAATTTGGGGCATTCTGAAAACTTGAGATGTTTTCAACTCCTGGAAAACACAAGCCTTGCACCTCCATTGGAATTAACGAACTTGCACTCACAAAAGGCAATATGTGAACGGCTTCTAAGAGTTCAAAGTACATACATTGCAATAGAGTGTCATGCATGCTTTATGTAAATGATCTGCACTTATGACTCTTTCTTCTTTTAGCATTGTTCTGTTACCCTTCTATTTTAGTTAATTGTATTCAAATACATCAGATACAATTAATATTATTTTATTTACATTTAATAAGAAATAAACACCTTTTAAAACATTTTGTGTTATATATTTTTAATAAATAATATTAAACCGTTTTATCCATCTTCTAATCTCAGTTTGACCTGGACTCTATCTGGACGTTTATATTTGGTGTCCCAGCCTCCAGCGCTACAGTGGTGGGCTCCCTTCACAATATGTGCACCGAAACAGCTTTCCTGCTTCTGGCCATGCTGCGCAGCATGCTTAACCTGGTGAGTCTTCAATCAGCCTGCCTCACAGGAGCCACTGTTGTCAACATGGTTATTGTTGCATTTATCATAGTGTTAATAGTTTACCAAAGGTTGTATACTACAGCTAAAGAAGTATTCTGAATGAATTGAAGAATTTGTGCTAAACTGGTGTTCTAAGTTAAGAGAAATTATTTTAGGTTAAGATTAAATGTTTTCATATTATTGCCTTGGGCACAGGCCCTTAAAACTAAACTCAAAGCAGGAGCTGACATAGATTATAATATTTGTCTTTATCTACCCCACAGCCTTGGCAGTCAGAAGAGGAGGGTTCCTGGCTAAGAGAATATCCCATCACTCTCATGCAGTTTTTCCGTTATCTCTATCACAACATCCCAGACCTGGCACCTATGTGGCACAGCCCGGACTTCCTGTGTACACTTGCTGCTACCGTTTTCCCCTTCAATATACGACCCTACTCAGAGATGGTATGCTGTTGTGCTGTTACTTTTTCATTGTAACTGCATTTTGGGTGCTCAGTCATTTGAGAATTTATTCTTTTCATGTTCAGTGTGCACTTGAATCTGGTTCTAATGCTGACAAATATCTTGTTTTCTTCAGGTGAGTGATTTAGATGATGAAGCAAGCTCACCCACAGAAGAGTTCAAAGCCTTTGTGACAGATACAGGTATGAACCGCAGCCAGTCAGAATACTGTAATGTAGGGAATAAAACCTACCTGACCAACCACCCAGCCAAGAAGTACGTCTTTGACTTCATGAGGCTCCTCATTATGGACAACCTGTGCATGACACCTGCCAGCAAACAGACCCCCATCATTGATCTTCTTCTGGAGGTAAGATCATCTCGTATAAATGGAGAATGAAGTTGGAATTTAGGGTACCACTACAGACAGATTTAAATTATATTTAAATTCTTTTCAGTTTGTGTTGGTAGTTTAGTGGTATCCCACAGGGTTCTGTTCTCAGACCAGTTTTATTTTGTTTTTTTATGTCTACACATAAAGTTAAACTAGTGGAGATGTAAAATATGTTGAATATATGCTGATGATGTGTGGAACCACGTTCCTGGAGGACCACCAGCTTAGCATATTATCCGTGTCTCCTTAACCAAACACACCTCATTCAGATCATCAGCTAATTAGCAGAGACTGAAAAACCTACAGTGGGTGTGACAGACAAAGGAGACACCCAAAACATGCCGTGTTGGTGGACCCCTAGGAACATGGTTGAGAAACACTGGTGTAGGGGAAATTAAAGCATGACGTTCCAGCAATTTTCTTCATTTTAACACTGTTGGGACATTTTGACTATAATAACTAAATAAACTTCTTACTGGTGTTGTTGGGTAACATTTTTTGCTTCATTTATTGCAATATGCTGTATATTTCCCTGTGAACTGTTGTCTAACAGTTTTAAAAATAAAATAATAGAAATTATATTTGTAGTTTGCCTTCTTAATCACAAATGGATCTTTTTTTGTTATTTATGATGTTTCTGTTGCATGAATGCAGTTTGTTCTCAAACTGCCTCACTTTATTAGAAGCTATTTATTAGAAGCCAATCTGGTATTGTCCTGCAGTTGGGGATAAACATTAACTTTGCTTCGTGTTCAGGCATCACCAGAGCGCTCCACCAGGACACAGCAGAAGGAGTTTCAGTCCTACATCCTGGACAGTGTTATGGAGCAGCTTCTTGCAGCAGATGTGCTGATGGGTAAGTTGGAGATCAACCCTAAGTTTAAAGTCCCCATAACCCGTTATTTTTTTTGTATTGTGACGCAGTTTCTAGTGAAATGGAATATTAAATGACACAACAGTGGGTGTGGCTTGTTTATTTCACTGTGAGCTGATTGGATGTTGTAAAGTAGGCATTTGATTCAGAAAGATCAGGAAAAGGGTTTGGGGAGAGTTATTACAACCTAGCAGACTCCTGCTCACCATTTCTGTTTGTTGTGTAAACTGACAGTTGCAGCAGCGTGGTTAAGTATTTAAAGCCCTGCTCACACTGTGAGATTTCAGCCACGATTTTGTCATCTGAGACACATTTGGGAAATCCTAAAAGATTCCTGAAATCCTAGGCTAAAATCTGTGGTCTTTGATCGTTGGTTTGACATGTTCACTGACAGCTGCTTTTTTCCTTCCGATGAAGTTCTGGCAGTGTCAGATTTTAGACACTTTCCTGCAGTGTGACAACAGCTGCGATGAGCGTCAATCAAAGAACCAATAGAACTTCGAATTCAAATGACCGCAGGGAAATGTCAAAACAGTTTGTTTTTTTTTCCTAGTTTTATTATTGAGACACGCCACGTGCAAAATTGCCACTACAGATTGTTTACGTTTGCTGTGAGGAATCATTTCAGAACACGAGATAGTGAAAGTTACAGGTGGATGACGTCAAACTCCGAGGGTGTTTTCTTTCATGTTTGGCGCGTGTTCATTGATAGCTGAGATCTTACAGTGTGACATGGGAGCCATGTTCATGGAGTCTGACATGCAACAATCATTCAGGATTATAAAAAATCGCACAATGTGAGTCGGCCTCTAGCCATGCCTAATTCTTAAGATATATGTAATCTGACAAATTAACCGAAAAAAGCGGCAAGTGCATTTTTAGATTTTAATTAAAGATTAGAAGGGCAAGCAATTTTTTTTTCTTAATGACATGCACAGATGAATTGGTGACCACAAAACTGCCAATGTGAGCTAACAAAATCATATGGTTAGTTTTGATTTCTTAGCGACTTTAGGGAAACTCTTTGGTGCAGTGCTCCACCTAATTTGTGTTCTCCAACAGGTGAGGAGGCGTCATTGCCAATAACGACTGGAGGAAGTTACCAGGTCCTGGTCAACAACGTCTTCTACTTCACCCAGCGTGTGGTGGATAAGCTGTGGCAGGGCATGTTCAATAAAGAGTCCAAGCTGGTGGTGGATTTCATCGTTCAGCTGATCACTCAGGTAAGAGTGTGACTCATACCAGTTATAGTTCACTCTGCCTACATCAAAACATGTAGACCTGTCCCCAATGTCAAAAAGTCTCTGACAAACTAATGGATTGAATAAAAATTACATGATAGAAAGGCAGAATCTTGCTGTAACATTTTTTGGTTTTAATATATTGTCCAGTTTGTCTTTGTGATGAAAATCTAAATAAAAAAAGTTTAATTTATTTATAAAAGGAGTGAATATTTTTTATTTAACAAGGACACATTAAACTGATTAAAAGTCACTATAAAACATTTCAAATTGTTTAAAAAAAAAAAAAAAGTTCAAAAAGTTTCAAATGAGTGTTGTTATTAAGCAGTACATCTTTGATATTAACAATTTAGGAACAAAAATAGAAAACTTCTTTCAAAAACAATGAACAAAATCCTACCAAGAACTTTTAACCATTTAAACAAATAGAATTTTAAACATTCGAATGAAGTTTAAGGAGGATGATAATAAGCATTAGTAGCAGCCATACTTATCTTTTTTTGATGAGAAATTAATTTCAAAACAAATATGACACTGAAAGTTCCAAACACTCTATATAATCCGAACAAGCATTTAAGAAAGACCCACAATGTCGTCAAAGCCAAATATAGGTATATATCATAAAATGATCATCAATAATCATCCTGCTATTTCATTCTAAGTTTTTGTTACTTGTACATAACTTTCTTTTGCTCTCTCTTTTTTTCACGTTCGTCATGTGCAAGACTTACGTTGCATTCCAACGTGACTTATGTGTTTGGTGGTCTCTGAACAAATCTCCTTTTCTACTTTGTTTTTTCTTTCTCCCTCAACAGTCCAAACGGCGATCACAGGGTTTGTCTCTCGACTCAGTCTATCATTGTCTGAACCGAACAATCCTCTACCAGCTCTCACGACCACACAAGACCGTCCCGCAACAGGTCACCCTGCTGGATTCACTACGTGTGCTGACGGTAAACCGAAATCTCGTGTTGGGACCCGGGAACCATGATCAGGAGTTTGTGGCCTGCCTGGCCCACTGTTTGATCAACCTGCACACAGGAAGGTGAGCGAGAAAAACATAGAGACTGTATCATATTTTGAGGTTTATGATTTTGTAGTGGATACTTTATTTTAGAGGAAGGAAAATTGAAGGTTAAAAAGGTTGATATGATATCAAAGGTAGATAGTCTGTCTTCCTTTAGACAGACAAGGAAACTCTGATTCTCTTTATATATATTTTTTTCTGATAAATTAATTAATGTTATTATTATGTTATTAAATGCTATCTATCAATATGCATTATTATTGATATAATACAGTTATTATTAATATTATGGGTGTTATTGTTAATAACACTTATCCCCATTATCGCTATTAATTTCAACAATAAAGCAGTATCAATTTGCATCAAATTACATTCAGAATGCATTTCTTTTTCTTAAAGTTGTTTTTAAAATCTCTTTAGATGGATTGCTGTGAGTTGTATAGAATATTATTATATTCCCAGGTTATGGAATGCTGTCCCTTATTCTGTAAGAAATGCTTCCTAAATATGTTAAAAACTCATATTTGTCATCTTTTTGAATGCATTTTTAGATTCTTGATCATTCTAATGTGTTTATATTTTATCATTTTTCTATGTTGAATCCTTGTATTTTTATTGCATGTTTGATTTGTCTGCCGTAGCGATTTGGGTTTTGAAAAAACGCATTATAAATAAAATGTATGATGATGATGATTATTATTATTATTATTATAAAATTATATATATATATATATATATATATATATATATATATATATATATATATATATATATATATATATATATATATATATATATATATATACATACATACATACATACATACATACATACATACATACATACATACATACATACATACAGTTGAAGTCAAAATTATTAGCCCCCCTGAGTTATTAGACCCCCTGTTTATTTTTTCCTTAATTTCTGTTTAACAGAGAGAAGATTTTTTCAACACATTTCTAAACATAATAGTTTTAATAACTCATCTCTAATAACTGATTTATTTTATCTTTGTCATGATGACAGTAAATAATATTTGACTAGATATTTTTCAAGACACTTCTATACAGCTCAAAGTGACATTTAAAGGCTTAACTAGGTTAATTAGGTTAACTAGGCAGGTTAGAGAAATTAGGCAAGTTATTATATAACGATGGTTTGTTCTGTAGACTATCGAAAAAAAATAGCTTAAAGGGGCTAATAATTTTGTTTCTTAATTCTAGCCGAAATAAAACAAATAAGACCTTCTCCAGAAGAAAAAATATTATCAGACATACTGTGAACATTTCCTTGCCCTGTTCAACATAATTTGGGAAATATTTAAAAAGGAAAATAAAATTCAAGGGGGGGCTAATAATTCTGACTTCAACTGTGTGTGTGTGTGTGTGTGTGTGTGTGTGTGTGTGTGTGTGTGTGTGTGTGTGTGTGTGTGTGTGTGTGTGTGTGTGTGTGTGTGTGTGTGTGTGTGTGTGTGTGTGTGTGTGTGTGTATATATATATATATATATATATATATATATATATATATATGTATATATGTATGTATATATGTATATGTGTATATATATATATATATATATATATATATATATATATATATATATATATATATATATATATGTATATGTATATATGTATATACATATAGTACTCTATATACACCTCCATTTTATTAAACAGTTATACATTAAAATAAGAGCTTGGTCACCGAATATCTATGTTACATTTAAATTCCAATGAGTTATTGCAAAAAAAAGATAAATAAATAAATTACAAACTACAAAATTTCAACTTTCTTGATTTTTCCTGTTTATTCAAATTTACATTTAATGAATAAGAAAAAAATAAAAACTGTAGATGAAAAAGGGGTTGATATTCTATACGACACAAATAAATCTTTATTTGTAAATGGATAATTTGATCATTTGAAGAATTGCATTGTTGTTGTTGTTGTTGTTATTATTACATTTTGCAAGCTCTAATATTACAAAATCTATTCAGATGGATTGCTAAATGGACTTAAACGATCTGTGAAAATTACAACTATAATATATATTTGGATGACTACACGTGATATATGAGCTGTTAAATGGCTCTTTCCATCTAACTGAATTGGCTGGACATTATGTATGAGCTGTGAAAAGGAATAATCCCAGTCTGAGGATTGTTCTGTGCTGTTTTGAGTCACCGTGAGAGACTCGAGGGGGAGGTTTATGTTGTCATGGCTCTGCATTCAGGCTGACTCAGAAGTTTGGCTTCAGAGAGACTGAGAAATGAGAGCAGAATCACATTAGCGTTCAGCGCTGCTACTCTGAGTCCCTGTGCTCTGCTGACGCTCGGCGATCAATAACTTCAACTCATCTGATTTCCAGCATCTGATGATAGTTCATCATTCTTGCTGTTTGTCAGATTTGAGTTATTGACTGACCGACCTACTGAATGAATGTGTCACATGATTTAGCACTGATAAAGTGAAAATCATGTGCTAGATTACTGTGCCACATGTCAATGCAACTTTTACTTTCTTTTACAGTAGTGTGGAGGGCTTTGGTCTGGAGGCCGAAGCAAGAATGACCACCTGGCATGTGGCTGTTCCTTCTGAGAACGAGTCGGACAGTGTGCAGAGCCAGGATGTTAGCGAAGGTAGTTTTTTTTCCTCTGTTTGCAATCACAAAGAACAAACTTGTAATGCAAAACTTGCCATTTTAAATGTAATGTTTAAATATGCATATATATTTATACATGCATCTGAACAGTGAATGACATGTTTACATATTAGACTGTACGTATTATAACTGAACTTATTACATAAGTTTTTTATAGAGGGAATATAAAATAATTTCTGAAATAATTTTAAGAGAATTATTCGAACAATTATTTTAGTTTTTTTAATAAAATGTATATAATCAGGCAAATGCTGTATGAATATATCACTCTGTAAAAGTTCAGAATATATATGTATATGAATAAAGCTGAAGTTTGGTGTAAATGCTGCTGAAGTGAAGATTTATGGCTCAGTGCTGGAGAAAAAAATTATAATTTTGACAAAGCGGCTTAAAAAATATGTTTTGTCACTGAAATATACAGATACTAATTGATAAAGTGTGACTAATAAAACACTTCTACTGTATTTAGTATACATTGAAAATAAAAACAAAAACTTTATGAAAAGCCAAAAATAGAGAGGTCCATGTAGAATCTGTATCTTACCCACTCTGTGTGTGTTTCACAGGTCGTCAGTTGCTGCTCAAGGCTGTGAATCGTGTGTGGACAGAGCTCATGCACAGTAAGCGGCAAATGCTGGAGGATATTTTTAAGGTGTCTCTGCCTGTCAATGACAGAGGACATGTGGACATCGCCACCGCTCGACCTGCTCTAGAGGAACCTGCTGCTAAAAGCTGGCAGAACCACCTGGGTGAGAAATACATCCAGTCTATCTCACACACACGCATACACACAAATGTTCATTTATATTATGTTTAGATCCTTCCACATATCATACAGAGAATAAGTTCCAGGTCACATTTTATATTTTAGTTACTGATGGTTACCAACGTTGTAAACATTTCAGTCATATTTGCAATTGTGAAAAAATTTCAGGCGACTGACTGAAGAAAAAAAAAACACAAGGCCCAAATGTGTCTACACTATTGAAGGGTCACATACGGTACATAACAGAGGCATTAAGTAGAATAAGCAGCAGCATTTTTGATTGTATTTGTTATGAAGAAATCCTTAAGTTTTTACTTTAATACTGTCATAGAGTGCTTAATTGAATCAGTTGAGGTAAACTGTTCTCTGATATCTACATAGAAGGTATTTGGCTTTGGTTTATTCTCTATGCTATATTTTATATGCACTTTTATACCCCCAGAAATTACATCTAGAATTGAAGCACTTTTGACCATATTTGGAATGGTTGTGAATATTAATGAGCTCTAATCTGAGGCTCTGCACTTTATCGGTGCTTACTCTCCCTCTCTCTAAAGGCTGATTTATACTTCTGACGCGCACCTCTCATAAAATGTAACTACACATCGCAAGTGTTTACAAGTGTCGAGTCCCGTGAAGAAGCTCCAGATGGAAACTTTTGTTTTGTGTTTACCTTATGATTAAAGTTGTTGCACATCCGCCGGTTCCTGCCTCTGAATGTGCAAGTTTGAGCTACTTGTACATTAAGGTAGTGTTCAGAAAAAACAAAACCGCCGCGAACAAACTCGACACAGAGAAACATAAAAGCCTACTGCCAGCTAGCATTTTGGAAGTGTTATTGCAGAGAAACACAAGCAGCACACAGAAGTATAAATGCAAGACTATGCGCAAGGCATGCGCCGTGTGTCACGCTGATCCCTCGACGCAGAAGTATAAATCAGCCTTAACACACACACAGACACACACACACACGCAATGTACTCTGAAATAGAGTGGGCTTTAGTCTTCTCGCCTCTCTCATTTTGACAGGATTCCCACATACATGGTAAGTTTATATTAACATAGAAAAATTATTATCATTGTTGTAATGTCATTAGGTAACATTATGGCCAATCACAGCACAGTTTGTTTTGCTGGCTTGACATTATTTTCTATAGCAACATATTTCAAATAGAAAAACTGCCAGTTATATTCTAAAAAATATGGTGCTCAAGTGTTCACTTCAGAACTCCTTCATATGTGCAGCTTCTCCCACTCAGTTTAATTTTAGCAGCTTGTTGCTTTCACGCTCGTTCTCGTCTCTGTGTCTGTCGCTCTGCTATTTATGTCTTGTTAAAGATTTTTGCTGTTCCCTCTCTGTTTTTGGATCTAGTCCATGAGAAGAAATGCATCAGCAGAGGTGAGACTGTCGCCCCAGCAAATCAGTCCAAATTGTCTCGAGTTAGCAGTGGCTTTGGTCTGTCCAAACTGACCGGCTCCCGTCGCAACAAGAGGGAAAGTGGCATGAACAAAAACAACCTTTCAGCACAGGTAACTGACAAAAACAACTGTCACAGGCCTGGAAATGCTTTTGTAGCTGAACTTGTAGATGATTTTGATTGGCGGTTTATACTCACCTCTAGTTTTGACTGTCCACAGGAGACCTTCCAGTGGATGTTCACACATATTGCTGTGGTTCGGGACCTAGTAGCAATGCAATACAAAGAGCATCAAGAGGTAAAGTGTATTATTTATATAGTGTCCAAACTTTCTCCTGTAGGGTTAAAAGATTAGTTCACCCAAAAAATTTAAATTCTTTTATTAATTACTCACGCTTGTGTCACCCTTTGCTGATCTTCGGAACAAAAAATAAGATATTTTACATGAAATCTGAGAGCTCTCTTATCCTCCTTAAACATCAGCAATTCTGACTTGTTCAAAGTTCAGAAAAATACCAAAAAACATCCTCTTATCAGACCATACCTACAAGAATACATTTGTGCGCACATAAAGCAAAAATAATGACTTTATTCAACAGTTTCTTCTCCTCAGTGTCAGTATATTGTGCACATTCACAAGTGTTCACCGTTGTGCCTGTGCTTTGTTTCAAACTGAAGAAGTTGTGAGTGAGCATCAGCACTGCACAGAATTGTAGTGAATGTGCACCCTGGAGCTGAAGATTTTTGGGGGACCCGACGGGTTCGGGTGGGTTCAGATTTAATTTCTATCATTTCAGACGGGGTCTGGCCGGACTTGGCTAGCGCAGTAAATGAATAGTCATGTGATGCATTTCGATTAGCGCAAGAAAGTTATCAAATCGTTTGTTACAACATTAAAATCCATCCCTGCAAAGGTAAAACAAATTATGACGGAGAAGTTAAAAAGAGCAAATTTTGACTGCGGTCAGGCCAGCCGCCAGTCCAAAAAGAACGATCATTCTAGCCGCCAAGGTATTTCTGCGGTCACTCATACACTGCGTATTACGGTAGAGCGCTAAACAGCAATGTATGTACAGCAAGCTGACAGGGAAGATGCAGAGGTCACTTGCTACATTGAAACTGCTGTCATGGAAAATTAAATGCATGTTCTCGGCTGGTAAAAGATAAACAAACAATCCTACCCAAAATTGCTAAATTTGCCAGATCATAACTATGCATCTCGGCCTGTAGCAGCAGCAGTAAAAGGGTGTTCGGTGCTGCTGGACGCACTATCCTGAGCGCAGAACTGCGCTAACGCCATTTACAGTGGATTCAATAATGTTCCTCCACAAAAACACATAGCCTAATCTTGGTGAGTAAAGGGTTTTTAAATTATAAATAAATATTAATTAAACCATAAAATCATAATGTAGACAGAGAGTATAAAGGTTAGTGTTGGCATTATTCTTTTAATATTCAGCTTCACCCTCACCTTAAGGCCAGATTATGAAGAGAAGTGGTGAAACGAATCCCGCAGAGCCTTTATCTTAATTTTGTTATTGCCAAATACCCATCATAATTTAGAATTTATTTTAATTTAATTTGTTAAGAAAGACTACTTTTCATTGGTGTGTTGGCCAATTTAAAGGCTAAGTGTATGTACTTAGGCCTATTTAATGTGCTGAGATTTTACAGAGGACATTTTATTTCTTTGTTCCAACTTCCAAGTGGCCTATAGCCTATGTTTGTTACGAATAAATTATGTTAAAACATATAAATGACTCATTCTTGAAAAAATGCAAAAGAGCTGTGTGCATGTGCACATTTGGATAATGTCGGGTTATTAACGGGTTCGGGCTTTATAAAGATGTCAATCAAAATGTACCTGTCGGGCTCGGGCCCTATCGGGCCTAATTTTTATGGCCCGATTACAGCTCTTGTGCACCCTATACTGAAACTGAGGAGAAGAAACTGTTGATTTAAGTTGTTATTTTTGCCATTTGACCATAGCTGTCTATGGAGTGTCAGAGAGCTCTCGGATTTCATTCAGAATATCTCAATTTGTGTTCAGACTCAGGGGTTTGGAATGACATGGGTAAGTAATTAATGACAGAATTTGTCATTTCAGATGAACTAACCCTTTAATGTTCCATCAAACTTATTTACAATTAGTTTTTTTTAAATCTATAAAGCACCTTTAAAACAACTTAGATTGATCAAAGTGCTAAACAAAGTCCAACACCTAAGTTATAATGTTAACTAAATATGATGTTCACAAGACATTAAAGACACACGAATACAAATTGTATTTAAAAAATAGGTAGGTGCTTTTGTAATGGATAACAACTTGGGTCCAGCTGTAGTGCTTGAAAAGCTTTATGACACCTGCATTTCACTCTAGATCTGGGTAAATGTAGGAGATGGCTAGTTTATGACCTGAGTGATAAAATAGCATTGTGTTCATCAGCTCTGTAAGGATTGGTGTCATGACATTGTTTAACACTTTGTATATGAACAGCAAAAATTTTAATTTTATACGATACAGAATAGGTATCCAGTACAGGAAACTTAAAATAGGCATTATGTAGTCTCTTTTGCGACCACCCATGAGCAGATGAAATCCCAGTTCTTTGACCGTGAATGAGTGATAGGGGATGAGAGAGCCCAAGTCAACAGAACATAAATCAGTTTCTTCTAATACACCTGCCTGGAAGGCTTTTTGATAGTTTATTTAAGCTGTATTTTATTATAGTTGGAGCTAAACTCTGCGGCCTCCAGGAATGGGGTTGGACATTGCTGCAATATATAAAACTCAAATAGATTTTTTGGAACTGTAATAATTCATTTATTCATTCCAGTTGCAGTGGAATGTCTAATAAAGGTAATGATTTTGTTTTTCTGCAGAGGCAGCAGAATGCACTGAAGTATGTGATGGATGAGTGGGCAGGCATTGAATATGAGCTGCTTCGGGAGAGGGGTCTCTGGGGGCCTCCCATTGGCTCCCACCTGGACAAGTTTCAGCTGGACATGACCGAGGGACCCTGTAGAATGAGAAAGAAGATGGTCCGGAATGATATGTTTTACATTCATTATCCCTATGTGCCTGATCCTGAGCCCAATGCAAGCACTCAGGTTAGTCTGCTTTTTTCTTCCTTTTCCTTTTTTCATAAATGTACATTTTAATGAGGTACATCTAGGGTGTTTTCCATATATGTTTAGGACCAAACAATGCACTAAAATGTATATTGGATTGACTTGAAATGTCAGTGGTTATCCATTATTACGTCATTTATTCATTACATTTTTCTTTGTCTAATTTATTAGAATAGGTTTTTGTGATTCATTTTTATTTATACACACATACTGAATATTTGTAATTTATAACATTTATATTCATTTTTCCATTTTAACACACATACAGTTGAAGTCAGAATTATGAATTATTAGCCCCCTGAATTATTAGCCCCTCTGTTTATTTTTTTCCCCAATTTCTGTTTAACGGAGAGAAGATTTTTTTCTACACTTTTCTAAACATAATAGTTTTAATAACTCATTTCTAATAACTGATTTATTTTATCTTTGCCATGATGACAGTAAATAATATTTGACTAGATATTTTATTTTTCTAGACACTTCTACACAGCTTAAAGTGACATTTAAAGGCTTAACTAGGTTAATTAGGTTAACTAGGCAGGATAGGGGAATTAGGCAAGTTTAATAATTCTGACTCAACTGTATATGTAACATTTGTATAATTTAAAATTCATATTTTTTTCCTTATTTTCCTGAATGTTTATTAAGGTATTTTCCATGTTTGTTTGTCATATGTATCTTAACCAGATTTTTGCTGAATTGAAGCTAAGTAACTTTGGTCCATAT
The DNA here is from genome assembly GCA_903798195.1 of Danio kyathit. Classification (NCBI taxonomy): domain Eukaryota; kingdom Metazoa; phylum Chordata; class Actinopteri; order Cypriniformes; family Danionidae; genus Danio; species Danio kyathit. The sequence goes on along the minus strand of LR812523.1, from coordinate 46,820,923 downwards.
GGTCATATATATACACTGTACACAAAGATTTAAAGATTTCAAACCTTTAACTTCCACCCCAAACAAAAAACAAACGTTTTGTTGACCAGTTGTTCAGTTAAATTTTGTTTTGCAAATTTTAAGTTTTTTTGTTGTTGTTTTAATGATAACCTACGAACAAAATGTCAGCCAAACAATTACAATTCCAGTTAAATTTTTAAAAGCATTCTGACTGTCTGAAATGGAAAACAAACATATGTACAGTAACTGGCTTTTATTTGATAAAATCCCATTAACTGAAGCTAGTCTCTTTAATGTGCCTGTAGTTTCAGTCACTGCATAACAGTAGTGGTAATAATCTGCTCTGAATGGATCTTTTGTGAAGTCTCAAATTTGAATTAGCAACAATAGCCATATGATGGTAATGACTGCACCGTAAGTAGCCTTATAGGCGAGCTTAAGTTTTTTTCGCCCATTTTTCCCTTTTCAGAATGACTCTCAGGTGCCAATTATGGGTGCAATGGTTAACATACCAGTCCAGGTACAAACTAATGTGTGCCTAAAAACTGTAGTCTTGCTGTATGCTCTTAAATAAACAACTGCATTGCTGAATGCATAACTATAGAATAAAATGTCTTGATCTGATGGAGGTGTATGTGGATTCACGCCTCTGCAGAGCTTTTAAAGTGCTGGTTGGAAAATGCTGTTGTTCCTGCTGAATACATTCAATACACTAGAGAAACCTCTGCAAATACAGATTTAGGGCAGCTCCTTCCCTCTCATACTTTGTAATTCCTTACAATCCGTGTTATAATATGTGAAGGTGAACAATTGTTGCATATTACTACAACAATTTGATAATGATTAGTATTCATGTTGTCATTTAAGAGTTCTGTAATTTCTGCACTAAAAAAATAACAAAAACAAAGATCTTCATATAATTCACCCATCTTACATTGTTCTACAAGAACGTAAACACTTTTTACTAGTCAAAAACTTGTCATTACAGTAATATTAATGTGTTGGAAATGCACTTCCTGATTGTTTGTTTCTGTTTGGTGCTGCTTGTTGTGCTGAAATAACCTTTAATTATGGTTAGTCTTTTTTTTAGTCAGAGACTTCTTCCCTAGACTTGAATGTAGTAGTTTTAATAAGAAGCTAATAAACACAAGGTTTCTGTAAATCTTAACCCCTTAACTGTCACCTTAGGATCTTTGATAAATTTGTCTAAACCTGAACTTATCTTGACAAATGATATACCATATTTCATTTTCAACTGTGAACCCTTCACACTTGATGGGTTAAAAAGGAGTTGAATTGCCTTAATTGCAATGCAAGACTTTTAAAAGGTCTTAAATAATTGTATTTATGAAGTCATTAATTTAAATGTTGCTTGCACTGCAAAGATGAGTTTCTTACTCAGTATTTTTGCAAAATTGAGAAATTAAGTTTTCTGTTTTCCTGTGAAATGTAAATTGAATTTATGCTTGATGCAAAAGAATTACCCAGTTGACGTATTTGTTCTTGTTTAAAGTTAACTGTTCTGAGCCTACTGGCAGATATTAGTCATAAACTTTCTTCATTTTAACAGATGTCTTATTATATGTCATTTAGTTTTTTGAGTAAATGAGTATATATTTATGTCTTATGTTTCCTTCAAATGGTTCATTACAAATTCTTGTATCAAAAGTTTGAACACTTTTTTTTTTGTTGGTGTGGTCTTGAAAAAATGCTAATCTAAAAATGTGTTGAAATGCCTGAAAAGTGCTTTTCAGGTCAATATAAACGTTCATGTGTGCTGTCAGTGTGGGATTTTCTTAATCAGTGATGTACATGTGTTTTGCATGGCTTTGGATTCTCCTGTCACTGTCATTCAAGATGGTATTTTGCATTATAAAATGAAAGAAAAGCTAATCAGAACTAAATACATCATATAAACAGTTACTGTTACACTTTGATTGTTCCAGAAGCCAGCACGATACCGGCGAGCAATCAGCTATGACAGTAAGGAATATTACATGCGACTACTGTCAGGAAACCCGGGAATGTACCAGCACTCCATAGAGCAGAACACAGAGGGAGAAACCACACAACAAGAGCCAGAACATGGAGAGGACACCATCGCAAGGGTCAAAGGTTAGCAATTTTCACTTGATATTCTGAAATGATTACAGAAAGTTTTCATGGTTACGCTTTCATTTACAGTCCTGTTTCACACGCACATGCTGTGTACTTATTAAAGTAATTACAATAACTGGATAATAACTAGGTGCTAACTCTGAACCTAAATTTATCTCACATACTTATCCTCTGTTAGCTATTACTTTCATAATGAGAGGGGCTGCACTTTATTTTACAGTACATGAGTTACACAGCACATTTTTCTCACAAATGTGTAAAGAAAGGCTGGGTGATTTAATCAAAATATGATTTTGTCAGCATTTTGTCAATAGAGACAGCTCCAGTAAATATCCAGCATGTGCTTTCAGATGGTGCAGCATTTACTACAAAGAGCTGTAGTTCACTCATAAGCTATGCAAAAATGGAATTCATTGATTGATAATGACATTGAAATAATAATTTTGTGATAATGGTAGCTGTTTGCGTGACTTCTCAATGAGCTACAGCTCTGTGTAGTAAATGCTGCACATTAAAGTTCGGCATAAAATATGTTTTTACTCCAAACTCGCCTCATAACTTCCGGCGAATGTTTGACATAAATCCTTCTGTGAGATGATTCCATAGTCCTGTGATTATTATTATTATTCACGGTGAATCGCTGAAAGGAAGTAAATCTTGTGTTTATAGTGCAATGCTATGAGGATTTTCTGGATTTCTTCGTAGAGGTTTGGAGTTTCAATGCTAGAGTGCCCTCTAGCCTTTGAAGGAGATTTACTAGTGATCACACAACCATGCTTTGCTAACAAGACGTGCATGAGAATCACAGCTTTGCTCAATAACGTTTGCTATAGAAAACAATTCGCAATTTCATTTCACTTAATCGCCCAGCCCTAGTATGAAGCAGACTCCAGATTGTAAACAAACACTATTATTAGTAAAGTGAATTAGGTAGAGGGCGTCACGGTGGCGCAGTGGGTAGCATGATCGCCTCACAGCAAGAAGGTCGCTGGTTCGAGCCTCTGCTAGGTCAGTTGGCATTTCTGTGTGGAGTTTCCTGTGTAAACAATATGCTGGATAAGTAGGCGGTTCATTCCACTGTGGCGACCCCAGATTAATAAAGGGACTAAGCCAAAAAGAAATGTTGCATCAGCTAGGTGCTATGTATTCCTAAACTTACTCTGAAACTTAAACAACCCCTATGTAGTCTAAGCTTGTAATTCTAAAGAAAAAAGTCAGTGCATTTATTGATTTTAACTGTAGATTATGAAAATTGCGATATACCTGTATGCTGTAAACTTAATTCAATAGAACCTGTATAAATTGAATGAGAGAACTGGTTTGCTGAATTATTTGATTTATATCTGTTTTATTTAAACTACTGAGCATGTAATGACAGGAGTGTGTTGTATGGACTGAATGAATGTGCTGTGTGTTTGTGTTTTAGGTCTAGTAAAGGCCCCTTTGAAACGGTCGCGCTCTACAGCAGATGGGGCTGATGAGGACAATCAAGACCAGCTGCAGGAGCTGCTGGAGTCAGGAGCAATGGATGAAGAGCAGAAGACAGACAACACCACACTGCTCCGTCTGCTAGAGGAGGGAGAGAAGGTCTGCAGCATTACATAATAGGAATGCAACAATACAGTTTGCTCACGGTTCAGTTCTTATGATGGATTTAGGGTCACTGTTTTGGTACAGTTCGTTAGGTGATATGTTCAGTAAAAAAACATATAGCAATATAGCAAAGATACTACTAAAATAAACAGGCTTTTCAGGTATCTCGTGGTAGATTTCAGGTACAAAAACCAAATAATTAATAAAATATAACACTTCATGCTGTATATAAACTTCACTGTATTAATTAAATAAAGGTTAAACATTATTTAAGTTACTTACAACTATTCAGCCAAGAGCATAGGGCAGGGGTGTCCAAACTCGGTCCTGGAGGGCCGGTGTCCTGCATATTTTAGTTCCAACCTCCATTAAACACACCTGAACCAGCTAATCAAGCTCTTTCTAGGTATACTAGAAGCTTCCAGACAGGTGTGTTGAAGGAAGTTGGACACCCCTGGCATAGGGAGTGACTCCATTGTCATTTGTTGATTGATTAACATTAAAAACACAGAGAGCAGAAATAAAATGTTTTCACTTTAACACTCTCCACAGAGCCAGCACACTGAACAAGTGACAGATAACACATAGTTTCTCAAATATTTAGGTTATGAGGCAATTAGGTTATAACCAATTGCTTACTAGTCAAGTTGGGCCTGTTGACATAATTATTGGACATAATTTAGTTTGTCCATTCAAAAGCAAGACTTAACAATTTACACGTCATAACTTTCATTCACAGATTGAAATGAGTGCACTTTTTAAATCTCAAACTTGATGTTCAGTGATTTAAATAACACAAACTTGAGTTTAGTTTAAACATGAATAGCAGCGGACAGTGTGAACTTCTGGCTCCATATGTGCTCGTGTGCTGTCTAAACCAGGGTATTAATGATGCTGTGAATGACTGGACATACAGCACTCAAACTGAGATTACAAGGAGTGCCTGCATTTTGGCAAACAGAGTTTAACATTCAAACATGCACAGAGTCAGTTCAGAGAGTAATAAAAGGCATATAAAAAATGCAAAGTGCTATTTAAATTTAAATCCAAAAACTCCGTAACATATGCGTGTTGAACTGTGGAAGACGTACCTAACAATTAAATTTTATATTATGCGTTGTGGCATCCCTACTACATATCTCCACCACATCCCAGCCACTAGAACTCTTTAACTTTAACTTTTTTTTTTTATTTATTTTTTTACTGCAGTTCAGTAAAACATGACTAGTGTCAAAAAATATGTACATTAGTATTATGCCAGTTGTACGATTATGTCCTGATGTAATGAGTGAACCATATAGTGAGAATGTGTTTGTTCGTTCTGGTAGATCCAGCACATGTACCGCTGTGCTCGAGTTCAGGGTCTGGACACCAGTGAAGGCCTGCTCTTATTTGGGAAGGAACATTTCTATGTGATCGACGGCTTCACCATGACCGTCACCAGAGAGATTAGAGACATTGAGACACTTCCTCCAAAGTAAGAACAAACCAACTTGTTTGAAAAACAACTAATCTGCCTGTCTGTTTTATTCTTCACTTATCTTGCTTCTAAGATTTTTGTATTGTTTTTTTTATTATTATTTATTGTACTTATTTGTTTTTAATCTTATAGTGTGGTGGATTTCAAACCTTTTTTTCTGTGATTTTATTTATTTATTTATTTATTTTTAATAATAAATCATTTTATGGTTTGAGTTTAACCATACATTAAATATCTGTATACTATATGCTGTATATTATTAAAAAGTGTGTAAATGGAGTAAAAACAAGCTGCTGATTAGGTAAAATATTAGTTTTTAGGGGGAAATTTAAATATTTTTTTTTAACCATTTAAATGTTCAGAACTGCAGAAACGTTCACTATTAATCAATTCCAGTCCAAAAAGCATGGTGGATATAGGATAAAGGCTAAATATGTTCCATAAATGGTACTTAACACTGCTTTAATGGTTGACTTTATATTGTGCTTGTTTTCTGTGGCATTTGCAGTATGCATGAACCCATCATCCCCCGAGGGGCCCGGCAGAGCAAGAGTCAGCTGAAACGAACATGCAGCATCTTTGCATATGAAGACATCAGAGAGGTGCACAAACGCCGCTACCTGCTTCAGGTGTGCAAATCAACCATTTTGTTTTTATTTTTATCATTTTTAACACACTGGGCAGCTTTAATGCTAAGCTTGTTATGGAAGTAATGCTTTGCTGTCTTCCTCACAGCCTATGGCAGCAGAAGTGTTTTCTGGAGATGGAAGAAATTATCTGTTGGCTTTCCAAAAAGGAGTTCGGAACAAAGTATATCAAAGGTATTGTAGATAATGACACTTGTTAGGGGAAACATCGCACTAGAACTCTCAAAACAACTCTATTTTTGTTGTGGTTGTCAGAGTTTCTAACAATATTAGATGAAATCTCATTCTGTTCTGTCAGGCTTTGTCACACTAAACAATTAGGAATGAAAAGTGTTGACAAACTAGATGACTTCCTGAGGCATTTCTCTCAGATTATCTGTCAAATACCGCAACTCCCCTATTTTGGCAGCAAATCCCTGTGAAGTTTGACTATAATAGAAAAAGTGCTCCACTTACGCACACACACAATATTTTAACTAAAGTTTACCAACTACAAAACCAGTTTTATCACATCATTTTTTGCTGGGTTTCAGGACATGTTGGGCTTTCAGGATATGAGCTGGCTGATGCAGCTGCTAAAGATGCTTTGAAGCAAGTGGTGAACACATGCCATATTTCTCCATCAGAGATGAGACCTTTTATCAATGTTTACATTGTAAACAAGTGGCAAGAGGAATGGGATGCATTAGAAAATAATAAATTACATGAAATCCAACCTGAAATCTCACACAGAATTTTAAGACATTTTAAGGGTGTACTCACAGTATGCTATCCGAACCATGCCCAGGACCGTTTCCTGGATCGTTTGAGAAGTGTGAGTGCTCTGAATCGGGCTCAGGCACGGTTCACTTGGGTGGCCCTGGCCCGGTTGCAAGAGGTGGGCCTGAGCTCGGTTCACTTGGGCTCAGGCGTGGTACTCGCACTGCAAGTGTGCCTGAGCCCGAAACTGAAAGCGAGACGTGACTTTTAAGGGACTGTTTGATATGGATTAATTAATCATTCGTACTGTTCAATGAACGCAAACTGTCGTAGTTTATTAAAGACGCAAAGCCCTCACTGCACCACAGCTGCACCTTCAGCAAACCTCCTCATTCCTGCAGCACGAGGACTTTATGATTGTTTATGAGCGTCAAAAGTGGCTGATCTGTTCGGCGAAATATTTGACTGCGTGTCACCGCATTTCAAACGACTACAGCGATATAACTATAGAAATCTTACTGAACAGCGCATCATCGATGACGTAAGCGTGCCCAGGCCTGAATGTAATGTGAGTGCGGGCCATCGGGGGAGACGGGAGGGGGACAAGCGTGCTTTGGCTCAGTTCAAGGCAACTGTACATAATGTGAGTACGCCCTAAGACTAGATTTGATTAAGTGATTTTTACCAGATGTCGTTTTGAACATACAAGAATAAACTATGGTTTTTTGCTCCAAGGTGAAAATCCTACTCTGTGTTTGTACTGCACAACTCCCCTTACTATAAAACACATTTTACTGGACTGTCCTGCTTTTAATGATTACAGAAGGCTTTTTATGAAATGAACTCTCTTAAGGACATTTATAGCAAAGTGATTTAAAGTGAAAATAATTCAGACTTCAACTGTAAATTGAATAACAAATTCTTCATACCCCTGGCAAATTCTGACTTAAAGTTTTTGTTCAAATGTAAATGAAAGTGGAGAAATTTTTTTACCACAATGATGGATGAATAAAAGTCTTTCTATCCATTCATCCAACCATCTCTTATTGCGTACAAAACAATTGCTGAAATACGATACAAATTGTGAAACTGTAGTATTACTTCATACTTTAAATATATTCATATAATTTGAACTTTTTCTATGCTTGCAAAACTTAATTAAGCAGCCATTTCACCAGACTCCAGCGTCACATGATTCTTAAATAATCCTAAAATCATTGTTATAAGGTTCTATGTTAACAAGAATAAAACAAGATTTTTGAAGAGCGCTAACTCTTTACATGTCACATGATCTTTCTTAAATCATCGTTATATGGTGATATGCTAATAAGATTTATATTTTTATTATTCTCTTACATTATTTAGAACTATTTGAATAAAAATAAGTTTCATTTGAAGCATATATATTTTTAAAAGATTGTTATTACAAATTGATTAACTGATCAATTTAGTGCATCCTTACTACAAAACAAAAATATTATTATTATGTCGTCATTATGAATGACAGTTTTTAACAATATCAACGTCAGTCAGCATTTTTGGCCTTGTGTTTTCTGAAGTGTACGACTACAAATCATCTAGCGGAACACTAGAATTAGCATAAGTGTTTAAAGTAAACAAACGTGGTATTTTTCAGGTTCCTGGCAGTGGTTCCCTCACTAGCCGACAGCTCAGAATCTGTCTCTGGGCAGCGTCCCAACACCAGTGTGGAACAGGGGTAAGTTTCCCCTCACATTACAAGATTATGATGTGATTTAGACTTTATTTACCAAACTGAACAAAAAATAAGTCTTCATACTTGTGTTTCTTGGTTAATAGGTCAGGTCTTCTCAGTACGCTGGTCGGCGAGAAGTCAGTAACCCAAAGATGGGAGGTACGGTATCTTCACTTTCAATTGTTCGTCTGTTTGTTTTGATTTAGCACTTTTGCTTATGAAGAACTCTTTATTTGCAGAGAGGAGAAATCAGCAATTTCCAATATCTGATGCATCTCAACACACTGGCTGGCAGGTCTTACAATGACCTGATGCAATATCCAGTCTTTCCGTGGATCCTGGCAGACTTTGACTCAGAGGTACAAATCTGACCTTCAACATTTCAAGTACTACAGCAGGAAATGTAGGCATGCACAAGCAAATTGTTCAAAGGTCATGTCTTTTATGGCCCGTTTCCCCAGAGTGGTATGGTTTGGTACGCTTTTATGGCCGTTTCCACTGTCAAAAGGTACTAAAAAGCGAACCGTACCGTACCACTTTTTGGGTACCCTTTGCAAAGAGTACCTAGCACGACAAAAGGGTACCAAAAGGCGGAGCTAGATGCGCAGCCGAACGCTGATGGTTTACAGAGAGAGGTCACTAGTGTGTAGTCAGCTCGTTGCCAGGAGAATGAAAACAAAGGCACCACCGTTTCTAATATATAAACTTTTTTTTGTTGTTGTTGTTTTTTAAAGTCTCAAGTTTGTTTTGGGGTTTGTTTTTATCTAGTTTAACAGATAAAAGTTTAATTTCACTTCATTTTTTTTCATGGCTTGTAACTTTTTCCCGCAAACATTAGACCAGGGCTGTGTCCGAAATTGCCTACTACTCTAGTAGGTACTACGTTTGAATTTGAAGTTACTACACAACCTTTAGAAAAGTACATTTTATATAGTATGAATCCGAGTAGTATAAATGGAAATCGGACGTACAACATCCGCCATTTGTCATTACCACATGACCTAGCAATGTCAGTTGCATCTCTTCACTCCCGTTCATGAATTCTCTCGCAGTACATTATGAGATAGCGTAGTGTCTATTAGATGCACACTTCAGACTCTCACCAGAAGTAGTAGGTCATCCGGATACTTCTCGCATACTGTTTTTTGAATACTATGAATTCAGACATACTACTTGGCTCGCATACTGTTTTTAGCATACTATAAAATATGGAAGTATGCGATTTTGGACGCAGCCCAGGTGTTTGATTGCTGTAGTGGAGGAGGTTGAACAGTAGTGGAACAGTTTGGGCAATAAATACAGAAGGAAAAAGCGCAAGGGTGACAACTACATCTGTGTACACAGTACCACCTTGTGTACTGGGGTATTTCTGTTTTTAGTTAAGCGCCATCTAATGTCAGGGTGTGGTTATGCACATTGACATCTCACCTGAGGAAATGACTTGGGCATAATTGTTGAAAAATGTTGGCAATAAGAACTAGTGATAAACATCTGCGTATGCATAAGACTTGAGCTTGAATCTTCCTCAGCAACTGAAATATTGTTGAATTACTCATCAGGAACTGGACCTCAACAATCCAAAGACATTCCGAAATCTGTCCAAACCAATGGGAGCTCAGACGGATGACAGACTGATCCAGTACAAGAAAAGATTCAAAGATTGGGAGGATCCTAATGGCGAGTCGAAGTTGATGATATGCAAGTTATTTGTGTTATGAACAAACTTTTAAAACAAGGTTTTGTTTCTGTACAGGCGAGACTCCGGCATATCATTACGGCACGCATTACTCTTCTGCAATGATTGTTGCCTCATATCTGGTCAGAATGGAGCCGTTCACACAGATCTTCCTTAGGCTTCAGGTTAGTCCATGGCCTTTTTTTAGTTTTGTTTTTTAAATCTTTTTTTTTCTTGTTTTTTTTTTTATTCTTGAGAGAGTTGTGAAGAAAATTATCTCAACAGTCTATATTTCGTTTATTTATTTACTATTTTTTTTCACGTCGCTACATTGAGGGACGGTTTTGCACTGGACAATCTTAAACATAACAGGATTTGTTAATTGTCTTCTGTTGCTATTCTTTACCCAATCTTATGCAAATGTAAATACTTTATATTAAATTATGTAAAATTAGACATCTACAGCATCAAAAACACAGTTAGAGGAAAAGACTAGAGATAAGCTGTCTCCAAATAAGCATAGCATCTTCCATAGTTGCACAAATATTTGCAGTATTTATTCCTATTTTTTACTTTTATTCTGATTATTTCTACATGTTCTCATAGAATTAAATGTGAATTTATAAGAACTGTGCAGTTGTCATTAAAGCTCAACTCACTTTTCAGGGAGGACATTTTGATCTGGCCGACCGAATGTTTCACAGTGTGCGAGAAGGTTGGCTTTCTGCTTCCAAACACAACATGGCTGATGTGAAAGAGCTCATTCCTGAGTTCTTCTACCTTCCTGAGTTCCTGCTCAATTCCAACAATTTCGACCTTGGTAGGAACAGGCTTGCTTCAGGTCACTCTAGCTTTTCTTTTTATATGGGTGTTATTAAATGTAATCAATTTTTTTTCGTATAGGGAGTAAACAGAATGGCACAAAGCTTGGAGATGTGATTCTGCCTCCATGGGCAAAAGGAGACCCGAGAGAGTTCATCAGGGTTCACAGAGAGGTAATTGACATCAAAATACATCTTTTATGATGAGCTGGTGGTCAAAAAGAGGTTCTGTGTGTAATTTACTGTAGGTTTCCATCCAGATTTTCTTAATGTGCAAAATTAAAATACTGCATAAAATATTTGTGAATAATATGATAAAGTGCTGCTTTCATCCCACATGTTCTAGAGAATAACTCCTAATCTCTTAAAAGCACATTAAACGAACAATAAAAAATAACATTTATTCAAGCAGGAAAACAACTTTAACTCTTTTTTTTGTCCCCCTCCATATTTAAAAAGCTATAAATCACTCTAAAAATAAATGAATATTTATAAAAATAAATCACTTTCTCATGTTATTTTGTGTTTGGGGGTGAGACAGTTCTAGAAGGTAACTATGCGAAGTCATTTTGAGGAAGAATATTCGCTCAGGTAGAGAATTATATTAAAACAATCTTTGAGATGTGTGTGCAATGAGATTGGTCTATTGGTTAGTTTAGTTATTGAATCTTATCATATTTTGATGCAAAATCACATGACCTTCTTTATGCACTTCAGGGAGTTAATTCTGTAAATGGGTTTATGCACAAATGTTTGTATAGGATAATCAAAACTCATCTGACTCAGTTGGGTGCATGCATTTTTAAGCACTTAGAATTTGTTTCCATTTATCATTTTTGTGCAATATTCTAAAATGTGCATAAGAAAAGGTGGATGGAGACTTAGATAATGTTTCAGTGTTTTACCTGTTTTTATAAACTAATGAACCCATATTATGCAGTATATGAGTGGGAAAGCAAATAGATGAAAAGGATGTGGATAGTAGTTACTATTTTGTTTGTTTCTTTTTTGACATTGTGGCAAAGTATGAAGGCTATATACAGTATATTGGTCATTAGGCAGAGAGTATGTGATCTTTTGTGGCTGTATGAACCCATATATAAAAGTAATGGAAGTTTCTGGAAGTTGTGTACAACCTCAAAACATTTTAGACATTTGCACCTGTTTTTAGTGTCAAACACTTGTGGCTGGATAGACGAAATGCACATCTTTGTACTTTAAGGCACCATTTACAGCTGATGTTCATTTTCAAAGATTTTAAGAACCACAGCAAAGGCCTCCAGAAACATGTTAATAATAAACATTATCTGTTTCTTTTTTTGTTTTCTGTTTTGAGGCTTTGGAGTGTGATTATGTCAGTGCCCATCTGCATGAATGGATCGACTTGATCTTTGGTTATAAGCAGCAGGGTCCTCCAGCGGTGGAGGCGGTGAATGTCTTCCATCATCTTTTCTATGAGGGCCAGGTGGACATCTACAACATCAATGACCCACTGAAAGAGACTGCTACAATTGGATTCATCAACAACTTCGGCCAAATCCCAAAACAGGTTTGCGATTTCATTTTCAAAAATATCATGAACATATGCCAGTGAATAGTGTCTTCATAAATCTATTTAAAGTCACATTGACATTAGTTGATTAAAATAATGGAAAGGAACGTTATAATGTGTCTTATTTAATGTAATTATATTCGTGCGATATGTGTGACATTTTGGGATCTCTTTGCAGTAATTAGTTGTATATGTTATGATCAGTAGCCTGAATAAGCCTGTGTTTTTGTTTTCTTTTAGCTGTTCAAGAAGCCTCATCCTCCAAAGCGTGTGCGCAGTAAGTCAAATGGGGAGGTGCCTGGTGTGCCTGTTACACTCAATTCCACATTGGACAAAATCTTCTTCCATCATCTGGACAATCTGCGGCCCTCTCTCACTTCTGTCAAAGGTATTACAGGTTATTTGTATTTTTTGTGAGAGTTTTATATGTGCGAGTTTTATATTGGTTCTTCATTCATACTGGGTGTTTTGTCTTTTGTTTTGTTGGGTTTGGTTTTGTGTATTGTTTTGTATAATTTTGTTTTGAGCTGTGGTGAAAAGTCATTTGATAAATTCTGCGTTGAATCTGATATTTTCAAAATGCATTCTTCCTTGAATGGATTCTGGTTCTTTTTAACAGAACATGGTGCTGTATGCTTACAGACTGCCATATCTGCTTGCATCCAATTTTTTAGTGTTTTTTAAGTGTTCATAGTGAGTTGTGTTTACAGAGCTCTGTTTATGCGTGTGGCATAAAAATGCAACTTATATGATTCAGCTGAACACGCAAGTGTTCTTCCTCGTGAGCGTTTGAGTGTGACGTTGAAAAGTAGCCTAGAGCACCATCTGCTGTTTAGCTCAGAATCCATTCATGAGAGAATGACAATGCATTTTGAACATCTCTGCATTTTGAATTGATTTTTCACAACAGCTCTATTGTTTTGTTTTGTTCTTTTTTTGCTATGACTAGTTTAGTATTTTGAATCAAGATAAATGCAAAAGGTTTAATAACATTTGGTTTTTTATTTAAATGTAATTATTTTTACTTTATTTTTACTATTTTTACTATAATTATAAATTAGCAATTTTCTGTATTTTGTGATTAATGTATTTTTTTTTCAACTCATTTATTTATGCTTTTAATTTGCGTTCTGGGACCGTGAAAAGTGACTTTTATAGACATTTTAATAGTTTAAGGTGATATATTGTCTGGGTTGATTTCCCAAATTACGGTACAAAAACCTTTTAACAAACTGCCAGTACATTCTCTGTTATTTTAAAGACTTAATCCTCTATGTATTATTTCTTATACATTATAATATTTTAAACTACTAAAAGGTCAATAAAAGTCACTTTTTTAAACTGTAGAGTTAAATTTTCAACATCAAAATCGACAGAGCAGAGTTCAAGGTTACAATTCACAATTGTAAATAAACAGAAAACAGAAAATTGTTAATTAACAGATTTTTTTTTCTGTGTGGTTTAGTATTATTAATATTAAACTATTAAACTATCATTGTATAACTATTACCATTTAAACTAATTTACATTTTAGAAATAATACATTTTTACATTTTATATTTTAAATTTTGATAATTATTTATTTTTTAATACATTTTATTTAACAAAACCTTTTTATTCAAAAATACTTTATGTTCTGAATATTGATAACGGCTCTGTACACACAGTGCATAGCATTTAAATGAGCTGCGCGTGTGTCATTTGTGTCTTGCAGAGCTGAAGGAGCCAGTGGGTCAGATAGTGTGCACTGACAAGGGCATTCTGGCTGTTGAGCAGAACAAGGTGTTGGTTCCTCCTGCCTGGAATAAAACTTTCGCCTGGGGCTATGCAGACCTCAGCTGCCGTCTCTCCAACTACGAGTCTGACAAGGTCATTCGCAGCATACAACTTCCTCTGTTTACTTGCCATGATTTCAGCAGCTGGTGTGAATGCCTGTCAGATGCTAAAATCCACTAGGGAAAAGAGCATCTGCAAAAGGTTTTACATATTCATAACATGTATCTTTTGAAACGGTTGTGTTGCTTTTTATTATCACTGCTGTTAAAAGATTTTGAGATTTGAGATTTAGATCATTTCTTTAAAGAAGACATTTATTGTCATGAAGGCTGCTTTTATTTGATTGGAAATTCAGTGAAACAGTAATATTGTGAAATACTGTCATTTAAATAACTGTAATCTGTTTGAATTGTAATTTATCCTTGTGAATCCAGGTACATTTCACTCCATGATTATTCCGAAATCATTCTGAGTATGCTGATTTGGGGCTCTATTTTAACAATCTAGGCACAACGTTTAAATCACATGGGCATGTCCGAATGCACTTTTGGTATTTTAAGGACTGAAAAATATGGTTTGCCTCTCGGCGCATGGTCTAACAGGGTTGTGCTTATTCTCTTAATGAGTAATGAGTGTGTTTTGAACATTATGTGCATTAAACCAATCAGAGTCTCATCTCCCATTCCCTTTAAGAATCACCTCATGAAATGGTGCATTTGCTAATTACATGGCAGACTTCACTACAGAGAAAACAGTTAAACAAAGAATGAGCCTCCTCCATTCGCCTTCTTTACTTTACTCCTTACTTTAGTGGATAAGGAAACCGTGTTGCACTCATTCCACTGAAGACATTCAAATCCTACATATTTAATTTTGTTTGTTAAGTGCAAAGATTTGATTCAAAACTATTTCTAAATTCAGTTCTAATTTCCAGCAAATTAATAAATGAACAATAATAACGAAGTGTGGTCAATCAACAAACACACGTCCTATTCTTATGCCCCATATGGTGATGCAGACGTCTCCAAAAGCTGACAGGTGGACAAATCTAAACCTGTTTTTATTAAAACAAATATCAATATGCATATAACAAATAATACTGCTAATAATAACATTATAATAAAAATGTAAATTGTCATCAATAAACTGAAAAAAGCCAGAGATGAGGCATGGAGGCAGTGGTTTTTATATTTAGGTAGAAAATAATAATTTTGGTAATGTAAAGATATGTGTGTATTGCTGTACATCCTGTGTGTATTAAGCAATGTGTAGCTGTTTGGACCTGCATAGGCGCATGACTAACGTACTCTGTGCTGGACTTTAGACCAACTTTTAGTTGATCACTAAATTCAGTTAATTCACTAATTCAGTTCCTCAAAATAGCAACTCGCCAACAATACGCTCTAACAAACATCCTTTTAAGGTCCACAAAGTGGCGCAAATGGATTTGCTGTTTAAACAACGTGGCACAAAACATGAAATTTAGAGTTGCCCTGGTCTGAAAATAGCAACAAATCGCACCAAACATGTTTTGCTCCTTATTGCGCCGGGTGTATGATAGGGCCCTTGGTGTTTAAAAAACATTTCACATTACAATCAATACTAATGTTTTAGTATTTTTTTAGAAGGGTACCTTTATATATTTTTATTAGTAAGTTCAAAAGTACTGCCTTTACATGAATCTTTTGTAAAATTATAAATATTTTTACTATGACTTTTAAACATTTTAATGCCGCCTCATTGAATGAAGTTATTAATGTGATTCTGTGATTGATTATAATTATATATAATTATTATATATTTAATTTTCTTTTAAACTTAACAGCCCAAAAACTTTTAACCAGTATTGTATTTATTTATTTAGGTTTTTATTACATTTTTTTAAAGAAAATCATTTAGAGACAATTTCTGAAAGTTTCTGAAAGTTGCTTTTAAATTACCAGAATTATATATTATTTGAAATATAGATTTTTTTTTTAATGCTTCTCTATTTTAATATTTCCACCTTCTAAACAATATCTGTAGGAAAGTACAATGCTGCTTTGCCTGTCAGCTGTGAAACACATTATTCTCAATGTTTTACAGATGACTTTCATTTCTCTAGCTGTGTAGCAGTGCCCACTAGTTGTTGTGTGTGGCAGTGTTTTTTTTGGCAAAATGTAAGCTTGTGTTTGATTGTTTACTCTGTGCATTTAGTTTTCATTTGTCTGATGGTCACGTGTTGTGTTTGTCCCTCAGGCAGTCGTAGTATATGAGTGTCTGTCTGAATGGGGGCAGATTTTGTGTGCCATTTGCCCAAACCCCAAACTGGTCATTACTGGAGGATTCAGCACAGCCATCTGTGTGTGGGAGACCGGCTCCTCCAAAGAGAAAGCCAAGAGCCTCACACTCAAACAGGTAACTGCTGTTAATGATCATTTTTGTGTTGTTTGATTTTATTTGTTTTTCTTTTTGTGTGTTTTAAAGGTATTTAAATCATGATTAAGGATCTATATTTCATTTTAATCCATTTAATTTAATAAAACTTGTTTATTCAGAAATCATTTCTGTTTTGAATATTGTTTGATTGTTTGATTTCATTTGTTTTCTTTTTGTTTGTTTAAAGGTCTTTACGTCCACTTTTAGGCTTGTTTGCTAAGCCTTCTATAGTAAAAGTGTTTTATGTGTAGATTAATGTGTATTCCTGTGCTTCCAGGCTCTGCTGGGACACACAGACGCAGTTACATGTCTCACAGCGTCATCAGCCTACCACATTGTCGTGAGTGGCTCTCGAGACAGAACATGCATCATTTGGGACCTGAATAAGCTGTCTTTTGTTACCCAGCTGAGAGGTCACAGAGCTCCAGTCTCGGCGCTCTGCATCAATGAGCTCACTGTAAGATCACACTAATGTTTACCTGTGAACACAATTAATAGATTGACAAGTGTTAAAACTGCATTTCAAGGCCTTTTACTGTCTGAACATTTAATAAGCACTCACAGACAACTGTGATTTATTGATTAAATAACTATTTATATATAAATAAATTAAATTAATAGATTGAATAAGTTATTGATTAAATAAATAAATATATAAATATAAAAAAATTGTGAAATGACAAGTCTTAATTATAATCATGATGATTTTTTAAATAATACATTCATTATTACAACACTGTTGTTTTATTAATATTATTATTATTATTATAAGTATTTAATAAGCACTCACAGAATAATAATGTTAATACGGGGTCACACTTTACAGTACAGGACATATAGTGTAATGTAACATGAAAAATCAATAAACAAAGCTTATAATTATTTACTAAATATTTACAACACTTACTAATGCATTAGTACTTTGAGTTAACATGAACAACTGAATTTTCATTTACTAACGTTAACAAAGATGAATAAATACTGTGATGTATTGTTCATTGTTTGTCCATGTTAAATACATGAACATATTAAAAATGCTTTAAGTCATGTTCAATAATAATCATAAAATACATTTATGTATCATGTAGCATTTTATAATGCTTGCTTACTTACTCCCAGGGCGGTTAATATCGAAGTTGATATTTGGTCGCACCATGTTGGTGTTTCATAACATCAAATTTTTCTGAGGTGGGTCGTAAGCCCAACGCTCAACCCCCAACCTGGAGGACCAGGACATACACACAAACACTACAGACAATTTAGCCTACCCAATTCACCTAGCACATGCCTTTGGACTTGTGGGGGAAACCAGAGCACCTGGAGGAAACCCACTTTTATAATGTTTAATAAATAATAAAATAGATGTTGTTGGCTAATTAAAAATAATGATGGGCTTTCAAACTTTTATTGGTATGGCGCTTTAATAACTAAAATCAGCTGAGCGACAAATGTTTTAACTTTTTAGTTAAATTTTTTTCAAATTATTAAAATTATTTCAAATTATTAAAATTATTTCATTATTTAATAAGCAAATAATATTAATAAAGATAATAAGAAAACAATATTTGATAGCAAAGCATTATAGTATGTTGGGATAAAAAAAATAATTACAACTTATACAATACTTATAAATGGTTTTTTTTCTCTTCTTTCTTCAAAGTTTTTCTTGTTCTTGTTGACTTTTGTTTAGTTAAAAACGTCGGCCAATTCATGAAACTTTTGGTATGAAGCCTATCTTTTCATTCCATTTTAGAAGCTTTATTACATTTAAAAAATAAGTCTGGCTTTGAAAAATCCCTCAGAAGGAGCAGTCTGTAATTAAGTAAATTGTTGCTAAAGGTTTATTTTATGGGATGCTTCAGTGTTCAGTAAAACTGTATGTGTGTATGCAGGGTGATATAGTATCGTGTGCTGGCACCTACATCCATGTGTGGAGCATCAATGGAAGCCCGGTCGCCAGCGCCAACACTTTCACCGGCCGCAGCCAACAAATCCTCTGCTGCTGCGTCTCAGAGATGAACGAGTGGGACACACAGAATGTTATCGTGACGGGACACTCCGACGGTGTTGTCAGGGTAAAAATCCTGTCTTTAATTTACTTCCTTTCTTTCCAGTTTGTGTCTTTTAAACGTTTTGACAAGTCACTTTTTTTGCAGTTTTGGAGAATTGAGTTCCTGCAAGTCCCAGAAACCCCTGCGCCAGAGCCCATAGAGCCCCCCGATGTGCCAGACTGCTGTGGAGAGATTGGTAAAACATGCTCCCACTGCATCTTTTTTTCGTATCTTTAGTACCCTTATATTTTAGGTATTATGAAAGTATTAAGCTTTTTTAAGCATTACGTATAAAGACACTGCAGATTAATAAATTATTAATATTTATCTTCATTATACTTCTGCATACTCCAGTAAATCAATTACATTAACAATTACGTTTTTGTAAAACAAGTTATTTAAAGTGTTATGTTTAAATATGCAAATGAGGCATTATTTAATTAAATATGTGATTAATTTTGCATATTTGTAGCACAAAAAAATCTGAACATTGGATGAAGTCAGATTCAAAATGTTTTTTTTTTTTTATGTTCGAGTCAAAAGCTTTTGCAGAGGAGATTTTAGAAATGGTTGGTGGTTGCCTCCACAAAGTGTATTTAAATTCCTTTAACAAACAGCAAGCTGTTTATTATCCCTCTCATTCTGTGCTCATTTTACACAAGTTATATACAAGCTAACAGTAGTTTTGCTCTATGCACTGCAATATTTTACCAGAATTTCTTCAGTTATGACTTGATAGACCTCCTATTACTGCATTGAATCAGCAATTACAAGCAGACAGAAACAACGAGAGAGAGAAAGAGCAAGAGAGTTCATGTGTCTGCATGTAGATGATACTGGAATATCTAAAAGCACATATTAACCTGATTCTGAAATACATTAATAAGCTCTTTTCTGCAATTGTTTTAGAACTTCCGATTTCTTTGTCTATGAGGAAATAAACTAAATTTGCATTTTTTTTATGTTAGATTCGAAGATTTTTTTTTTTAGATTTTTGGGATTTTATTTATCACCCCATAATTCATCAAATACAGCAAAACCGATAAAAGGCAAGGCAAGTTTATTTGCAGTATATAGCACATTTCATACACAGTGACAATTCCTTTAAAAGGTGTTTTAAAAAAATGATTGGTGTATGTACATGCTGCTGGAGTGGAGATTTATGGTTCAATGCTTTAGAAATAACTCATTCTGGGAACACACCCATTAGGGGATGTACCAAGATGAGAATTCTGGGTAAAATTGTCTAAAAACTGATCCCAAAAATGCTTTGTATTATTTAATGAAAGAATACATAATGATTACAAAGTAATTTTGTCAATAACTTAAATTATACTGATTAACAAAAAACACGGCATTAAAATAGCCACATTTTATCAACAGTAAAAGGTATTGACGCTTAACAAGCCGATCATTCTAGGCATCATTTTACCACACAGTAGTGCAATTGCAAGCTGCAGAAACAAGTAAATTAAGTTGAAGTCAGAATTATTAGCCCTCCTGAATTATTAGCCCCCCTATTTATTTTTATTAATTATTAATTTCTGTTTAACAGAGAGAAGATTTTTTCAACACATTTCTAAACATAATAGTTTTAATAACTCATTTCTAATAACTGATTTATTTTATCTTTGTCATGATGACAGTAAATAATATTTGACTAGATATTTTTCGAAACACTTCTATACAGCTTACAGTGACATTTAAAGGCTTAACTAGGTTAATTAGGTTAACTAGGCAGGTTAGGGTAATTGGGCAAGTCATTGTATAATAATGGTTTGTTCTGTAGACTATTGAAAACAAAAATAGCTTAAAGGGGCTAATAATTTTGTCCCTAAAATGGTTTTAAAAAAAATTAAAAACTGCTTTTATTCTAGCCGAAATAAAACAAATAAGACTTTCTCCAGAAGAAAAAATATTATCAGACATACTGTGAAAATTTCCTTGCTCTGTTCAACATAATATTAAAAAAAGAAACAAAAATTCAAAGGGGGGCTAATAATTTTGACTTTAACTGTATGTACATGAGAAAAATATCCACAGAGCTAAATTTAATGAGCTATTTTGAACTTTAACCGTGGCATACATGCAAGTTAGTCAACAGTGTGCTCCACTTCTCTTGTGCTTTGGTCAGCGTGGCATCAAACCACCCTTTATGTAGCACAAGCAATTGAAATAAATGGGTTTCATAGCACAACTCTTTTCTGGTGTGAAAACTGCTTTACGGCTGGAGTGAGAGTGAAACCAGCAAACTCAACATCGCTGGGCAGTGCGGTGCAGCGTAGCCTTTTTTCTCCATCTCCTAATTTAGCTGGTTTCTCTTTCGCATGACAAAGAAAAATGCCTGATCATTTTCTGGAACTGAAAATTATGCGCATCCCAGTTTTTAAAGGACACAATAATTTTAAGAGTTTGTATTGCCAAAAACATTGTTTGTGCCTGCATTGTTTTGCCATAAATATAACAATGGTCAACTGATCAGTTTGCCCTGTCCCTCTGCATTATCACACTTTCTTTTGACCTTTCAATGGATTTTCCTGATTGAATAAGCTGAGGTGTTGTTGTTGCAGAGGGTCGTGATGCTCCAGATGAGGACAGCAGTGAGTCTGAAGGAGAGGAAGCCAGTCTCAGTCAGGAGCCCAAACCTCGCTCCTCCAACAGTCAGCCCAGCAGTGCCGTCCACAGACCCAAACCGCGCGCAGGGGCCTCCTGGTCAGTGGACAGCAGCTCTGATGACTCTCGCCGCTGGTCCGACACGCTCAGCATAGATGAAAAAGAAGGCTTTGTGTTTGTAAACTACTCGGAGGGCCAGGTCAGACCAGGAGTCCCTGTACAGCCACATTCCCAGCAGCCCTCGGGGCCCTCACATGGGCCTGTCCCACAGCCTCTGCAGCCCAGCACTATGGAGGCCCGGTCCTACAACAAACTCAAACCAGGTGCAGTAGATTGATTAAGTAGCCACATATGATGAAGTATCCAAAGTATGTTGATGTATGTACAATTGAAGTCAGAATTATTAGCCCCCCTGAATTATTGGCTCTCCTGTTTATTTTTTCCCCAATTTCTGTTTAACGGAGAGAGGATTTTTTTCTGCACTTTTCTAAACATAATAGTTTTAATAACTCATCTCTAATAACTGATTTATTTGATCTTTGCCATGATGACAGTAAATAATATTTTACTAGATATTTTTCAAGACACTTCTATACAGCTTAAAGTGACATTTAAAGGCTTAACTAGGTTAATTAGGTTAACTAGGCAGGTTAGGGTAATTAGACAAGTTATTGTATCACAATGGTTTGTTCTGTAGACTATCGAAAAAATATATAGCTTAAAGGGGCTAATAATTTTGACCTTAAAATGGTTTTTAAAAAATTAAAAACTGCTTTTATTCTAGGCGAAATAAAACAAATAAAACTTTATCTAGAATAAAAAACATTATCAGACATGCTGTGAAAAATTCCTGACTTGTTAAACATCATTTGGGAAATATTTAAATAAGAAAAAAAAATCAAAGGGGGCTAATAATTCTGACTTCAACTGTATGTGTGTTTATTTCCTTGATACAAAAGGTGTTATTATCTTTTCATGACTTTTTAAGAATATTGTCTTCCGTGACTTACAGGTCTAAAATTCACATTTTGTAAATGTAATTTCTAGTTCCACACATATCTGGAATCCAAACTGTTAAACTTATTTTTGTGGAATTCCCTATTTTTAATGTTATCAGACAACAATTTTTATCTGGAGAGACTTTAAATGAAATATTTTTAAATGTAAATCCTTCTAAAACAGTAAAATTGAAAACTGGTTGAAAAACTGTTTTAGATTTGTATCTTATATATTATCATTATTATTATTTATGTATTTTATCTTGTGTGTTATTTATTGCTGTTGATGACTTTTTAATTGTTAGAATATTTTTTATAATTATAGAAAAGTGTTATTTATAAAATGTGGTAAACTTGATCTTTTCTGTTGCCATGACATAGCCATAAAAGCTGATTAAAAAAAAAAAAAACTCAAAATTCTCTCTCTCTCCACACATATCTGTTTTTTCCAAGACTGAAACTTGATTGTTAAATACAAATGACAGGTGTTAAGGAAATAAATTAGCATAACAATTGTTTTCTCTTTTTCGGCTGCAGATTTTAAAGCAGTTTAATTAATCTAATCCTAATTATTCAGTTTATTAGAGATCCTCAAAACCAAAAATTCTGGATGCACTTAGCCTAAAACCAAAACTAAAAATACATGGTATTAATTATTTATTATTTTATTAAATAATATAAACAAATTTTTCAAGGCTTTTTAAATGTAACTCAGTAACTTAAAAAAAATCAGGCCTTTAAAATAATAGTAATAATAATAATAATAATAATAATAATAATAAATAATTTTTCTCTTTCAACCAAAAATGAAAAATGCAGAAAAAATATTAATTCTATACGTATTAGGAATAGATCACTATATTATAATTTGGGTGTTGCATTGTCATTCACCTTAATAGACATTTCATATATATTTAAAATGATTAAAAGTGTCTTGCTGTCAAATGTGTAAAACCTAATGGTTTAAGGAAAGCAAGGAAGGAAGTTTCTTTAATTATTTATTTATTTAAAACCTATTGAAAATAGTCTACTCCAAATGCTTTGATATTGTGTTGTGTGTGATAGCTAAATTAATTTATTCAATCAATTTCCTTCGGCTTAGTCCCTTCATTCATCAGGGGTTGCTACAAGGAAACACCCATACACTCTCACATGCAAACTCATACACTATGGCCAATTTAGTTTATTCAATTCACCTGTACCACATGTCTTTGGACTGTGGGGGAAACAAGCACCCGGGGGAAACCTACACGAACACGGGGAGAGCATGCAAACTCCACACAGAAATGGCAACTGACCCAGCCGGGACTCGAATCAGTGGCCTTCTTGCTGTGAGGCAACGGTACTAACCACTGAGCCACCTGTGACTGTGCTAAATAACATTTTTAAATACAGTAAAACGTTATGCATTTTTATTTTTTCAATACCAATGGGCTATGTGCACAGTTAGTGTTTTTCAGCCAACCGTAAACTTCCGGTGAAAGGTTTATGTGACTATTTAATTTTATAAGGTACCTTTTACAGCATCAATGTTGTAATGTGATTAAATACATTCAGTTAAATAAACTTCAGCATTTATTTAGTCGTTCAAGCATAAAAGGTGATAGACCGTGTGCAGCTATTCGGCACAGAAACTCCATTGTAAATACCGGGTAAAATAAACTTTCGTATTTTAAAGAGATGGTGGGGAAAAATGGAATTTAATGCAGTGCTTGTCTGGTCTGAGACTCACTTTATATCGTATATCTATCAGGCAGTGAAGATCACTTATTTTAAAGAAAACAAATCTTAAACGTTGTGATTTTGTAATGCAAAGACAGTTCACCGGAAGCCGTTGGGCTGGCTGAAAATTAAAATTCTGTGTAAATATACCCTATTGTGCATTGTGAAAGTTTTGCTATGGGCCACTGAGAAGCACTGAGAAGATCAGTAAATCCTAAAATTAAAAACACATTTGTGTATTTATTGAATAATTCATCATCATTCAAGGGCTGTTCTTTTATGTTGTAGGAATCTTCTGATATTGTTTATGCAACTGGCATTTTGCATTGTGTCCTGTGCAGGCTACAGATGGGAGAGACAGCTGGTGTTTCGGAGCAAACTCACCATGCACACCGCGTTTGACCGCAAGGACAACGCTCATCCTGCCGAAATCACCGCTCTTGCCATTTCAAAGTAGGCGCTCTGTGTGCTCTGTGGGGAAATGAGAATAAAAGAGGAGATGTTTTCTGCTGTGTTTTTAATGTTACTTAATAATAACAGTGTTTGTTCAGAGGATATGTAATGAATTTTGTGCAAACAAGGAAGAGGGCTGACGGCAGGCTGTTGTTATGTGTTTAGAGACCACAGTAAGATCCTGGTAGGTGACGGTCGAGGGCGAGTGTTCAGCTGGTCAGTGAGTGATCAGCCGGGACGCTCTACTGCAGATCACTGGGTGAAGGATGAGCAGGTGGACAGTTGTTCTGGGTGCACCGTCCGCTTTTCCCTCACCGAAAGACGCCACCACTGCAGGAACTGTGGACAGGTCTTCTGCCAGAAGTAAGGTTATGTGTAGTAAAATGTATCATGTGCAAACAACACATTTTAGCTGTTTTAATTTAATGAATTAATTAGTTCATTAGTTAGTTTGTTTGTTCTTTAATTTGTTTATTTATTTATTATTTTAGAATAAAGGACTGCTTCTGTTTTGGTGGTGTTATTTGTTTTGTATGGTATTTTGTTTGTGTGTTTGTGTTTTTTTATGTTGGTTTAGGTTTTTGTTGTATTTTGTGCTGTTTTTTTATGCTTTGTTTTGTGTATTTTTGTGTGGTGGTTTTTTAGATGCATGTTGTTGTTTGTTTTAGGTATATACCAATAGGATTTCTTTTGGCCAATACCGATTTTAACAAAAAACTTTCAGCTAATTCTGATACCGATATTGGTCAGTTGCATACAGTACCATACATATTTATTTAATAAACTTAAATAAATAAAACCAGTGATGTTGCTATATGTAGATTATACATTTTGCTACTCGCTAAACTGCAATTAGATTCCTTTATTATCCAAGATGTTTTAGCCCAAACTAAGCAATGGTTTTGTGCCAGCGCTTAAGCATAGTTCACACAAGTTGCTTTTGTAATGCACCTCTGACATTTTTTTAACATATTAGACTTAGATCTGATATTTTGTACAGATTAGGTTTAGATTTTAGCAAGTATTTAATGGTCTTGCTATGAGAAAAACATTGGATTATTCAAAAGACGTGCAGCTTATTTTCTCTATGTAATTAATAGACCATCAGTATCAAGCTTTTTCTTATTATTGCTGATACAAAGATAACTTTCGGTTAATGAATACTGGGGGTCTTTTATTTTTCAAAAAGTGTTTAAAATTACTTATTGTTGTTTTATATACGTATGTATGTATGTATGTATGTATATATATATATATATATATATATATATATATATATATATATATATATATATATATATATATATATATATATATATATATATATATATAGTTCAAGTCAGAATTATTAGCCCCCCTGTTTATTTTCCCAATTTCAATTTAACGGAGAGAAGATTTTGTCAACACATTTCTAAACATAATAGTTTTATTAACTCATTTCTAATAACTGATTTATTTTATCTTTGCCATGATGACAGTAAATAATATTTGACTAGATATTTTTCAAGACACTTTTATACAGCTTAAAGTGACATTTAAAGGCTTAACTAGGTTAATTAGGTTAACTAGTCAGGTTAGGGTAATTAGGCAAGTCATTGTATAATGATGGTTTGTTCTGTAGACTACTGAAAAATATATAGCTTAAAGAAGATAATAATTTTGACTTTAAAATGTTTTTTTTTTTAATTAAAAACTGCTTTTATTCTAGCTGAAATAAAACAAATAAGACTTTCTCCAGAAAAAAATATTATCAGACATGCTGTGAAAATTTCCTTGCTCTGTTAAACATCATTTGGAAAATATTTAAAAAAGAAAAAAATTCAAAGGGGGGCTAATAATTCTGACTTCAACTGTATTTAATTATATTGTTCTATCAGTTGGGAATAGACAAGTCTAACAATTTTGTTCACATTTGCTTTAAAATGTTGTGATAACTAAAATGAGCAAATACATTTTTTGTGTAATTTATTTATTATATTATTTCTTTTCATACTAGATAAAAACCACTGTGAAAATTTTGAGTTTCTTTGTTTTAATAATATTAATAATTAAAATCATTGATTTGCATAGTATCAGTAAATTCTATTATTATAATATATTATATTAGCATTATATTCAACATCATTTCAGAATCTACATTTTCAGCTTTTTTTCAGTGTTTCACAGTTCACTGGTTGTTTCCCCTCAGGTGCAGTCGCTTCCAGTCTGAGATCAAGCGTCTGAAAATCTCCTCTCCTGTGCGAGTGTGTCAGAACTGTTACTACAACCTGCAGCATGAGCGCAGCTCTGAAGAAAACCCTAGAAACTAGATCACCCTCACCCACATGCCATCCTCAACCCTCCAAAACACCAACCACCCCCCGCCCCCTCAAAAAACACCTAGTTCATCACTCCCACCGGTAAAGCACTGACATAGACCAAAATGAGGTCACTAATGCTCCTAATTTCATATATCGCAGAATCGTGACCATTAAAGTGAGACGATTGTTAGTTTACTTTTCCATTCACGCAGTTTTCTTTTGGCAGTATGCGCCGTCATCTCATCGCCATCAACATTTAGATTTTAGAAAAAGCAATGCATATAAAACTCTTCTCGAGATGACATTTGTTAATATTGTAAATACTAACAATGACATTTTTAACTAGAAACCGTCAAACAAGAAGTCATTATTAAGAGAGATGAAAAAAAAGATTAAATCAAAACACAACACTTGCTTGTAAAATAGTATTACAGTATGTTAAAAATCACTCCTGGCTTTAAAAGAACAAAACATGAGAGAGAGAGAGAGAGAGAGAGAGAGAGAGAGAGAGAGAGCGAGCAAGCGTATGTGTGTGCGTGAGTGTGTGCGTGAGTGTGTGTGTGTGTGTGTGTGTGTGTGTGCGTGTGGTCAACATCACAAGTCACAGCATCCCAGTGAGGAATAATATTGGGGATTATGAATGTTGATAAATGTTTGTGGGTTGACATTACTAGCTTGTCTAGTTATGCAAATGCTTAATTATTATATTTGTTTTATATGTTTTATTGAAGTGTTGCCCACAGTATCAGCCAGTTGCCATTCTGACAATTTCAGTCTTTTTGTTGCCAAACTGCCTTGATCTGTAACCACGATTATATTTCTTAACAGTCATATATAGGTCAACGAAAGTATGTAAATGTTGATTTTAGATTGTTTTTATTGACAGGATTCATTCTCAGACCCGTAGCCAGCCTGGTAAAATGGCTGCTTCTTTTTTCTCAAAAAGTGGACCTTTTTACAGTTATTCGCCTCATTTTCTGTTTAACTGCGAAGTTAAAACTGCGTTTTAGTGACATTTTAAGCACTATTTATTTCTGGACTTGCTTGTCGGGTGGTCGTCATAACCACACTTTTTGATGTACTAAAACATTTCCTAAAGATTTAGAATAACAGAATATGAAAAAAATACGTATTTATACATTTTCTTTTTTATCATATATCATTAGGGAAAGTAGGAATCTGTGAAAGTTTTAAATTGAAAACTGCATATTAAGGGTAATGGCCCATTCACACGGGGCATCAGCATCAATGCTTCCCATTCACTCTGAAAGGGTGACAACAAGCTTTGCCAAACTGAATTGTGGGTCCGTCGACTGCTCACTGCGGAAGTTGGGAATTTCTCAACTTTTCAAGTGCCAACGAAAGCGTCAGCCAATCAAATCACTTTATGCAAATACCCCAGCGCAGACAGTAGCCAATTGCAGGCTAATTTTATTGGCTGATGCTGCTTTGACGATCACGTCAGACCCAACTTTAGACACGCCCTCCGTCAAGTGTTGACGCTGAAGCCCCGTATGACTTGGACGTGAGCCTATTGTCATTTATTTAGTAAATAACAAACTGGCAAGCACATTCAATTTGGCCACCTAAATACAAAAAACAATTACACATGATGATAATAATAATAGTAATAATAGTAATAATAATAATGTAGAGCTTCCCAATTTTTCTAGCCTCTCTTGTAAAAAAGTACATTTGAAAATTGATGGATAACAACAGCCTAATTCATATTAAATTAACTTTTAAAAGCTTTAAAATTTACTTTTGGTGCTTCACACCATTTTATTGGTCATTTTTTCTTTCAAAAAATAAGGTCCGAGATTCAGAATAAAAAATGTTTACTCTATGTTTACTCTAAAACAAAACAGTATGTCGGTAATTGATGACTGCACATCCGTTAAAGCCTTTTTCGATGAGTTATTTTCACAATTTATGATGGCGTAGCAGTCAAAATAGGACAAATGAGCTTATGTAAGGACAAATTCTGGACCTTTCTCAGTGGGAGGCTACGGGCCCCTGGCTACGGGCCTGATTCATACTTTAAAGTCGGTGTGAAATCAATTTTAAATGCTTATTTTGGAAGTACATAAGGTTATTTTTTGGGTGAACAATTAATTGATAATCTTCAATCAAAATCTGATCATTTGCCTCGGCGTTCGGAGTGGTGGTTCTACTCTATTGACGTTATTTTGACGGCTTCTGTCACAATATTCTTAACCACGCCCCTCTTACCGTTAGTTTGCTATGAGGGAATGATGCGCAATAGAAAGCTCCGCCCCTTACTCAATATTCCATTTCAGTTGGAAGTACATCAACATACTGAAATAAAAGTCTCAGCAGCTACCGGTTCACGCAGACTTTAAATGATTTCACCACCTGTCTAATAGAATGTTTAAAAGAAAGATTTCACCACCTTTCTGGAAGAATGTTTAAAAAAAGTACTGAAAGACTATAATATGAATCAAGTTTTGATCATGTTTTGCAAAGCTTTGTGTTGATTCTTAATCTGTCATTCATAAGCATATGAATAGGACGTCTTAAATCTTAGTTTAAGGCTTTGTTTTTTATTAAGAACGTGCATTTTATTATTTTTAATCTTCAAAACTCAGTTTGAACCATTTGCGATGTTGCACCAGTGTAAATGTCTGTAGATTACGAAAGCAATAGTTACTGATGTTTTCGCTCCACACACATTCAATGCATAGCCGTAGCTTGAACATTAAAGTGTGTAAAGAAAAAGGGATTTGACGGACTGTAAGCCTAGTTTCTCCATAATTAAGACGAGACAAGTCTGCGAAAGAGAGCGTTTGTTGTTTTTCATTTGTTGATTTGATACTGTGGGCAATACTCTTATTAAAAGTGCTGCTTTGATTAATAGAGAGATATTTTTTCTCTTTCTTTCCTTACATGGTCTGACACTCACAAGTTTTAGAAAAAAGATGAAGATTTTGTTACATTTGCAGTTGTTTTATTCACCGTTGTATGCCAGCCTAATATGCACTCGTTATATAGCTGAGTTATTCTTTATTAATGTACTGTAAATCAGCGTGCAATCGTAACATCATGAAGCTGTTGGGATTTTGCTGTCGACAAGCAGCTCATAGATCAAATGGCTATATCAATCGGAAATTATTTTTGCACCTTCGCGTGTAGACGAGATAAAGAAATGGAGGATTCCCTGTTTTATCAGATGCGTTTTTATGTTTTGAAAGGCTGCGTTTCTTTACAGTGAGATGAACTGTACAAAGTATTTATGCAATTATAAGGTTTTCTTTTTTTTACGATTCTGACTCTTTTGTTATTTCTCAGCAAGTTTGGTTACTTGTTGCATGTCTAACACTGCTGACTTTCTGTGTCAGTGTATTGTACATGTTTTGGCATTATGTTTTATGAGTTTTCTCTTTTCTGGCTCAGTTTTTATTTGTTTGGCATTATCTAACGAGTCGATCCTGAAGGTTTTGTGTACAGTTTTAGACGGATATACAGAGAACATGTCCCACGACTCTGGATTGACTTTTATATTGTATGTATGGATGTTGAGGACTGATCGCAGAACTGATTGTCCCTGTTTGGTGGTCTTGTGATAGACTGCATTACTACAGTATCTAGTGTGCAAAACTGTGGTAGCTGAATGTTCATTGTATATTTGTGTTGGAAAACAATGACATGAAACCCCCTTCCCCCATAAATAACCTGTTATTATGACGCAATAGATATGGTACTCATACTTTTTAATTTAATTTCAATTAAATACTTGCTGTTTACCACCACCGGAGTCCTCAAATGAGTTATTTATTTATTTTTCTAGCAGTGTAATGCACAGGTGATATATAGTAGGCCAAGAATTTGCAGTAAAAAAACGGCAGCTTTATGGTTGACCGAAAGAAAAACATTGAGCATTTTGCTAATAATTAACTGGTAATGTTAGTACACCTTAAGATAGCACAATAAAAGTACTAATATTTGTTTTGTATATTTACAATACACTAACAGACAGTCACATTATGAATCAAAGCTCATCACGAGCTGCTTTTCCACAAGCTGAAATCATACAATAACCTAAAAAAGAATATGGATTCATAAGATTCCTTTATAATCATGACATGACACGGATATGAATATAAAGGAGGTTTTATGCATGCTTATGTCAACAGTTTTTAAATGTCGTCATCTCACTTATGTCATTTTAAAGCAGATGTTTGATATGTCTTTATGACAACTTGGCATTACCAAGACAACATATCTTGTCATAAATCTGTCATAAACATGACTTTCATGAGAAATAAATTCTCAATTAAAGTGTCAATACTCTGTCAAATAAATGTAGATTGGTGCCATCAATATTTAAGGATATTTTAACGACAATTAAATTTGTACCACTGTAGTCAAGACTAAATATTAATGAAGCTGTTCTAAAATTCATGACATGATTTTAATGACAATCATGTTTTAGACAGATTTATGAAAAAAATGATGTTGTCTTCGTAATGTCAAATTGATTAAGACATTTCAAACAATGTCATATTTGCATTTAAAATGGCATAACTGAGCTAATGATACTTAGGCCCAATACCAATTCTATTTTTGTACCCTATCCCTTTCCCTTGAAACAGAGTGTGAAGGGGAAGGGCTTCAAAATTTACCCCTAAGAAATGGGACAGCACTACAGCACCTGCACACATCATCATATGTCATCATGATCTCTTGCTTCATATAAGATCAGATGATCGTGACTGCTGTGGTTATTCCAGTTGTGTTATTTTTTGGGTATTTATCTTCAGGAAATCACTGAAGGCATATATCATGTTATCATAACGGTATAATGTGGCAATAAGATCATAACTACACTGTGCATTTAAACAGTGGCCATATTCATCTATGTAAACACACAAACACAACATTAACATTATAGCAGACACTGTAAAAAGCTCATTCCCAGCCACTAGACTTTTCTGACAGGGTATTCCAGTGTCATCGAGTGTCAGAATATTGTGGGACTGCTATACAGGTGTTATCATTATGGATTATAGATAGCGAAATTTAGCAGTTTTTATTTTAGCGCTTTTTTGTAGTAAAAAATCGTAATAATGACAAAAAAAACTAATTTGTGTATCTCCTTTCTTCCGGATGTAATCATGCTGTCGTTGTGGTTGGTGTATTCTGGGAAATTTTTTTACCCCTTGGTTTCGAGTGTGGTCCTGAAAAATCCCAGTTTGAAGGGCTATCTACCCCTTCCCCTTAGCCCTACGCCTTCAAGCTAACGAGAATTGGGACACCCCTACCCCTTCACTTGAACGCGCAAAACGAGGGGTAAGGGGAAGGGCTAACGGGTAGAATTGGGATTGGGCCTTAATGACAGTTGTCATAATATAATTCATATTCAGGACTTTTATCTTGTCATTATTATAAAGGTTTCATGACAGCATTTTGAACACCCTTTCAAGTAAAGTGTTACCAAATATTTTAACATAAAGCAAAAGGAATAAGTGTCACAGGGAATTTGGGGGACATAATTGTATGTTTTTTTCACATTGCATACCCTCTTTTGTGCATTGTCAGGATTACTCTCAAGATTTTAGACTTTCATTTGTTTAGTAAAGTAGATTGTTTTTATGAATACAGAAACATTCTTTTTTTATTATTCAATTTCAAGACAAGATTGATTGTTTCAAGTAATGGTCTTGGGACTTAAAGCAATAGCTCACCCAGAAATGAATATTTTGTCACTATTTAGTGACCCTCAAGTGGTTCCAAACTCTGTGTGTTACTTTTTTCTGAATACAAAAGAAGATATTTTAAAGAAAGCTCAATAGTTAGAAGTTCCAACATTTATTCATCAACAGAAAAAATAAAGCCAAACAGGGGTGTGTTTCCCAAACAACGACGCAACTCGCGGCTGAACTATCATGGTACGATGCATCGGTTGGGAAAAAAACAATGTAGTGATGAGTGTTTCCAAAAACCTGTAGTTTCTCTGTCACAGATCCATGGCTTGAACCACGTTAGTTATAACGTAAAACGCCCATAATGATGCTCCAAATGGGGTGGAGTAACTTCTTTAGAGAACAATCCCATCATTTCTTTGTGCAAATTATATTGTTTTACACAAACACGCATTTAAAATAAAATCCAATATTAGTTTTGGTAAAGACATGCACTCATTTTCCATATTAATTGAAATATATGTAAATGGCACATATAGGGCCAATGTTTGCTTTACTAATATTATTGAGAACATTACATAGTCTATTCTAAAACATAAAATCACCTACAAAAGCTAACACTATTCTAATATCATATATAAATCATATAAATAATGAGGCTATTATAAATATATTTACTTTAATAATAATATTAATGATGATGATTATATTGATGATAATGATTATTTTTATTATTATTAAGTAGGATATTTTTTATTTATTTATTTATTTTTTTAAAGTCTACTTTTACAATTTGACACATGTAAACCACAGCAGAAAGTTCTAACCAGCAGGCCCATGTCATATACGGTACAGATACTT
The DNA here is from genome assembly GCA_903798195.1 of Danio kyathit. NCBI lineage: Eukaryota > Metazoa > Chordata > Actinopteri > Cypriniformes > Danionidae > Danio > Danio kyathit. The sequence goes on along the minus strand of LR812523.1, from coordinate 46,787,769 downwards.
CATAACTAACCCACTATAAATTAAAAGCATTAATGTATGCTATGTTTTTTGTTTTCACAAGCTTTGGAGACGTAACATAAATTCCGCTATTAAACAATAGCTCACCTAGCTTTCGCCATGAGGCTGTGTTCAAAATGATATCAATGTTTTCAAAGTGCACTGCGAAGGGAGCGCAACTGTAAACATGAAGATCGCTAAAACTGAACTGTAAAAATACTTTGAAAGCAAATTAAACATGAGAGATGACTTTAATGCTTTTGTTTTAATCATTCCAAGTTTTAATGTTAGAATTAATGTTCTAAATGCATAGGGCATAGGGGGGATAAGTGGGAATAGAACACAGCCAGGAACTATGTTTCTAACTACAGCTCCAGAGGTGTAGTTTCAAGTGCTCAAGTTTGCGACGCAGCTTGCGAATGTTCGCTGGAGCGATGGATTTGGGAAACGGCAAATCAACGAACTATATTTGTAACGACGGAACTTGCGACTTAGTTGGCTAACGATGGTTTTGGGAAACGCACCCCAGGTTTGGAACAAGTAAAATAAAAGGAAAATAAATGATGACAGATTTTTCTTTGACAGAAATGTCTTTAAATACTACAGGGAGGACTATAGACTAAAATGCTTTACATCTCTGACTTTTCAATTGAACAAATTACATCACAGTTGAGTTGTGGTCAAGGTGTTGAGTTTATGGTTTTAAAGAAGTTGAAAACAGCAACTGCAAAGCCCAGTGTTTGACGACTGGTTTCCTGGAAAATGCTCAACACTCGTTTGTCAGAGAAACAATCTATTACCGAGTGGAACAGGAATCTCTCAGACTGTTTGCAACATACATGTGTATATGGGTGTTGAGTAAGTCATCGTGTGCCATCTTGAGAATGTAAATGAGAGATAATTGTGCAATCTGAGTGACGCATCTGTTTGCTACAGTATATTATTTGAATAACCTTTGTTAAAACAGAATGAATAAACAGCTTTAAGAAACCACAACAGAATTGATGTAATTGCAACATAAAATATAATTAAGCATCTTGACATTTCTTGTTGCATACAGTAAATGGTAATGAAAGTAAGAAAGAGGTATAACTGAGTCTTTATTGATTTTTAGTAATCTCATGGAACTAATTTGTTGTATTAATCTCCCATCTAAAGAAGAGGTTAAATGTACAATTCAGCCAACAATAAAATCACTCTTATAGCTTTTGTCTACTGCATGACTTACTGTAAATGAAGTGTTAGTCAGAATTATTGCCTTCGTCATGTTCACTTTGACTGCATGGAGGAAAAAACACAGAGAGAGTGTGAATGATAGTTGAGACTGCTATTTGGCCATCAATCTCATTTCATGATCAACAGAAGAAAAAGGTTAAAGCTTCATAACATAACTCCCTATCCCTGTCTAGGCTTATTCGACGATATTGAAGGTCGGAATATTGGAGTGCTGTTTCTGAGTGACTGATTTCACTCATTCATTTACAACTTTATACCTACACTCTCACAAAAAATGGTACAATGTTGTATCAAAGAAGGTACAAACAGTTGTCATTGGGGCAGTACTTTTTTAAGAAACAGAATTGTACCTTAAGACAAAGAAACCAATTTTGTACCATTGCAGTTTGTACCTTTAAGGACATAATTTGTACCATGGGTAACCAAAATGTACCTTTGGTTTTTAAAACCTGCAGATACAATATTGTACCTTCATCAAAGTACAAATGTGATCCATGAAGGTAGCACTACAGTGACAAGACACTTTATACCTTAACAGTGTCAAATGTGTTCCTTCAAGAACTATTTAAAGGCATTTTGCTGTATCCAAAATAGGTCAATTTATATTCAGTAAATATAAAACATCAAATACATTTATTAAACAATGTTTTTTTTTTTTAAGTTTTTTTGGTGTAAATGCACCTTCTCCATTTATAATAAAGAATAAAAAATACTTTAACATAAATTAACAGATCTATTTTTTGCTAAACATTTCATAAAACTTTTCACAAAAAATGTTACAGAAACACATTCTCCCATGTACAATATAAGTTTTTTTCTCCAATTTTCACACAAAACCTTTGTAAACACTTAAAGGTTCATTTAATTTACTTCATTTTAAAACAGAAATAGAATTATGCAAAAGTATTGTAACGAGATATGCACAATGTTTGATTATTTTTTCAATAGTAAAATGTCTGCATGAACACTTCGCATATGCAGGACATTTGCCAGCTCATGTGCGTAATGAAAAGCAAATGCCAAAAGGTGCAGATATAAATAGTGAAAATCTATTTATCAGAAAATGCTTATCAGATGTTTATTAAAAATGCCTTAAATGTTTAGTTTACAATACCTATAGTTTATTTTTACCAGTTGTTTTGTTTTATAAAACTTAATGATTAATGTTTATGAGTTTCTTTAAACATATGCTTTTAAATGATGATTCATGTTTTAATATGGAAATTATTCATAAAATCACTTTGCCTTTCCAGTAATATTTATTTTCATAGATATTGTAATAAAGGAGTCCAACACTTATGTACCTTTTATATGAGAACAATTGTGTACCTTCATTTCAATTGTACTATAAAAGCTACAGAACAGTATCATAAGAGGTCTTTTTCTGTACCATATAAGGTACAACTTTTACAAAAGTACAAAACTGTTCCTTAAGGAACATTATATGTACCACCGTGTACCTTTTTTTCCTGAGAGTGTATCCACTCCTATTTCGAGCATACATCTGCTGTACACTTGAAGCACAATTTCCTATAATCCAATAAAGGAAATGAAAAATGCAGCAAATGCAGCAGCAACCTACTCACACGTTAATAGGCCAAGTTTACCTCAGAATCAGCTCAAGGACAATGGAAACACTGGGACAACAGTTATGTTTATAAATAGAAGCTAAACTAACAGTAGGTGGCTTTAAGTCACTGTTCTAATTTGATTTGATTCCTTCAATTCGGTTACAATTTAGTTTGATGTACAAAACAAACACAATTTGATTAGGAACAAAACACGAGAATTGGTGAATCATTTACTCTGAAATGCCTGGTCAATAAAACTGAAATGCCTGGTTTTAGACCACAATAATTCATTAGTATGGTGTAGGGCCTTCTTTTGCGGCCAATACAGCATTGATTAGTCTTGGGGATGACAGATACAAGTCACGCACAGTATCCAGATGGCTTTTGAAGCATTTATCTTGCAGAATAGTGGCCAAGTCACTATGTGATCCTGCTGGAGGAAGACGCTTCCTGACTCACTCCTCCAAAACATCCTAAAGTGGTTTAATAATATTTAGATCTGGTGATTGTGCAGTCCATGGGAGATGTTAAACTTCACTTTCATGTTTATCAAACCACCCTGTCACCAGTCTTGCTGTGTGTTGGTGTATTATCATCCATGGCGTCGCCTTCAGGATACAATGTTTGAATTAATGAGTCCACATGGTCCTTCAGAATGGTTCAGTAGTCCTTGGCAGTGACGTGCCCATCTAGCATAAGTATTGGGCCAAGGGAATGCCATAATATTGCAGCCAAAACCATCACATGCTTCACTCTGGGCATGCAACAGTCTGGGTGGTATGCTTCTTTGGGGCTTCTCCACACCATAACTCTCTCAGATGTAGGAAAGACAGTGAAGATGGACTCATCAGAGAAAAAAAAAAAAAATTCACAGGCCATGATTTTTGGTGCGCGCACCATTAAAACCAACGTTTGGCATTGGCACGAGTGACCAAAGGTTTTGGCTATAGCAGCCCGGCCAGGTAAATTGACCATGTGGAGCTCCTGACGAACAGTTTTGGTGGAAACAGGAGAGTTGAGGTGCACATTTAATCCTGGGTCCACAGTTACCCCTGTTGGATGTGGTTCTTCTTCTTGGTGGTATGCTGACATTACCCTGGATACTGTGGCTCTTGATACATCACAAAGACTTGCTATCTTGATCACAGACGTGTCAGCGAGACACACAAAAACAGTTTGTCCTTGTTTGAACTCTGATATGTCACCACATGTTGTGTGCAATGCAATATTTTAAGAAAAACTGTGCTATTGCTCTGCTAAGCAAACCTTCACACTTTGCTCTTACTGGTGGAATGTGCAAGACTGGCCACCAGGCTGATCAAATTTAGCCATGAAACCTCCAACACTAAATTGACCAGTGTTTAGGTCTCATTGTCCAACCCCTACAGTATATACTGAGTATATATATATATACACTCAAAAACATTGTAGCACAGCACGTATGGTGCTATTATGGTGTAAGACAGCTAAGGTTAGAGACATGTTTAGTGTTATGGGTAGGTTTAAAGTGTTGGATCAACACTTGTAATTATAAAAGTCAACACAATTACAATGGGTCAACACTGTAATTATAAAAGTAATTACAGAAATTAATTACATATACTGCAGTGTAAAAACATGTATGAACATATGTTCATTGTACCAAATGCTTTAAATGTAATTACATAGTAATTACAGCCACAGCATAAAGTGGGACCCCTAGTTGTTAATGTTCTTTTCTTTAATTTACAGGATCTTATTTGACCAGTTTTCAACAGTGGCTTTGTTTTGACATCTATCTTTTGACACAAAGGATATTTGAGGAACAAAAAAGTCTCTAAATGATATAGGAAGGGGTTTAAACTTTTAAACAGAATTAAATACACATCTTTCTTGTTTTATTTAATTTGTTTTCATTCAGTACTGCCCTTCAGCAGCATGTTTCCCAGAAGACAAAGTACAATGTATCCCAATTATTCATTTCAGAAAGCTCATTGTGTTGTCTTTTTGAGTTTTAGAAATCTTCCGTATAGAAACATCATGGAGAATAACTACTTGTCTGTGCACTTGTCTTCACATTGTAGGTCTGCTAATAAACTCAGCAGTTGGTCATGATGACAGAGCCTTGAGGAAAAGAAACAGCGACGGATTCCGCTGACTTCGAGCTCCAGCCGCAGAGTGGAGCAGTGTTTCCTCTTTTATATGTTGAGTCACTGGGCGAGTGAGTGAGAGAGAGAGAGGTTGGTCTCTCACTTAACTAACAAAACAGCAGTAGTTCTGCGGGCATAAACAAATGCACGGCACGCAGGCTTTCTGTCCCTCCACCTGCCGCGAGAGACACTTTGATGGTCGGTTAAATTAACCGGATTACCAAGAGTCACACATGCCCGCGCTCTGCTTCATTTAACGCGGACCTCCGACATTATCTATGTATTATTTAGACTGAAATAAGACAAAATGACGGAGCTGAGACGGCGAGGAGGAGGAGACCCGGACAGCGCTGAAAACATCAGTGACAAGGTAATTTTCTCGGTTCATTCAGGAGGCTTTATTTCCCTCAGTCGACTGCGAATGACCTTCTAAGCTAAGCAGCTAACGAGCGACCAGTCAGATCGCTTTAACCTGAGCTGATATTACATAAAAACGACTCGCTAAAGGTAATGTTGGGATTGTTTGTGGTGACATTCGTCCTACGGGACTGCTCCTTCCATTGATTTCATCTTTAAACTGTCGCTTGCCTAATTTGAAGTTGCTGAGCCAAACACTCTGCAAAGCCAGAGAGTCAGTGGCTGTGTCGCAAAACCTAGTGAGCAACCTACATAGACAGCATTTTTGGGCATCGTAGACTCGTCTGGAACATTCTGAGCGCTTGAGCCATCGTATATCATAAGTTAGCTACGTTTGTCTTAAATAACGTTACTGTAAATGTAGAGAGCGGTCATAGATAATAAAGTTTGTCATAGAGTTGCTTCCTATTATTCTTTTTAAATTAGAGTTCAGGAACTATGTGATAAATAAATAGCTGTTCCCAAAATTATAATAAACAGTGATTACTTGATCACCCATATGTTGTTAGAAACAAGCATGGCTCTTTACTGTGGTACACCAAAGCAGAAGTTGTCAGAATGACAGAAGCGATACAGTGAAGGTGAATGAAGTGCCATATAAAGAAAGAAAGTTGTGCAGTTTAGAAGGAGGGGAGAGTTAGTTAATGAGGACTTTGTTATTTTTGGATGAATTATTCTAAGGTTATCCAAGTAGGCTGGTAGGGCATTCCCCGCATAAAACATATGCCAGAGTAATTGGTGGTTCATTCCGCTGTGGCAGCCCCTAATAAAGCGGGGACCAAGCAGAAGGAAAGCAAGTTAGTTTATCCAAGTTTTTGTTTTGACTGTGTTTAAAACAACAGTTTTCATTTTTTAATGTATTATTAATGTACACCTTATTAATAGTATGGTAAAATGGAGTGTTGCCAATAAAAGGAGTGTTCACCCAAAACCTAAAACTGGTCTAAGCTTGAATGAGTTTTCTTTTTTTTGCTAAACACAAAATAAGACATTTTGAACAAAAAGTTGTTAACCAAAACGTTTATGGTCCCCATTGCAGTATGGGAAAAAGTACAATGTGAGCGAGAGGGGACTAACAATGGTTCCAAAATACCTTTTTTGTGATAGAAACTGGTACAGGTTTGAAACAAGTGGAGAACAAGTGAATGATTACATTTTTGAATGAACTATCCATTTAAGTGTAGGTATGGGATAGGATTATGGGATGTAAAATGTGATCATGAAGAATTGATATGCGATTAGGGCTGCACTATATTATTTCTGCATCGATATCACAATGTGATCATTCGCAATAGTCACATCGCGAATATGCGCAATGTTGACTCTGGATTGTTATTATTGATCATTTTGCAAGTGTTTTTTAAAGGTCTGAGACTGTGAAGCTTGTAGAAAATTGTAGCGCTTTTAATTTAATAACGATTAAATTGATAGAATTGTTTATACAACAAAGACTGCAGTATTATTTAACATTTGATTATTCAATTTCTGTATACCTGAATACAGTTCGACTCCTCTGGAAAACAATAAAATGCTGTTTATTTCATTAGTATCTTTTTCTTCATGGAATTTATCTATTTATCTAGCTTGTAGATTGTTTCTTATACTTTACGCACTCCCCAACAGAATCACCCCTTGTCAGTCTAAAATTATCAATTCTTTCCAAATAGTTATTCAAGTCATCTGGTGAAATTGTATTCATATCGCAATATATATCGCAGAATACAAAAATATTGCAATGTTAGATTTTTCCAATAGCGTGCAGCTCTAATGTTAATGTTAGTATAAATAATAATAAACAGTCAATATGGGTGTCACAGTGGCGCAGAGGGTAGCACGATCGCCTCACAGCAAGATGGTCGCTGGTTCGAACCCCAGCAGGGTCAGTTGGCATTTCTGTGTGGAGTTTGCATGTTCTCCCAGTGTTGGCGTGAGTTTCCTCCAGGTGCTCTGGTTTCCCCCACAGTCCAAAGACATGCGGTACAGGTGAATTAAATAAGCTTAATTGGCCTTAGTGCATGTGTGTGAATGCAAGAGTGTATGGGTGTTTCACAGTGTTGGGTTGGGGTTGGAAGGGCATCTGCTGCATAAAACATGTGCTTGATGAGTTGGCGATTCATTCCGCTGTGGCGATCCCTGATTAATAAAGGGACTAAGCTGAAAAAAGAATGAATAAATGAATGAAACGGTCAATATGCAAACTAATAGTTAAAAGTGAGAATTGCTCCCCATTCCAAAGTGTTACCCAACATTTATTCATTGTGAAACACATCAGGTCCCAATAAACTTGTAACAAGACTAGAGCTCCGGTGTGTTTTTTCAGGATGGAAAGAATTTATTGTGAAATATTTTTTTAAGAGCTGAAAAATACATTGTGAGTCAACTCTGTGTAATATTAGATTTTATCAGTTCAAAATGTTCAGTTGAAAAATGATTGAACATAGAAGCATGCTTTAGTTCAGATAATGTAATGTTGATGACATTGGCGTAGATCATGTATGACAACAAAACGCTTGGCAGCAGTGAGAACAAGTTAAGAAGGGAGTGACACCACAGTCGTCCAGCAAATGGATGATTTGAACTCATGACTCAGTAATTACAGTTACAAATGTGTTTAGTCACAGACAAGGCTTTTGAAGGAGGTCTGTGTGTGATCTTGTCATGTCTTCACTCTATGGATGCCCCGGGCCAATCTCAAATGTCAGTATTAAGGCAGATCAAGGCATTTTTGACCAATCAGTACTGGATATATGAAGACAGATTCTTTATTTTGTCTAATTTCTTTTTGTCAAAATAGAGGAATGCAGTTTGTGAGTGCACTGACCAACCTGATACCCAACCTAAAAGCTAAACACTCAACAAAATTTACCAATATCACACAATACTCAGCACTGTAAAACATGGCCGTGATTTCAACGGTAAAAAACTGTAAAAATGCTACAGTACAAATTCGTAACCTGGTTAACATTACGTTTCCTTAATATATACAGCGAATAACCGTAAATTGACTTTCCCAGAATTCCCTGCATGGCACATCACTTTTTATGCTTTTTGTTGACATTACTATGGATCTTTTTAGTTGTTTCCCCATCAGTTATGTATATTAGTGAGTTATGTTACATCTAATGTTGATAAACAATGTTTATGCGTGTTACGATACTGGTGTTTAGTAGCTGTGTGGATGACACTGAGCACCTTCTTTACACTGATACACTTTTCTGATTGTGGGAAAAGTTGTTTGTGATGAGCATTGGTTCGTTATGTATGAACTTTCTCATCACCACTTGCATATGGCTGTGTTATCATGTCTATCTGTGTAACAAAAGATGAGTAGATGTTGCTGATTTAAAATACAGACATATTACCTCTATAAATTAATAAAATACGGTAGTTTACTGTAAAAATGAGAATTTACTTTTACGATTTGTACCGTATTTTTTACGGTTAAATACTGGCAACCACAGATGCCGTTTTTTTACCGTAAATTTTACAGATTTATTTTTTTAAGTGAGTGCTACAGTACGTGACTTGGATTGGGATTGAATAATACTTGAACAGGACATTCCTACTTTATGCTGTTGAGCTGAGTTTTTCTTGATAAAGTTCTCTATGAGAGTCTGTGTGTATATACTGTAGTATTTGCAGTGACAGTAGGGCCAAAAGCATCATGGGTCTTCAACCCAAAACTTTACATAAGCAAACAAAACGTGTGGCATGGTGTTCTGACATCAGGTCAGACTTTGCTGTGTATATTACTGTTAACAGTGTTGGGTAAGTTACTGTAATAAAGTGATTACTAATTACATCACCAGTGTTGTATTTAAAATGCTTTACTAATTACTCTGTCTAAAAAAAATGTTGTAATTACTTAAGTAACTTAACTTTAGCTGAATCTTTTAATAATTTAAATGCAGAGTTTTGGAATCAAACATAGAATAGTAAGCCAACATTTTAGCTTCTTTAAAACAAAGTTACACTTTTTTTGTAAGAAAATGTAACTTTCATTAAACGGAATACCATGCTGTAAACATTTTTTAAAACAAAGAGCACCCTAATTGACACATTGTTTGTTCACATTTAAAAAATAAAATAGAAATCGTTTTCTACAGAATTCCTCTATATTTTAATAACAAAAAATATTTAGATTATTCTACAATTTAAACTAAATTTCTTTATAAAATAATAATTAATGAATAAAATTACTCAGCATAAGGCTTTTACAATAACAAATAAAACAAATAAACCATTTAGTGAATGAATGGAAAGTATAGCTACTCAAAATGTCTTTTAAATAGGGGATTTTTTTTCAAGATGATTTATTTCACTATAAAGTTGTACTGTTTATTTCAACATGCATTCAGAGGTTTATTCGTGTATATTTTGCGCTGTATCAGTTCACATGTATAAGTTACTCATGCTCTTGTATTATAATCTATAGCTTTTAGTCGCATTGGGTCACTTCTTCTGGTAGACTGGACACTCTTCCACTCTGTGTTTTGTTATGAACGACTTTACAGCTGAGTCAGGTAGTTTACCTGGGAAGAGCAATGCTAAATTCTAATCAGATTGCTAACTTCATTTGCTTCCATATGCTTGCGTCTGGTCCATTAATTGTATATACCAGCTCAAGTTATATGTATTTACATCTCACCGTGAGAAATACAAGGTGTGGTGGTGCATGAGCCTGTAATCTGGTGAAAATGTGTGTCTGTCTAATGATGTGACTTAGGTAAGTGCAAAAAAAAATCCAGAAATTATGAGTCCATTTACAAACCTAGAAATTGGCCCTAGAATGAAAGCTCTGTTTTTACCTTATTTGGAAGGGTTGAGTTGTGAATATTAATGAGCTCTACTCTGATATTGCTCTCAGCTCATGTTTCTAATGCTCTCAAGCATGATGTCATCTGAAATGTTCATGTCCAAAATAATCATACTTCAGTTGTCAAGAGTCAATGTCTTGTCAAATGACAATCATTTCAACTAAAGTGTAAAATTGGATCAAGCTTTCTGTCCATACTTGCTCTTGAGTTATGTGTGGTGAATATAGGTTAGAGTCCACGTAAAATCTAAATTTACAATGTTTGTTTTGCTAGCTCAAATTGTTATTTTTAATATAAATAAAGAATCTGTGCAAGTTAATCCATTGAATTTATTCATTCATTCATTTTCTTTTCAGCTTAGTCCATTTATTAATCTGGGGTCGCCACAGCGGAATGAACCGCCAACTTATCCAGCATTTTTTTTTTTTCGCATCGGATGCCCTTCCAGCTGCATTACTGGGGAACCCCCATACCCTCTCATTCACACACATACACTATAGCCAATTTAGCTTACCCAATTCACCTGTATCGCATGTCTGTGGACTGTGGGGGAAACCGGAGCCCCCGGAGGAAACCCACGCGAACGCGGGGAGAACATGCAAACTCCACACAGAAATGCCAACTGACCCAGCCGAAGCTCGAACCAGCGACCTTCTTGCTGTGAGGCGACAGCACTACCCACTGCGCCACCACGTCGCCCTCCATTTAATTAATTTATTTATTTTTTGTAATCTTGTTTGGTCAAAGTCTGACCATTCGCTTCCACTTTGGAGTGGTGGACCTTCTGTTTATGCAACCTGAGAACTATTATCGCAGCTGTATTTATCCTTTACCACACCCCTCTTACCGTTAGTTTGCTATGAGAGTATGATGTGCAATAGAAAGTCCTGCCCCCCTACTCAATATTACATGTTAGTTAAAAAATACATAACAACTTCCAGTTCACACAAACTTTAAATTATAATTATTCCCAAGTAACCAAACAAAAGGGACTGACATGTATTTAGAGTTTTGTAGGTTTAACATGTATGATATCAAAGAAAAATGTAAACCTCTGTGTACACAGATGAGTTTTATTAAGTTTATTACTGTCCTTTCACTCCAGAATAATCACAATAAAAGCTGAGTGATATGACACAATGCATAAACAGGCACTAAACAATTATATTCTGCAGTTTACATGTGTTTGTTGTCTTGTTACACAACAACACAGCAAATTTCACAATATACATGGTAAACTAACAAAAGATACAGTTAAACAGACCTTATGCCTGAATAGGTGCTGAATAATCTTCTAATCTATCTTTCATGAATTTTTCGTTCTGACAAGATAAGATAATCGATGGCCATGCATGTTTGCCTTCTTCCTGCTGTTCCTTAAAGTCTGTCTAGTTTTCGAAATAAGAGTCCCACATACATAGGTATTATTAACATAATAAGCTGTGTAGTTCTTAGAAAATAAGGGGGAAAATTATAATTGTTGTAATCTCACGAGGAAATGTAGTGACCAATCAAGTGCTATTGGGGTATATGCATTAGGGATGCTCAAAATAGCCGATTAACTGTTAACCGAAAGGGTGCGTTTGTAACTGATTAATGGTATCAGTTAAATGATTAAAAAATATTATTTTATATATTTTTAAAGTTTGGCTGCATAAGGGGCCAATCACCGAAAGCTCTTTTTTTTGCGTTGAGAGGGGCATTTTTTGAATGGTTTACTAACGGCCGCGAGTGTTTTGCGCGCTGCTTATGCGCCCTGTGCGCCTCGCGTTTTTGCTGTTGCACGCTGTGTGTTCTGTGTGCTCGCGGAAAAAGCACGTTATGTCAGTCGCGTCTTTTTCATTCTTCAAATGCCTGTAGTGTTTGTGTTGGAGAACTTTTAATGACTACGTTTACATGGACATCAGTAATCAAATTATTTGCCTTAATCTAATTAAGACAATAATATGATTAAGGTATTGACATGAATTGCTTTTTGAATGTTCCCTTCATGATCCCGTTTTACATGTTATATCACATTACTCGATTATTGCGTCACCGCGCTATCTGCATTTCCTCCAGAGTTTCATGTAATTTCGGGTGTTTCATTTTTAATTTTTAACTTTAATTGCAGTTTAGCACTTTTACTGTAATCCGAGAACATTTCTTGCATGCACCCCGTGACAAACAAGGTATTGGATGCAACTATAAACTGCTGGAAGAGTGTTGTTTTAATGAAAGTTCATACCGCATGCTGAATGGAAGAAAAAAACTCCGCATTTCACGATGCAGGTGTCTGTGGTCTGCACTGACTCGGTAGGTGCAAAAAGTGTCAAACAGCCGTTTGTGTGGACTATCCTGTCGCAAGACGTGGCTAAAAGTCCTACATGACGGTAATAGTTTGATTAAAGTGTTTAGATGTCTGCACTGCATTTCAATAATACGACTAAAATCGGCATACTCCGCATGTCTTAATTCGATTTCTCTTTAGTTCGATTATGACCTTAATCTGATTAAATTAATCAAAAATCGCTGTTTCCATGGTAGACTCTTAATCAGAATATTGTATTAATCGCAATAAAATCGAATTATTGGTGTCCATGTAAACTTACTCAGTGATGGAGCAGAGAGACTTGTGGTCCCTGTTTCAAGTTATCCAGAGTATTACTTTACAAATCTTGAATATCACAATGTTATTAAATATTACAATTATAACAACATGGACAGCAACACTCGTGCACAATAGACCAGCACATTCAGTCGTTTCCTAGTGACATAAAAGGCGCACTGTGCTTTTTTTTTCTTGTCAACAAAAAAGGGTGGTGCGGCTCACGTTTTTGAAACGGAAAAGCGCGATCGGTGTGATTGGCCCCTAATGTGCACACGTGCAACCACACGTGCCTACAGACGTATTTTGTCAAAGAAGCAAAATGAAAGAAGGACATTTCTGGTCACAGTTTGACACAGACAAGTTGACACAAGCCAACGCTGATGCTGATCACCTCTGTCCTGGATCCGCGTCATAAACTCAACAAATAGGCTATTGATGATTTAGTTTACAACCAACAAAACATTTCCATTTGGAAAATTACAGTTATTAATAGTTTTTATATAATATAAATTTTTTAAATAGCCTACATAATCTACGAATCAAACAAATCAAAAAATGTTCTTGATTTTTGCACAATGATAACTCCATGCACCAAACGGAGGCTTTCATTATATAGCTTATAAAACATGTATGCAAATGAAGGCAATATCATATGTAAACAATAAAATTGTTATATGCTATAGCCTATGCTGGTTCTTAAAAAGGATTCAGTCTGTGTTTTCATTTTGTAATGTAAGTTTGTTATTTAAGTGAAAAATATCAAGGGCAGGCCTATTTATTTTATTCTTTTTTATTTAGTTTATTCTTTTTTTCCTATGGTGCTGGAAACACTGCAGGTGCGTGAAGATGCTCTGTTGTTCTGTATGCTGCAGTTAGCAAGTTGAAATAAATCAGTATTTTAAAATGCAATATTTAATGTGTCACACAAAATAGACACGTCAATTTTTTTTTTTATTAAATAATATTTTAATATTAATCTGTTAACGGTTAATATTCGGTTAACGAGCAGGGGTTGTCAGTTGGTAAAATTAACTGAAATGAGCATCTCTAGTATGCATATTAATGATCCCGTGACGCATCGTCAGAGTCTGTTTTGTTCTAGTTGGCCTGTTTTTCACTGGAATTTTTCACTCATGGCAATTACAAATTACAAAATGACAAGAAGTACTGTATAAAACAGTGGTGTTTGAGACTCACAGTACTAACGGTCATTACTATAACCTTTAATATTCAGCTATGCTTAGTGATATTAGGGGTGTAACCATACACTCAAGTCACGATTTGATGTGTATCTTGATTCTGAACTCACAATACAATATTATCTTGATGTTGTATTCTATTACCATTATCATAACAGTTTATCATTAGTCTTATTGTTAGCTATCAAGCACATGGTAAAAACTATAATAATAGTAGGGGTGGAAGGGGGGATTCTTCAACACGAAGATGATTGGAGTAGAAAGCTCTGGTAATTTATAGTGTGTCGGTATTCATCTGATTGGTGCGAATGTACGGAGCTAATGTGGTACCAGCTGTGTATCATAAGCATAAGCATGTGATCCTCTCCAAATTAGTTTATAAATAAACCTCGCTTATGCAAAATAGTAGCTTCATGAAGATGGAATTAACATTTTTGGGTATTATACTTCAAATACAGCATGCTGACTCTTAGAAAAGAAGCTCAAAATCGTAAATCATATTGTTTACATCAGCAATATGCATCAGTGCACATTTTTTATTATTATTTATTACACTCCTGGGTGGCACGGTAGCTTAGTCATTTGCACTGTTGCCTCAAAGCAAGAAGTTCGAGTCCCGGCCAGGCCAGTTTGCGTTTATGTGGGGAGTTTGCATGTTCTCTCCGTTTTGCGTGGGTTTCCTCCGGGTGCTCCGGTTTCCCCCACAGTCCTAAGACATGCACTATAGGTGAATTGAATAAACTAAATTGACCGTAGTCTATGAATGAGAGTGTATGGGTGTTTCCCAGTAACGGGTTTACCTTTAATAAGCAGAAACCCTTTCAACCATTTCACTGTTTATTATGCAGAAATACAATCAAAACATTTAGAGGATTTATTTTATTAATTTCTGTAATGGCAACTGTTTTATCCTTTATATGCAAAAAAAGTACAAAAAGTAAATAAATTTAAACATGGCATAAAAACCATAACATGAATATTAAAGCTATTTGCCACCACAGAATAACAATTCATCGCTACTCAAGAATTAAGTAAGCAATGAGAATCATCAGCTAACAAAAACAATCAATCTACACTGTAAAATACAAAACATAAATTAGTAGTTTTCCGTATTTTGTGATTCATGGTTTTGTTTTTTTTATTTATGACTTTGAATTGCATTATAGGCCAGTACATTCTCTGTTATTTTACAGACTTATTCCTCTATGTATTATTTGTTATACATTATAATACAGTATTTTAAACTACTAAAATATCAATATCCGTGTTCGCGTGGGTTTCCTCCGGGTTCTCCACGCGAACGCAGGGAGAACATGCAAACTCCACACAGAAACGCCAACTGACCCAGCCAAGGCTCAAACCAGCGACCTTCTTGCTGTGAGGCGACAGCACTACCTGCTGCGCCACTGCGTCGCCTGTTGTTTATAATTATTGTGAATTAAATCAGTTAAATGGAAATAAACATAGCAAATTTAGTCAACCCACGACGGCTTTAAAAGAACATTGTGTTTTAGTTCTGGAAAGCAGCGACCTTATAAGACCTTTATAAGCGATGTCTAGGGCCAGACGGAATCTGCGGACATTTTTTGCTATTTCTGCGGAGAATTTTGGTAAAAATCTGCGGATTTCTGCGGAATTATTTTAGGAGTATTATAACTAAAACCTTAAAATGTGAAATAAAAAATAATATCTTTTTAACTTTTATTTAAATTTTAAAATGCAAATCCAATTAGATTAACTGTAAATAGTTAACTGTAAGTAAACAAACAAAATTAATGATGGGCTAAAAATCTGCGAAAATCTGCGGAAAATCTGCGAAAAATCTGCGGAATTCTGCGCGCGCAGATTCCGTGTGGACCTAGCGATGTCTCATAGCCCAGAGCTTTGCTTGTCCATCTAAAGGCCCTCAGCCAGTCCTCTATCAAGGTCAGCCTCTCCATCACTCAGAGTATTTACAGCTCTGCACTTTCACTGATGACAGAGGTCATCTACAGAGCTCAGCCTCATGGTTTATTGTTAATATCTTGTTTTCTTCTTGGTGAGAAGAGTAGCGTCATTAGCCTCACTCTCTGTGGGCTTTAGTGTGGTGCTCTGCTCAGCAGTCTTTGGAGTTCAGTGGACCGTCATAACCTCGTCCTGCAGCCTGGCCTCAGTGATAAATTCATTTCTATCTCACTATACTCGGGTTCATGTCCTACTTCTGCAGTTTTAGTTACTCAACATCGACGATCATATCAGATCATATTTTAATTACAAAGTTTGGTAGGCCTGGCTATGTAGATAAATATAGGCTGGTAATAAGCCACAAATAGGCCAGTCACAATATCTATTTTTTTGTTGTATGATATATTGTACCAAAATATATTGCGATAAACGATATTATTGTCATTTTAAGACCATTTTATGCCAATATAATGACAATATAATATCATCACAATGCAAGTATACTCTTCTAAAGATCACAAAATATTTTATTCTTAAGAAAATTTAATTTATTTATAGTCATTTTAACAATTTAATAATCAGGCATTGGAATCAGAATGTGAAAGCGCATATCCTAAACAAAAAATAATAAATGCTAACAAAAAAGTGCAAGGTCAGACACCCACATCAAAATATACTATAGTAATTTATAGTAAATGCTATAGTGTTTTTTTTAAACCATACTGACACTGACACTGACACCTCCAATAGAGATAAAGGTGTTGCACAATCAGCTAAAATGTTGCTTGAATTGTTTTTTATGTATGGGTGATATTGATTTGACTTGATTTATTTATTTTTGAACAAAAATATCATACATAAAATTTCTTCAACAAAAAAAATATTAATTTTTATTACTATTCATTATTAGAATTATTAGCCCCCCTTTAATTTTTTTTTTTTTTTTTTTTTTCAAATATTTCCCAAATGATGTTTAACAGAGCAAGGAAATTTTCACAGTATGTCTGATAATATTTTTTCTCATGGAGAAAGTTTCAGCTATAATAGAAGCAGTTTTTTTTAAAAGCCATTTTAAGGTCAATATTATTAGCCCCTTTAAGCTATACAGTATATTTAATTAGTCTACAGAACAAACCATCGTTATACAATAACTTGCCTAATTCCCCTAACCTGCCTAGTTAACCTAATTAACCTAGTTAAGCCTTTAAATGTCACTTTAAGCTGTACAGAAGTGTCTTGAAAAATATAGTAAAATATTATTTACTGTCATCATAGCAAAGATAAAATAAATCAGTTATTAGAAATGAGTTATTAAAACTATTATGTTTAGAAATGTGTGGAAAAAATCTTCTCTCTGTTAAACAGAAATATAATAATAATATATACTAATAATATATAATAATTCTGACTTCAACTGTATATTGCATCACCAAAAAGGATTGAGGTCACGTTTATGCGTTAAGTCAATATATTGAATATTATGACAGGCCTAGCCACAAGTTAATAGTGAGAATCAGTCCTTAATACTAAAGTGTTACTTTGCAGATTTGCATTCAAGATTCATTCACATATTCTGGAAATTCTTAAAGTATTCCTTTGTCATAAGTTTGATTAACCAATAATCTGACCAATCAATGTGAATATTATGTGCTCTCTGTTTCTGTCTGGCATTTTGTCTCACAAATTAAACATACAGTAGATATAGTTTGAAGTAAATTAATATATACTGAAGTTTTGAAAAGGTTCTTGTGTGGGACTTGCAAATCAGACAGCAGGTAGTCTCCCATATAGAAATCGGATGTATGGCAATACATGCAGATTACATGATATAAACATTCATATTCAGATTTCACATACAGTATATGTCATATTCTTTCATTTATTTTCCTTCGGCTTAGTCCCTTATTTATCAGGGGTCGCCCCAGCAGAATGAACTGCCAACTATTTCAGCATATGTTTTACACAGTGGATACCCTTCCAGCTGCAACCCAGTACTGGGAAACACCCATACACTCACATTCACACATGCAATCATACACTATGGCCAATTTAGTTTATTCAATTCACCTATATCACATGTCTTTACAACCGGAGCACCCGAAGGAAACTCACGCCAACAAGGGGAGAACATGCAAACTCCATACAGAAATGCCAACTGGCTCAGCCAGGACTTGAACCAGCGATCTAGCTGTGAGGTGACAGTACTAACCACTGAGCCACTGTGCCGCCTATATGACATATATGCAACATATATTTCAAACATTGCAAAAGTGTCCATTTACATATGAAGAGTTCAGATGCAAAAATCTCTAAATGCCATTTACATTTTCCTGTAAAATCAGCATTTCTTTCAGGCTCCTGTGTGTATGTTCGGTAATATCTCTTTTATGGCAAAGAATAAGCCCTTTTCCTGGTCTTTAAAGTGAAATATTCTATGGAAATTGCAGACGACACTTAGAGGTTTTTGCATCTGAACTCTTCATATATTCTTTCAATCATTGAAATTACAAACATGTATGTTCAAATAGATTAGAATAATTATAGTCAAATATGAACGTAAATTATAGCAAATATATTTGAACTAGTGTTGACACAATAGCAGAATTTCTGACTTTGATACGATACCTTGAAAAATATCGATATTCGATACTATTTTCGATACCTTGGGGAACAAATTCCACAACAATAAAAGTATACCAATGAAGTAAAAAGGGAAAAGAATAACTAAAGAATATAATGCTTATACCAGGTATGTCAGTCCAAAAGGCAGTAAATTAAATAAACAAACTAAATTAATGCAATCGCATTTTATTTTCTGATTAAAACTAAAGTATTCAAATCATAATATTACTATTAATTATTCAACTCCCTTCTGCTGAGAAGAGGGAGTGAGAGAGCAAAGCCAGTATTGATACTAACCAAAAGCAATATTGTATCATTTTAAATATTTCAGTTTCAATATTTATCATTAACACTAATTTGAAGTGGCTCAGTGGTTAGCACTGTCGCCTCACAGCAAGAAAGTCACTGGTTCGAGCCCCGGCTGGGTCAGTTGGCATTTCTGTGTGGAGTTTGCATGTTCTCCCCGTGTTCTCGTGGGTTCCTCTGGGTTTCCCCCACAGTCCAAACACATGCGCTATGAATTGAATTGAATTGTCCGTAGTGTATGTATGTGAATGTGAGAGTGTATGGGTGTTTCCCAGTACTGGGTTGCAGCTGAAAGGGCATCCGCTGTGTAAAACATGCTGGATAAGTTGGCGGTTCATTCTGCTGTGGCGACCCCTGATTAATAAAGGGACTAAGCCAAAAAGAAAATGAATAAATGAATGAACTAATTGGAACATATATGTATTTGTAATCGATTGCACTATGTTTCTGTAAATATCTACTGTAATGTATAATGTGCTAGTAAAACACATAGATACACTAGTAAGTTTGCTTCCTTTGCTATATAGACATTTTATATGCTGTGTCCTCTTAACCATATGGCGGTGAGCAATAGTGCTGTTTATTTTCCCACAATGCAACAGTTGACTAATTAGCGCAGAATATCGTATACAACGGTGCGTCAAGAATTCTGCTGCATCCACTGTCCTCCAGTCTGACAGCAGCAGTGAGCGCTGTCCGTTTTGGCATTTGCTGCAACAGTGTGAATTCCCGATCAGCCGTTTTCCCCCCTCACTGCTGTAAAGTATTTAAAGCGACAGTGAAAACTGGGCCAAGCTGTCACTAGTCTCCAGAAAAAAAGTCTGCAGAGGATGCTGTAATTTACTGACACTTAATTTTCACCCTTGCCGCACTTGAAGAGGATTTAATAGACAGCCGAAGTGATGATTTGACAGTTTTTTTTTTTGGTTTCCTCTGTTCAATGGATATATGATCTCTGTCTATTCAGCACGTTGTGTTACAGATACTGACTGTGCAGGTGCAAACTGAGTGAGCGATGCAGTGAGCGATGCCTGCAGGCCTGATGTCTTTGTGTTTGTTTGTGTTTTGGTGTGTGTGCCAGTAGGCTTTCTAGGGTGTAGCTGGACCGGGCTTTTCCCTCTTTCTCTCTCAGGGATTAGTGTAGTCTCATTTATGGAGCAGCTAATCAGCAGGCTAGTCTGCTTATCCCTTCACTTCTAGGGCTCTTATGGGCAGGAGGAGACGTGTGTGTGTGTGGAGCACACAGCTCTCAAGGGCACATACTGTAGTGCACACAGCCATTTCTCCTCCTTCATAAAGGGGACTATCATAGATTTTACTTGCTTGATTGAAATAAAGGAGACAAACGTTCCCTTCCAAAACCATGTCAAAACATGACTTAAACTGGACTTTTACTTGGCATAATAACATAAGACTGACCATGCTTAGATATCTTAAGCAATGTTAAAACAACAACAATAATAATTGTTCATAAAATGTTTATATATTAAATTGCTAATACTAGGCTGCACGGTGGCGCAGTGGGTAGCACGTTCGCCTCATAGCAAGAAGGTCGCTGGTTTAGGCCTCGACTGACTTAGTTGGCGTTTCTGTGGGGAGTTTGCATGTTCTCCCCGTGTTCGCATGGGTTTCCTCCGGGTGCTCCAGTTTCCCCCACAAGTCCAAAGACATGCGCTATAGGTGAATTGGGTAAGCTAAATTGTCTGTAGTGTATGCATGTGAATGAGTGTGTATGGATGTTTCCCAGTGGTGGGTTGCAGCTGGAAGGGCATCCGTAGCGTAAAACATGCTGGAGAAGTTGGCGGTTCATTCTGCTGTGGCGACCCCAGATTAATAAAGGGACTAAGCCGAAAACAAAATGAATGAATGAATTACTACTACTACTAATTGAATTCAGTATTAAGTATTTATTATAGTATTAATTCAGTATATAAATAATTTACATTTTTATCAGCACATCTTTATCAGTTTGTTTTTCTTGAATGGATTGCAGTACGCTACTTGGCTGCTATTTAGTGAAACTCAAAGGCTGATAATAGGTCCACTCATCTGTAGTGTTAGGAAACTCTCTCTTCTAAAGCTGTCTTTAGTCCTGGCAGAGTATGAAGAGGATAATGTTTCAGTTTATTTGTTGGTCTCGCGTTTTTTAGCTTTTTAAAATGACTTTCTTTAATTTAGTCACTGCACAAAATCAGACTGATTTATACTAAAATTTGCTAATAGCTGGAACAAGTCTTTCCCAGGCCTGTAAATTTCCACAAATGTTTTCTGGGAGTTTGCGGTTGTCTTCATTAAAAAGTTAACAGAGGTTTCTTTTTACCAGCCTTAATCTGAGCCTTGTTTCGGACATGAGTGACCTCTCTACTCAGAGCAACTTGCTCCCAATTACCTCCTCAGCACAGCTTCTTACATGGAGCTTCAGTCCATTTGGCTAATTTTGGAAATTGTTCTTGTTCTTGCATGGCCAAATTAGGTCATCATTAAAGGGTCTAACTGAAGCTCCAGCCAAACATGAAACTCAAAAAAGCTTCATACTCTCAATGAAGCCAGAGACAATGTGTCATTTTATTTATGATATTTATGCATTTGACAGACACTTAATTTTGTGAGTTTACTTAGAGTGTATTTAATAATAGAAATCAAGTTAATGAACTTTGCTAGTGCTTTCTTTTACTGATTAAAAACAAATTTTTCTCTCTAGAATAGTAAAGATATACGTACAGTGGGGGAAATAAGTATTGAATATGTCACAATTATTCTGAGAAAACATATTTATAACATGCTGTTGACTTGACATTTTCACTGGATGTTGGTAACAACCAAATAAATCCATATTTGCAAAGAAATTGCATATTTCTTGTTAGTTAGACTTATTACACATATTATATTACACATAAGTCATGTGTAATAAAATGAATTGACACGGGGAAAAAGTATTGAGCACATGAAGAAAGGGAGGTGTAGAAAGGCAGTGAAAGCCCAGGCAGCAGCTAAAATCTCTCAGTAGTTATTCAGAAACCCTGTGCCCTTCCTCATTGTAAATGAATATTAGCTGCTTTAGTCCAACATCTACATTACCAGGATGATAAAGATGAAACCAGGGTGGACATTTCAGTGAGACAATGATCCAAAACACAGCCAAGGAAACTCTCAAATAGTTTCTGAGAACGAAAATCAAGCTGTAGAGTGGCCCAGCCAATCACCTGACTCCAATCCAATAGAAAATACAAAATAAAGATCAGATTTGATAGACGAGACCCACAGAACCATCAATATTTTTACACTGTTGAAGTCTGTAAAAAAAAAAATCACATATGAGCAATGCATGCCACTACATTTTTCATACATAAGGCGTCTTTAAGCTGCCATCAAATAAAAAACCTTTTATATAAAGTATTAAACACATTTCAGTAGTTCAGCACTTTCTCCTGGTATCATTCCTCTGTTATCACTCATGACTATTTTTTAAATTTATGTTGTTTAATTTTGTATGTTTGTATTGTTTTTTTTTTTCCAAAACCTGGTTCAATTTCATGTCAACAGCTTCTTTAGAAATATTATTCCCATGAAAAAACATAACTTGTTAAATACTTATTTCCCCCACTGTATATTACACAAAGACATTGTGATCTGAAGTTCTGTCTGACAGTAAGTATCATATTGTTTTGTATCTACGTGGAATAGCCTTTAAAGTATTTCTAATTTATTTTAGATAGTTTGTGAATGCCCTAGGGGTACATAATGGCTATGCAAAAATGCAATAATACTTATCAATACCTTATCAGGGTGTAGTTTGTTTGCTGTGGTCATTTTTACTTGCGTATGCTGTGCTTTAAGTCAAGCTGCTGTTGGCATCTTGTTCTTTAACTTGGAATATTTTGTTGTTCAGGGTGAAAGGCATGGGTCAGCTTCTTTGTGAACTAGAGCGCCAGCACAGCATTTAAATTTAGATTACAGATTTATTTTAGATTAGGAGACAATTACACATCAGGCTTGCCAGGATGTGGGCCATTGCTTCTGAAACCACATGTAGCGGTTTACAAATTGCCGATGACTGATTCTTATTAGCAAGCACCACTCCTTTATTATGATGATATCGGTGAATATTCAAGATGATTCTAACTCACAAGCTCTTCGGTTGTTTTAAGAGGTTGTGATTATTAAAAATTGCACTTGAGTCATAATGTATTGTAAAAATATGTGACCTATTCAGTTCTGAGGAAATGTCAAATGGTATAAAAAACAGAAGCGAAACAAAACAGTGCTACTATGCAATGCTGACCGATTATCAGCGTGACCAAATGAATGGCACAATGCAAGCAGAGAGTGGGTGCGTTTAGTTCATGACACAGAGACATTGCTGTGACATCCTTTTTTCCAACACTTACACTTGTGTTACAAACCACAACGTACTTTAAACAAGACAAAACAGCCTCAACTTTCCTAACAAGATTGTCAAGAAGAACCTTTCCACTTTTGCTTGTGTGGTCAGAATGCTTTAACTTAGGTTATTTTTAAGTGAGTGCACTTTACTGCTGAATATAAACTTATTGTATGTACTAGGGGTGTGACGAGACGCTTACTCCACGAGATGAGAAACGAGATTGGGTTCATGAGAATGAGAACGAGACAAGATTTTTAAACTAATTTTAAGAAATCTTCATTGATGAAATATATAAATGGAAAATAGTCTTTTATTCAACTGAAAAAAAAATCACAAAATGCAAAACTATTGTGCTTTTTCAAATCAACTGTAATGAATGGTATTTTACTTTTATTTAAAAACAATCTATGCTGTAAGGGACATGCAAACACTGAAAAGTATTTATAAACTCTACTTACTGGCTTCTCCCCTGTACAATTTGACATGAGAAATCAACAAATTTAAACTTTTAACATGTGTTCAGTGATGATGATGATGACTGGAGTGTGTGTCTCCAGGAGTTCACTGTGTGTGTGCGCACTCGGAGGAGATGTGTGTGTCTGTGATCCTTTATTCTCTGGACCTGTCGAGTTTGTGGTGTCAAACTGCCACGTGTGTATGGCTTATCCTGTCGCAATTGTGGCTAAAATCCTCCATGATGGTAATAGTTTGATACAGCGTTTACATACTGTATCTGTTGTGCATTTCAATAATGCACTTCAATAATACTCCACATGTCTTAATTCCATTTGTGTTTACAACCATTATGACTTTAGGTATATCTAAAGTGCTATTCCATTGCATGGTTACGAACCGGTTAATTTGATAATTTAATAGCAGAAGTTGTAGCAGCCTCTGCGTTTGGACGCGGCAACCCTTGAACTCCAGTAAAAAAAAAGGGGTTACGTCACACCCGCCCAAACAAACGAGTGACGAGCAACACAGAGGCACCCAGGGTTGCCAGGTGTGTGCAAAGCACTTGATGTGCGGTTGAAATCCAATCCTGCATTCAATCTTCAGTGCTAAATTCACCCTCAAGCTCCGTCATAACATCACATCTCACGAGACAGCTTTTCACCTTGACGAGACATTTTGTCACGATTTAGTCTCAAGAGATCTTGTAGCCCGAAATCTTGTCACATCCCTATTTACATGTTTCAGTAAGACATCATTTGTAATTTTATGTATAGAATACTTGTGGTATGAAGTTGGTCCATCTTCTCTTTTAGTATGTTCTCTATCTCTTGAACTATTAGCTTTTTCTGGTACCATTACCAGTCATATTTTATTCTGTTCTTTTGCTCATGGTTGCACTGGCCAAGACTGAAAGATGAGAAAGCAACCTCTCTTCACCTTCAGCCAAGCAGACGGGTATATTCATTCATTCTACTGTACTGCACCTACTCAGGTGCCATGTCCTTAAGCCCGATTGATTTTCTTCTGAAGCATTTGTCTAGTATTTGCATAAGATATGCTGGCTAATACCATGTTGACCGTCAGTCTCCATTACTTTGACTAGTAAATCAGTGATTTCCCTGAAGAGCTGCGTTTCTCTTTGTATTGATAAAGTTGGAAGCGTAGTCGTTGTAATGTTAAAATCACACAATCATGGTGTAGTTCAATTAGAGCCTACATTTAAATAAATTTGTATTCTGATGATTGAACTTAGGTTTTTAGGTAGAGGCGGCATGGTGGCGAAGTGGTTATCATCTTTGCCTCAAAGCAAGAAGGTCACTGGTTTGAGTCTCGGCTAGACCAGGTGGCCTTTCTGTGTGGAGTTTGCATGTTCTCCTCGTGACTCTGTGGGTTTCCTCCGGGTGCTCAGGTTTCTCCCACAGTCCAAAGACATGCAAGGTGAATTATATCAACTAAATTAGCCATAGTGTGTGAATGGGTGAATGCGTGGGTGTCACAGCACTGAGGGTTGTACTCTGCCAGAGTAATTGGTGATTTATTCTGCCGTGGCTACCCCAGATAAAGCAGAAAATAAGCCAAAGGAAAGTGAGGGAGTGAGTGTTTAGGCTGAGATAAATTTCTATAATAATCTATAAGCCAATAGAAAAACCATATTGGGGGTTTTGTTAAGAGGAACCATGTCTACAAAAAATACGTCAACACAGTATATGGCTGCTGACCTGCCTTCTAAATTACAGAGAGCAAAGTCACTGCATCACTGCAGAGCAATTCCAGCGTTATGGATGTGACATTTGCAGTAAAAACTCAAAACATAAACTCACAGAGAAAGTATACGTTAACATTATATTGAAACATCTGATTATACTTTCCAAAACAACTAAGCACAGAGTTAAGGGACCAGAAAAATATCAATCTGTAAAAAATATTTATGCTTTCAATGATGAAAATAAACATGCGTTTTGGATGTGACAAAAAAAGTCTGCGAGTTTTCAGTACACAACATTCTTTGTAGAAATTCTGTCAATTAAACTGCACAACCCAAAAGAAACAATGCTCATCAAACAGAAATGAGTCGGCTCAATAAAGAACAAACATGATTGATTTTATTTTATTTAATATTTTTGCATTTATGAGGAAAAGTGTCGTTATGGATGTGACACTTTTCCGTTATGGATGTGACAGCTGTGAAATTGCCACTTGTGTGGTTTTGGCAAATTAAATATAATAGTTTTAAACTCTGACAGATACATTTTTGAGTATTTCTAAAATACTGTAAAATACTTGCTTACACAAAAAGTGTAGAAACGGTTTCTCTATTTTGGTGAAAACTTAATTTTTTTCATGGCAAGGTTGACATTTCCATGGAATTGCTCTGCAGCTTCAGTTTTGCATAGAAATTCCCTATTCCTATAGAAAGACATTGTTCTTAAACCTGTGCATATCACAGCAAATGCGCTTTGGCTATAGAGCAACCTGAAATATTCATTCATTCATTCATTTTCTTGTCGGCTTAGTCCCTTTATTAATCTGTGGTCGCCACAGCGGAATGAACCGCCAACTTATCCAGCACATTTTTACGCAGCGGATGCCCTTCCAGCCGCAACCCATCTCTGGGAAACATCCACACACTCATTTACACTCATACACTACGAACAATTTAGCCTACACAATTCACCTGTACCATGTCTTTGGACTGTGGGGGAAACCGGAGCACCCGGAGGAAACCCACGCGAACGCAGGGAGAACATGCAAACTCCACACAGAAACGCCAACTGACCCAGCCGAGGTTCAAACCTGCGACCCAGTGACATTCTTGCTGTGAGGCGACAGCACTACTGCGTCGCCCAACCTGAAATTATACACCATATAAAAAAGCACTGTTGGCTCACAGCAAGAAGGTTGCTGGTTTGAGCCCCGGCTAGGACAGTTGGCATTTCTGTGTGGAGTTTGCATGTTCTCCTCGTGTTGGCGTGGGTTTTTTCAGAGTGCTCTGGTTTCCTGCACAGTCCTAAGGCATGCACTATAGGTGAATTGAATAAACTAAATTGGCCGTAGTGTACGTGTGTGAATGAGTGTGTATGGATGTTTCCCAGTACTGGGTTGCAGCTGGAAGGGCATTCGCTGTGTAAAACATGTGCTGGATAAGTTGGTGTTCATTCCACTGTGGTGACCCCTGATTAATAAAGAGACTAAGCCGAAGGAAAATGAATGAATGAATGAATAAAAATGTAAAGCAACTTTACCGCACAGTCCATGTCAGATATGTGACCATAGCTAAACCATAATTGATAAGTGAGATTTAATATATAAATAAGCTTTCCTTTGATATATGGATTGTTATGATAGGGCAATATTTGGCTGAGATATGGTCACGTATTATTACTGGTTTGAAATGTATAATGTATCAGTTTTTGACATTCTGGTATTTCTCCATTAAAGTAGATGGGAGCTGGCCTTGCATATTTAACAATATCTGCTCATTGCTGTTCTCATTACCAAATGAACCAGTTTTCATTAAAATGGACTGAGATAAAATGCAGTAGAAAAAAAAAAGAATTAATGTTTATGGCTGCTTTAGGATATGAGCACCTCTAAAGAGCAAGTTAACTGTTAATTTTAAATCACATATAATTATCTGCTCTGGTGTGAGTAAATTAATCGGGTACTTTGTTTCTTTTCTCACTGTGTGTGTTTGCACTCTACAGGAAGCAGATGGAGACGACAGACTCGCTTTTCCTGATGAAGGAGAAGGAGAAATGGTGGGTGACTCCAAAGCGGAGACGCCAGACGCGCCACCTTCCACAGACAACACTCCACAGTGTCTCAACAAAGCTCTGGAGGGCTTATCATCCAGGTACCCACCAGTGACTTTGAGCTCCTGAGCAACTCCCCAAACACTCCATGTCTGCGTTTCGTACACGTACGGATGTTTAGGCTCCAGTTCATTGCACACGGGAATCTACGAGTCTCTGAGGTCTTAAGCAGACTGGTTCAACCTGTTTTCACTAGAAAACCAGTGCGCTAGTAATCTCTTTAAGCAGTTCCATCAACACATGAGGGCTTGAAAACAGTGACTTGTACATTTGATCTGGTTAATCCTGTTGTATTGCTCAGCACTTTCCTTTTATTCTGATCAATAAGACAGACTCGAGAGATATTTGATATGCAGATGAGGTTAAGGGGTCGGTCAAAGGGTTGAAAAGTTCTCCAGGAGATTAAACAGGATCTTTATTAGGAACGCTCGTAATCCTTGTCAGTTTTGCTGCTCTGTTGGTGGGATTTGCTGCAGCCTCTTTAAAAGACCGCAGAGGCACTGGTCCAAAACAGGCGACATGCCTGAATGCTGGCGTCTGGCTACCAAACACACTTTGTGATGATGCTGCACTTTCTCTCCTCCCCCTCCCTTTCTCTTTCTCTCCATTGACAAATTCCCTCTCATTCTTTTCAGTGGCATGCGAGAGTTGTGGCACCTGCACACAGTTTATTACTCTGTAGGACAGAAAACTGAGAATCCACATCTCTCATGGAGCCTTGTTTGTTACATTAATGGCATAATAATCTGCCCCATTGGTTTTGGTCTCAGAACATCATAAATACATGTTAAACGATCAACAGGGAAGCTTCAATCAAATTGAAGATGTTTTTTGCTACATACTAGATCATTCTGCACATGCCATGTCATTCATTTCAGCACACCCACATTTTAACAATGAGGAAACACACTACGCCATCATTAGTTACATTCCATACTGCATAATTTCCACTACTTTCACGACCAGCTCTGCATAGAAACTGCTTTGAAAGATTTTCTACATATCTGTAGTTTTCATTTAATTAGGCATTAGGAATTCTGTGTGTCGGCCAATACCTGTGTTTATTGTATATACTGTATTGTGTAGTAAGGCTGCATGTGTAAAATTGGTGATAAATCTGTTATCTATTAAATCTGTAACACATCACACAATCAGTAAAATATTTAATTCTTCATTGTTTAGAAAAATAACTGATTAAAAATAAATAAATAAATATATATATATATATATATATATATATATATATATATATATATATATATATATATATATATATATATATATATATATATATAATCTTAATTTGAAATATAAACTAGGTTTGTGGATAGTTTAGAATACCATATTGGTGCATCCCTGTCTTACTTTTTTCAAATAGATTTGTATTATTTTGTAATATATATCTTGATGTCAACAGATGGAAAAACTGGTGGATAAGAGGGATATTGTCATTGACAATGATCATCGGCTTCTTCCTTATCATCTATTTGGGACCCATTATGCTTATAATAGTGGTAAGTACTACAAGCTATATATTTACCACACAAACATAATTAGCGTGACTATTAGCATGGCTCTGACCATTGTTCCTAAACCAAACATTGACCCCATCCTTTGGGCTACATATTTTTATCAGCACATTTATAAGTAGGGATTTGTACAGCAACTACTTTTATTAACTATTAAACAAATTTTTGATATAACTGACTCAAGTAATAAACCAGCCTTACAGAATCTATGAATCAAATATAAATCAAATTATAAACAGAATTCTTAAAATAAATGTGAATTCATGTAAGTCAGCACATGCAAATATACACTACCTGTTAAAAGTCTTGTCGCCTATCCAAGTTTTAGGAACAACAAATAATAACTTGACTTCTAGTTGATCTTTTGGTACAAGAAGTGGCTTATATGAAAGGCAAAGGCCTCTAGATTATGTTTATTTTACCAAAATAAAATATGATCATGTCTTGATTTTTAATTATTTAATTAGGACAGTAAGGTCTGACTTTGCTTAGACAAAAGTCTTGTCACTTAACAGAAATAATGTACAGTGTAGAATATAAAGTCATGGTGCAGTGGAAAAAGAATTAATATTGTGTATGACTCCCATGAGCTTGGAGGACTGCATCCATACATCTCTGCAATTACTCAAATAACTTATTAATAAAGTCATCTGGAATGGCAAAGAAAGTGTTCTTGCTGAACTCCCAGAGTCCTCTGGATTCATCTTTAATGCCTCCTCCTTTAACTTACTCCAGACATGCTCAATAATGTTCATATCTGGTGACTGGGCTGGCCAATCTTGGAGCATCTTCACCTTCTTTGCTTTCAGGAACTTTTATGTGGAGGCTAAATTATGAGAAAGAGCGCTATCCTGCTGAAGAATTTGCCCTCTTTTGTGGTTTGTAATGTAATGGGCAGCACAAATGTCTTGATGTCAGGCTGTTGATGTTGCCATCCACTCTGCCGATCTCTCACATGCCCCCATACTGAATGTAACCCCAAACCATAATTTTCCCTTCACCAAACTTGACTGATATCTGTGAGATTCTTGGGTCCATGCTGGTTCCAATAGGTCTTCTGCAGTATTTGTGATGATTGGGATGCATTTCAACAACAGATGATTCATCTTCTGACACTTTTCCAAATCATCAACTAGATGTTATTATTTGTTGCTCTTACAACTGGGATTGATGACAAGACTTTGTCAGGTAGTGTATTGTTGTTCATTACCAAAGCAACCACTTAATCATCCGTGTTCACATGACAGATGACAAATCTTTAGAAAACTTGTAGTGTAATGGCAGCTATAAGTTTCAGTCATAGTATTTCACATTTAAGTGGGAAGGTGGCTAAGTAGTTGTCTCAAAGCTAGAAGGCCGCTGGTTTAAGTCCCATCTGCACCAGTCCTTTCTGCATGGATGCATGTTTGTCTGTGTGTGTTTCCTCCACATGCTCTGGTTTCCCCCACAGTCCAAAAACATGCGATATAGGTAAATTTGATAAACAAAATTGGCCATAGTGTGTGAATAGAAGAATGTGCGGGTGTTCCCCAGCGCTGAGGGTTGTAGTCTCAATGCTGGATTGCGACTGGAAGGGCATCTGCTGGGTAAAATTATTTAATTGGCAGTTCATTCCAATGTGGCAAACCCTGATAAAGCATAGAATAAGTCGAAGGAAAGTGAGTGTTTCAGATTTGAATCAGTGTAAAATTTAGTTGGTTAAACTAAGGGATAGTTCACCCAAAAGTGAAAAATCTGACTGTTAGGGATATTTACCAACTCTTCACTTGTTTCAAACCTGTTTGAGTTTCTTTCTTCTGCTGAACACAAAAGAAACTATTTTGAATGAGGCTGTAAACCTGTAACCATTGACATCTATAATAGGACAAACAAATACTATGGAAGTCAGTTGGTTACAGGTTTTCAACATTTTTCATCTTCCTTGTGTTCAAAAGAAAGAAGAAAGAAACTCAAACAGGTTTGGAACAAGTGTAGGATGAGGAAATGATGGCAGAGTTTTCAGTTTTGGGTGAACTCTCACTTTAAACAATCTGTTTAGATTAAATTAATTGTTTTAAAGGAAATATAGTTTTAGTTTAACATTTAACATGACAGTAATTAGAATGTAGCTTTTGTTAAACCATAAAGCAAAACAAACAAACAAACAAACAAATAAATGAATAAACAGATAATATTTGTCTTCGTATAGCAGCAGCTTTTAGTCGATGAGTCTCCTGCTCTTGCACATCCCTATTTATAACCTCCTCTGACTCAACGTTACATAAATATTTTTGGTTAAAAGTTCATTTGAATCATAACAGTGATTTTAGGAAGACGCCCAATTCTTACAACACTGTCTAACTTACATGTTTTTGTATTTATTTACAGGTTATGGGTGTTCAAATCAAGTGTTTTCATGAAATTATAACCATAGGCTACAGAGTTTACCATTCCTATGAGCTGCCGTGGTTTAGGAGCATTAGCTGGTAAGTAAAACACAGACTAGCTCCTCTTTCACCTCGTAACTCTTTCCCCATCCCTCCACCCTTCCCCCTTCTCTTATATTCATGTACTTTACATTCATGTAGGTTCACTGAACTACAAACAAACACACACCCACTCTCTCTCTCTCTCTCTCTCTCTCTCTCTCTCTCTCTCTCTCTCTCTCTCTCTCTCTCACGTTTTTCCAGTCACCTTTTGTCATAGATAAAGTAGTGATTAACTGGACTTGAGCAAAGTGCACTTCCATGTTGGAACCTAGCATAAAGTACACCGCACCTGCAGGCTTTGTCCAAATAATAACAAGTCACAGCATGGCTGTAAACGACCATGTGTTGTTACCATTAAATACTTATGCACCTTTCACTCAAATATTCAGATCTTGACAGTTATGCACCTTGTTTTTCAGGTACTTCTTGATTTGTGTGAACTACTTCTTTTATGGAGAGACGGTGGCTGATTATTTTGGTGCGCTCGTCCAAAGAGAGGAACCGTTGCAGTTCCTTGTGCGTTATCATCGCTTTATTTCTTTTGCACTGTATTTGGCAGGTGAGTGTGACTGACTGCTTTCATAAAACACTCCATGAAGACATTTTTATGATGATAGGTCAAAAGCCCACAGTCCACAATTAGCTTTTTTGCATAATTTATTACATATTGAATGGTATTCAAAGCAGTGTGCTTAATGAAATTACTTGATTAGATTTAATTGTTTGCTTAGTCACTTTGACGTACAGTACAGCTGAAGACAGAATTATTAGCCTTCCTGTAAAATCTATTATTTATTGTCAAATATTTATATTTAAGTTATGTTTAACAGGGCAAGGAAATTTTTCATAGCATTTCCTATAATATTTTATTATATGTATAGAAAGATTTATTTCATTTAGTTTTGCTGAAATAAAAAATGCTTATATTAAATAATAAAAAAAAACTGCTATGATCAATATTATTTGCCCCCTTAAGAAGTTACTGTATTTTTGTTGATTGGCTACAGAACAAACCAGTGTTGTTCAATTTTTGACAAAACCAGTGTTGTACTAATTTACATAGTAAGCCTAATTAACCTAGTTAAGCCTTTA
Source organism: Danio kyathit (assembly GCA_903798195.1). Classification (NCBI taxonomy): domain Eukaryota; kingdom Metazoa; phylum Chordata; class Actinopteri; order Cypriniformes; family Danionidae; genus Danio; species Danio kyathit. The sequence continues at coordinate 46,755,200 of LR812523.1, read as the reverse complement.
AATTGCACTTTAACTTTTGCTATTAAAACTATTGTGTTTAAAAACTTAAATTCTCTTTATTAAACAGCAGTTGGGAACTTTTGGGTCAGATTTAAACATTTTTTTTACATTTTTGTAATTGCATACATTCACCAAAATGTATGGTGGGGAATGGCAGCATTTGGGTGTCATTGTATATTTACTATTTAGAGCGACATTAACGCAAATATACACTTACTGGCCACTTCATAAGGTACACCTTACTTAGTACTGGTTGGACCCCCTTTTGCTTTCAGAACTGCCATAATCCTTCATGGCGGAGATTCAACAAGGTACTGTAAATATTCCTCAGAGATTTTGCTCCATATTGACATGATAGCATCACGCAGTTGCTGCAGATTTGTCGGCTGCACATCTATGATGCAAATCTCCCATTCCACCACATGCCAAAGGTGCTCTATTGGATTGAGATCTGGTGATTTTGGAGGCCATTTGAGTACAGTGAACTCATTGTCATGTTCAAGAAACCAGTCAGAGATGTTTTTGTGCTTTTATGACATGGTGCATTAAGCTGCTGGAAGTAGCCATCAGAAGATGGGTACACTGTGTGGTCATAAATTGATGGACATGGTCAGCAACAATACTCAGGTAGGCTGTGGCGTTGAAATGATGCTAAATTGTACTAATAGGCCCAAAGTGTGCCAAGAAAATATTCCCCACACCATTACACCACCACCAGCAGCCTGAACCATTGATACAAGGCAGGATGGATCCATGCTTTCATGTTGTTGATGCCAAATTGTGACCCTTACAACTGAATGTTGCAGCAGAAATTGAGACTCATCAGACCAATTGTCCAATTTTGGTGAGCCTGTGCAAACTGTAGCCTCGGTTTCTTGTTCTTAGCTGACAGGAGTGGCACCATGCCATGTTCAAAATCACTTAAATCACCTTGCTTCCCCATTCTGTTGCTTGGTTTAAACTACAGAAAATCATCTTGACCATGTCTACATGCCTAAATGCATTAAGTTGCTGCCATGTGATTGGCTGATTAGAAATGTGCGTTAACGAGCAGTTGGACAAGTGTACCTAATAAAGTGGCCGGTGAGTGTATATAAAACATATGTATATACTGTACATCCATATCACAAATGCATGAAACACAAACTAAAAAACTCACCATCAGCACTAAGCTTGTTTCCCTTAAACAATACTTTAGAGAGATTTTTTTTTTTTTTACTCATGCTGTTTTTGAGGAATCTTAACCCACATTCATACAACAAGCGACCATTCATTTTTAATGGAGAGCTAGTCACTTCCGGCGACCTCCAGCTACACAGGCAACAGTGACTAGTTGTATCTCCGTGCTGCAGATCAACACAAATCATCTTTGTAATTAAGCATTTTTATTTACTAATTCATATTTAGTGTTTTACAGTACCTCCACAATGTTTATTTTCAGGAGCAAGAAAGCTCATTCGCTGTTAGTGAATATCATCATACTGTAAATAACTTCAATCGCCACCTAGAGGGAAAGGCAGCTACAAAGTGTGAATAAGGCATTAAGCGGGTCGGCGCGGCCCATTGTTTTCTATACATTGCCAAGCAACGCAAACAGACACCATATGGCGGCACTGGTGTGCATACGCTCATTAAAAAACAATAATGTTTAGAACATTGTGCGGCACACACTTTACATCCGTTGTGGGATGTGCACAATTATGAATGTTGCTTCCTAAAGGGGAACCAATAAAGTGGGATCCCATGTAGAGTCATTTTGCGTTCTAGTGGCCTGGTATTGGGCTGCAACTCTAGAGGTTGGGGACCCTTGCTTTAAAGCATCACTCTAGGTGCATGAACTTCAGCTTGTTGGGATGATCCACAATAGACACCTCTACAGTTGTAGAGGTAAATGTGTGTTCACACTCAGGACAAAAGGCGCATGTGCCTGTCATATGGCCATCAATGCACATCCATTCAGTCGCAGGTGTCCCTCTGTGCAGTCATATCCTTTACTAAACCTGGCTTTCTATCCATCCCCTCTTCATGGTCAAGACCCTGTTCATTAGTGATAATCTGCTGCGCATCGATGGAATTGCTCTTCAGTGTTTGGACTCTCAGTAGTGATTATTAAACCACTCTGAACTGAGCTAAACTGAACTGAACTGAACTGAAAATCGAAATGACACTGTTTCAATTTACTATAATCTTGAATGTGAAGCTGCTTTGACACAATCTACATTGTATAAGCGCTATACAAATAAAGGTGAATTGAATTAAATTGAATAATCATATAAAGCAGAATATATAGTATAGGATATAACTCGGTCTATTTGATTATTGTGATTGTATGAAAAACCAGATCTTATAATGTTGTGTAATGCTGTCATACTGTAATAGTGATATGGACATTTTCCAAAACAAAAATGAACATTATAATCACTCTGATACTTTCTAGTAAACTAACTGCATGTTATTTGCTTTTTACAGGTTTCTGCATGTTTGTACTGAGTTTAGTGAAGAAACATTACCGCCTGCAGTTTTATATGGTGTGTATCAGTTATTTATGTGCCAGCCAGAACTAAACTAATCCACTGCATTCACAGTCATGTGCATTTCATGTGCTGGATGATTGAACTCAGTATAAGCCCATTTCATAATACTGTTTGTCATTTTATCACATTTAATGGTTTCGTGTTCAGATAAAGTACATTAGACATTGTGAAAGTGTTGCAATTTGTCAGTGCGAGGAATTCATTTACATTGTACGCAAGGCAGACGATATAATACATTATATTATGGTCTGGTGCTGAAATGGGGAGTTTCATGAAGTCATTTCATTTAGATGTTTTATTGTAGAATATTTCTATTTTGGATATACATTCAAAAACATTTTTAAAAATAGCTTACAAAGGCAAAATTTATTTGTTTAAAAATACAGTTTAACTGTTTTTTAAACAATTTTAGTATATTTTAAAATATAATTTATTTCTGTGAAGGCAAAGCTGAAGTTTCAGCATTATTACTCCAATCTTCAGTGTCACAGGAAGTCCTTTAGAAGGATCCTGTCAGTTTAATTAGCTGATTTGCTGCTCAAGAAACATTTGTCATTATCAGTGTTGAAAGCAGTTGTGCTACGTTTTTATGGAAACACTGATACAGTTTTAAAGGATATATTTTTATTTTGAAACTTCTGAAGAACAGCACTTTTTATAGTCATTTACAATGTAATGTACAAAGAATTCTTCTATCAAAATGAAATGTGACTGTTTTAATTTTACACTCCAGAGTTGGTGTCTTGAAAATCAACTGAAAACTAGACGCATGCTTTGTGTTATGACAATAGCAATGGAAGCAATAATGTTGCTTGTTATTGACACAACCCCTAAATGAATACCTTTATAAAACATTAAAACATCTGATGCCTTGCTATCACTGATACTTCCTACAGGATATATAGACTTTATATTGATGCAACTTTCTGGTTATTTATTAACCAGAAACTTGAGTGTTAGGCTTTAAGGTTGGGTCCAGCCACAAGAGCTGAACATTTCTAATAATAGGCATAAACTGACTTTACTAAAACTACTGATCTCAGCAAAATGTCATTTCCTATGCAAGTGTGGTCACCCATTGCGCATGAATTTGAACAGTTAACTGTCGAGCATTTATTAGAACCTTTATTTGATTTATTTGATACACATATTTAGTGCATATTTCTGAATTATCATTTGAGAATACATTGTGTGAACACAATAAATCAGGCTGTGATTGTGGTAATTCACTTTGCATTATCATTATTGTTTCAGTGACCAGACAACATTTCAATCGTTCACTCTGTGTTTGTGTGTGTCTGTGTGTGGGTGCCCATTTTTTGTGTGTCTGTATGTGTGTGTGTGTGTGTGTGTGTGTTTATTTGTGCTTGCCATTCCAGTTTGCTTGGACCCATGTGACCTTGTTGATTGTGGTGACTCAGTCACATCTGGTTATTCAGAACCTGTTTGAGGGAATGATCTGGTAAGCCCACCTGACCTGACAGACCTGTCTGAGGCTTCACCTCTATCCTACTTGAGTTTCTACAACTGCATTCCTCTCGTTCCTGATGTTCCACATGATAATGTGATACCTGGATGCTCGAGGAAGATAAAAAAAAATCACATTATAGTTAACCCAATCATACTGTACATTCTCTAGAATAACTCATTAAAATATTTAAAAAGAAGCTAATATCAACGTTTCGCCCATGTTTCTTAAAGGGGCAGTTCACCCAAAAATGAAAGTTCTGTTATAAATGTTGTTGTCCCAATTTTTTAAGACCTTTTTTCATCTTCAGAACACAAATGAAGATATTTTAGATCAAATCTGAAAGCTCTCTGACCCTGCAGGGTATCAAGAACATTGTCAAAACTGTCCATGTGCCATCAGTGGTTCAACCCCTTGTTTCATAAAGCTATGAGAATCCACAAAATGTCCACGTTTGAAGATTTCAACAGTTTAACTTTGAGCATTTTTTACTGATGTCAGCAATAGACGTCAGCAGTGTGACACATAGTGTTTCCAGCAAACTGCTGCAAAAGAGTAGAAATTATTGAATAAAGTCATTATTTTTTTCCACACAAACGTATTCTTGTATCTTCATTACATTACGAATTAACCAGTGCTGACACATGGACTGTTCTGCTAATATTTTTGGTACCTTTCTGGATGTTTCATGACCCTTACTGACAGGGAGGGCAACCAAGGACTTGGATTTCATCAGAAATATCTAAATTTGTTACAAAGATCAAACTAATTAAAAGTAAATAAAAAAAGAGAGAATTTTTCTTTTTGGGTGATGTCTCTCATTAATGCATCGCTGATTACTGCACAGTTTTCTTCTGTCCTACAATACGTGTTTGTAAAATAAAACGGTCTTTTGTTCTCTAAGGTTTATTGTTCCCATCTCTATTGTGATCTGCAATGACATCATGGCCTACCTGTTTGGCTTCTTTTTTGGAAGAACTCCACTGATTAAGGTGAGCTTGTGAAAGTTAAATGGTAGATGTTTCATCTCATAACAATTAAACCTTTGTTTTCTTTTATTATTTAATGCACAATTTTTCAGTTAATCCACGTCGAAATGTAAAGAAATGACTTGTTTTCTCAAACCTCTTCGCTTTCTTGCAGCTCTCTCCAAAGAAGACCTGGGAAGGATTCATTGGGGGATTCTTTGCAACAGTGGTCTTAAGTTTTTTTGTAAGTCATCAATAGACCTTTAGGCAACACCAAATGCTAGATTTCTGCAAATTCGTGAGAGATCACAATCCTATAAAAGAGCCGATGGCAGTGGAAAATTCTGTGGATGTTTCTACTGAGAATGATCACATTTTAAGCACTGATGCTGCCAGCTAATTTACATAAAAACCAATACAATCTACCAAGTACAGTGTTAAGCAGGAATCATAAATCATGGTGATTGCTTAATTTAACCATTAATATTGACAAACTCTAAATCATTTATTAAATTTATCAAAAAAAAAATATCCTTACAAGTCCCATTACTTCAGAAAAGATTGACAGTCACAATTGCATATTTGGTGTGTTTTGTGATTGAAGTGATATTGGGACCGAAATGTATCAATTTGTGAGAGAAGAATACAGAATACTGATTTAAATAGGACAATAATGGGGAGCCTTAATTTTGTGATATCAACTTTAAATTTGGTTAGACCCTGACTTCATAGCAGTTCTAGATTTTATGATATCTCATTCATTCAATTTCCTTCAACTTAGTCCCTTATTTATCAGAGGTTGCTACAGCCGAATGAACCGCCAACTATTCCAGCATATGTATTGCAGTGGATACCCTTCCAGCCACAACCCAGTATTGGGAAACATCCATACACACTTATACACTACAGCCAATTTAGTTTATTCAATTCATCTATAGCACATGTCTTTGGACTGTGGGGTAAACTGGAGCACCCGGAGGAAACCCACGCGAACATGGGGAGAAAATGCAAGACTCAAACTAGCAACCTTCTTGCTGTGAAGCGACCGAGTTAACCACTGAGCCACCGTGCCGCCTTCATAATATCTATATAAGTAAAAATAAATATCTATATTAAGTAAAAACATTTAGTACAGTACATTTTTTACATTAAAGTTGACTTTCTTAAGTTTAATCTTTAACATTTCCCTGCGTTCGCGTGGGTTTCCTCCGGGTGCTCCGGTTTCCCCCACAGTCCAAAGACATGCGGTACAGGTGAATTGGGTAAGCTAAAATTGTTCGTAGTGTATGAGTGTGAATGAGTGTGTGGATGTTTCCCAGAGATGGGTTACGGCTGGAAGGGCATCCGCTGTGTAAAATCGTGCTGGTTGGCGGTTCATTCCGCTGTGGCGACCCCAGATTAATAAAGGGACTAAGCCGACAAGAAAATGAATGAATGAATAAATCTTTAACAAGTTTTCACTTTAGAGATTATCTGCAGATTTCTCCTGTAAAAAGCTCAACCTTATGTCTGTGTTCTAAAACGTTCATGAATTATAAACTTTTAAGTTGAGATAACTTTAGATGAAAAGCGGCCAGAGACAGGTAAATTCTCTCCTCCCATAAATGTTGCTTCTGAAGTCATATGCAGTAACGTCAGCCACACCTGTCATTGCCTTTAGTAAATCCTGACAGTAGTTATTAATACAAGAAGATTTAATAAGTCTGTCCTAAATGTCATTTTACCATTTGACTATCTCCATGACCTGACAACTTAAACTTGAATGTTTTCCTCTTATTTTTCTAGTTTGCATACCTGCTCTCTCAGTACCAGTACTTTGTTTGTCCTGTGGAATATGACAGTGAGACAAACCGCTTTGCAGTAGAGTGTGAGCCCTCAAATTTGTTCATGATCCAGGAATACACACTTCCCGCAGTGGTGCAGAATGCACTAAGATGGGTAAGTACTGGAGGCGGTTAAACTTCAGCTCATGGACTAATAAAGCTCTGATTCATGTGTAATAACTGGGAGGAAGGGGCATCAGACAAGGGGTAATAGTGGAACTGAGGGGTTCTTGGAGAGGGGGTCATAATTTAATGATAATCTAAAACATGACGAAATGAAATAGATATACAAGTATTTATAATGCTACTAGGAATTATACTTTTAAGACAATTTATCAAGTGTAAAAAAGTGAAATGTTTTTTATTTGTCTAGGCAAGCCAAGACAATTTTGTTTATATAGAATTTATATATTCATTTATTTAAATATTTTTCATACACAATGGTAATTCAAAGTGTTTTACTCAGACAAGAATTAAAGAAACAAGAAAATAAAAATGATAAAAAAAATAAAAAAAATTAAAACATGAAAACAGACTAAGATGTGTTAAACAGGTTATAAAAGAGGGAAAAAGAAAAGAAAGGCATGGAGACTCGATCGGAATCGGATATTACCTCCCGATCAGGACTCAAATGTATATCAGGACTCTAGAGTGTGCGACCAAATTTCTTAATGGTGCGACTAAAAAAAAATCAGAAACCGCTTGAAGCAGACAGTGCGAGTATAGTATCTGCGGTCTGGAGGTATTATAAAGTTGATGATGAAAACATTGCCATAGCAAACTGTGAGATATGTAAACTTGGGATTGCCTGCCGGGTATTTTAATTTGAGATGCTACTGTATTTGTTTTTATATTAGAGTCTTTTTATATGTACTGTTGCACTAAAGTCCAAAAGTGAATAATTGATGTTATTTATTACCTAATTGTTCAAGCTTCCTCACAGAAGTGCTCTGTTTGTTAACAGAGTTGTTGAATGTTAAAATAAGGTGAATTAAAAAAAAAAAGGAGCATCCTGGATCTGTTCCTTTACTCCTCTTTATTCTTTTTTTAATGTATTATTGAAGTATCGGATCAGGTTTCGGTATCGGCAGATACTCAATCAATCGACTCGGATTCAGACTTGAGGGCAAAAAAACCTGATTGGGACATCCCTACATAGTGTGATCTGTTGAACGTAGCACAGTGTTCATTCAGTAAAGGCACAACTAAGCAGATGTGTCTAGCAGCTTGTGCCCTTTTATGTTTGAGGCCTCCTATTGAAAAGGAAAATACACTTTATTGAACATCTACACAAAGACATCACCTATATATTTGTTAGAAATTAGTAGTTAATTCAATTTACTTCTGTCAAGAATGTTATAGTAACTAATATGTGTTTTAAACTAAACTAATCTGATTTTGATTGTAATGCAATAATGTTTTGTAAAGCTGCTTTGAAACAATAATTATTGTGAAAAGCACTATAGAGATAATCTTGAATTGAATTGAATTGAATTGAAAATGGTTTGATCTTGTAGTTCAGCATCGCCGCTTAAATTCAGCTTGTGACCGAGAAAAGCTCTTGGTGCAAAGTAGATAAAATGTGAATGCACAAAATTTTATTTCCGTTATTCTGTCCTGAAAGTGAGATATTGATGTATTAACCATAGCAATGAACAGAATAACATCTATAGAATTAGTTTTGGATTAATTACTGACTTTTAACTTTATATTTTTAAAAGCAGTGATTGATTAAAAGTGTATATGAAGGTCAGGTGTAATATGTTAAAGTTATATTAATATCTTGCTGTGGTAATAGTTTAAAAATAGACAGACGAATAAATGATCTCTTTTAAAACAAATCATGAAAATCAATCAAATATACTAATAATGACATTAAATTAGTCTTGGCTGTTTGATGAGGTGTGATGGACTCAACATTTGGTGCTGTTTTCACTGTCAGGGGTTGTTTCATTCCTGAAACATTTGAAAAGATCCTAATTTTCAAACAGTAATGCTTCTTTATATTATACGGGCTGCTAATGATGTCTGTGCCTTTCTTCTGTCTGCAGAAAACGGTGAACCTTTACCCGTTTCAGATCCACAGTATTGCGCTCTCTTCATTCGCCTCTCTGATCGGGCCATTTGGTGGATTCTTTGCCAGCGGCTTCAAACGAGCTTTCAAGATCAAAGTTAGTTCCCATTCAGCAGAAATGTGTATCAGTTTCATGCTTCATGCAGACTTTACCCGCGTGGAGTGACAGTTACACTGTGAGCTTGTGTTTTTGTTTTTTATTTTCTAGGACTTTGCAGACACCATTCCTGGTCATGGTGGAATAATGGATCGTTTTGACTGTCAGTATCTGATGGCGACGTTTGTTCATGTTTACATAGCAAGTTTTATCAGGTGAGGAAATCAGGTCATTCTTAACATTACCCGTCCAAATACATCAAATAAATGGATCTGCTCGTCATTACACACACACACACACACACATTTTTATACATTTTAATTGAATAGTTTAATTAAAATCTATTTAAAGATTCAAGAAATCCTCTAGTTCTTTTTTTTAAAAGATTTTAGCAGATTTGTGTGTTGAGCATCAATTAAGACAATGTTAGCACCTGTTAGTTTTAATTGTGGATAAACCTTTGGTCAGCTAATATCATCATCCGGGTTTAAAATCATTTTTGCGGCGTGATCAAAAACGGTGACGTATCGCGCATCTGCTAGTGGAGTGATGACGCGTCAGTTTCTCATTATTATTCATAGCTGAGATTTCTTATCCTATGAGAAGACCCTGCTCCTTAATTATTTTTGACAGCACATGCTTTCCGATGATAGACCTCCCAAGCTCTTGAGACCGCGGCCGCAAACAGCACGCAGTATTTAGCCATTCATGAAGGGTTGTAGGTGCTTGTTTCCATGATCCACAGGGTTTGTTGCATGGCTTTCCCAGCGATGCTGTCCGGGCTACCGATACAGCCAAGCTGTTTGTGTGCAGCAAGCATGTTTGTTGGGAGAGCTGTATGAGAATTGGAGAATGGCGGACTTTGTCTTTTATTAGTTGAGTTTGGTACTATTCAGACACATCGCCTATATCTGTGCTGCTGTGTTCGCTTATGTTTAAAATCCTCCAGATTACAGGCAGGGTTAATGGTTGGAATAGACAGGGCAAGAGACCTGCTGCACTGCTATCCACTGTGTCTACATTCAGACCCAGGGATTCAGGAGGAGAGAAGTCCTCCTCATTTAATGTTTATAATAATAATAATAATAATAATACATTTTATTTGTAATGCGCTTTTCTTAGACTCAAAGCGCTACAAGGCAAAATACCAACAATAGCAGAAACAGCACATCAAGAAAAAAGATGCAATAAAACAATAAGAATATGAAGCATGAGATAGATTATAAAAGTTAACAAAATGATCATCCTAAGTTAAAAGCAATGCTAAAAAGGTGAGTCTTAAGAAGGTGAGTCTCTTAAATCAGTCCAGAGAAGCCGGCATATAAACACGATCATCTTTATGATGAAATAGCAAATTGTGGTTATGTGTAGCCTATATATTATATGAAATTATAAATAACCTATTGTATATGTAGCAGGGCATTCAATTATTTACTGTTTATTTCTTTGCATTTTAATTTTGTAAGTTATAAAATCATGGCTCTCCTCTATGGTCTCCTCACGTTTTTGCCCCTGCTCTGCCGGCCACGCACACTCCTCCCTCTGCTCGTAGCGCTCCACGCCTTTCTCGGAGCATTTTTCGAAAAAATTCTGAGGTACACTTGAACTGAAAGAGGGGGGTTTCATGACCCTTTAAATTACAATACTTTAGACACGTGGCCCAAAAATTACATTGGGCTTTAACCTACCTTGAACTAAAATATGTTTAAACTTGTCAGTCAGCTGTAATTTTATAAATAACATGATACATGGTTATTTTGATAAGTCAAACTATTACGATTGTATAGCCCTCCTTAATTGAAGAAATACAAACAATTTTAAAATGCAAACAGATGTTTATATTGATTTTTAGGCAACACAAGAGCAATTGATAATAGATTTTAACATACAGTTTGGAAATGTTATTTGACATTTCTTAATGATTTTACTTGAATTGTATTCAGTTTTTTATGATGTTCAATTAGTTTTAGGGTTTTTTATTGCAATGTGAGATGAAGACATGTTCATAATATATTAAACAAAAAAGCATTTTCATAAGGTTTTTTGTCTTAAAAATCTTTTGATATGTTGCAAAAATAATAATTGTTCAACATTGTATTCACACTTCCATGTTTGACCATCCTAAAGCATATTTGATTATTTGTAATAATTTGTTTTTTTTTTCCTCAGGGGGCCGAACCCCAGTAAGGTCTTACAGCAGTTACTCGTCCTGCAACCAGAGCAGCAGCTCGGCATCTTCAACACACTGCGCAACCACTTGCGGGAAAAGGGCCTGCTGCCACCTGCTGTAGAGGAAGCCCAATGACGGACAAAAACAGCTCAAGTGCTGTTAAACTCTGTTAGCATTCGCCTATGACTGTGATCACACACTCCTAACCCTCCGCAGCAGCTCCTGGACAAGAGAGAGTGACGTCCACTGCGAACCAAACCCGCACATTCAACCTAACAGAAGCATAACAAACACTGGAGGGAAAACGACCACAAGAGGGCGACGCGTTCAGAGCCACTGTTTCAGATTAAAAACACATCAACAAACATTTAACACAAAAACATCCAATCCTGTGGTAAGTGAAAGTATAACACTACAGCAAGGACGCTTCAGCTGGAGTCACATCATTGATTTTGATGGTGATTCTGGCTCATGGTGACAGCTTCAGGTTTTTGAGATGCCGTAATTCTCATGGGTAACATTTAAATGTTTAAGGCAGGGGTCACCAATCTCGGTCCTGGAGGGCCGGTGTCCCTGCTGAGTTTAGCTCCAACTTGCCTCAACACACCTGCCTGGGTGTTTCAAGTACACCTAGTAAGACCTTGATTAGCTTGTTCAGGTGTGTTTGATTAGGGTTGGAGCTAAAATCTTCAGGACACCGGCCCTCCAGGAACAAGTTTGGTGACCCTTGGTTTAAGGCAAGACACTGCAGGTGAAGATGGTCAAACATATTCAAGTTATTACTAAAAACTGTTATTAGTAAAAACTAATAATGATCAACATGATTCTCCAGTTGATTGGTTACATGATGCAAAAATGCTTTTCTTACTTTGAGTTTTTGTCTTGTTTCTAGTCCACATATCCAAACATTCTCAAATCAAGAAGCATTTTCTATCTAGACAAGGGGTGACCAAACTTAGTCCTGGAAGGCCGGTGTCCTGCATATTTTAGTTCCATCCCCAATTAAACACACCTGAATCAGCTAATCAAGCTCTTTCTAGGTATACTAGAAACTTCCAGGCAGGTGTGTTGAAGAAAGTTGGAGCTAAACTATGCAGGACACCGGCCCTCCAGGACCAACTTTGGACACCCCTGAGCTAGACCAATGATGCTCAAAGTAGGGTCCGCGGGCAAAAGTTGGCCCATGGTAACCTTTGATTTGGCCCACCATTCCATTTGAAAAGAGAGAATGTTGGTGGTTGTGGCGAATGCCTTTGACAGAGATTGTTATTTTGATTTTAACGTAACCCTTTATTTCTTAGTTTTTTTGCTGAGCTACAAAAAAAAACTGAATGACATATTTCAGCTAAATGTTGTAAATGGAGCAGACTTTTAAAAGTAAAAGCCGTCTCCTGACAAAAAGCAATGCACAAGACATCGGCAAGCAAATCAAGGCAAAGGCAAAGGCAGGAGCAGGTCGGCTTGTGTTTTCAGCATTGAACTCCATTGTGTTATAAATGGCATTGATTATGTTTTTACTGTGATAAGTTCATTATAAAATGTTCAAATGATACTGCATTCGTTAATATGATTTAAAGCAACATTTTCTAGTTATTTTGAAATATTTGCAAATAAATTAGGAAATGAATTGAATTCAAAAGGAAATAAATTGATGTATTCGGTTTGAAATCTATTCGGCCCACATGCTAAATCAAGTTTGGGGTTTGGCCCTTTATAAGAAAAGGTTTGGGCACCCCTTTTCTAGACTAATACAAATATTGTTTTGTTTTTTCAGAAATAATGAGTCAAAATGAAGTTTTTCCTTAAATAAAATGTAATCGAAGTCAAATAATGAGATTTCAAACTGAAAACAAGATTATTTTACTCACCCCTCTGGCAGATTATTCATCTTGTTTTAAGGAAAAACTCTTGTCTAGAAAATGCTTCTTGATTTAAGAGATTTTGAATGGACTAGGAACAAGACAAAAAAAGTATGTAGGAAAAGCGTTTTTGCAGTACAAGAATTGCAATAGCATTTTTAATATCACATTTTTATTATTTTAATAATTTAGTATTTTAATGCTACATTTAAATATGCAAATGATGGATTATTTCATTAAATATGCACTCATTTGCATACATTTGTGTTCAAATCTGAACAATGGTTGAAGTTTATATTTACCCGCTACATCATTTTGAGGATACTGCGGAAAAGAAAATCCCACATAAAAACAGTCAAGTTTGGTGTATAAACTGAAGGTGCTGCTGAAGTGGACATTTATGCCTACAACAATTTATATCTTCACATTTTTAGAGAAGATACTTTAAAAATGAAGTATAATTGAAATCTGTAGACACCAATCCATAAAATGCAATGAAAGTAGCACTTGAAAGTGTATATTGTATTTATTTTTCTTAATCACTTTATACAAACCCAAAAAGCCTAACTTCTTCAAGTTGCAACTTTATTCATTTTTTTTTTTGCCTGAAGTGTCTCGCCTTAAAGGGATAGTTCACCCCAAAATGAACATTTCCTCATTTACTTACCCTCAAGTGGTTCTTTCTTCTGTTGAACACAAAATAAGATATTGTGAAGAATGTTGGAAACCAGCAGCCACTGACATGCATAGTAGGAAAATATATTTTTTTCTCAATATGCTTCAGATTATCTTCTTTTGTGTTCAACAGAAGAAAGAAAATCAGTCAGGTTTGAAACAACTGAAGGACGAGTGAATGATGATTTTCAGTTTTGGTTGAAGTATCTCTTGAACTTCTCTGTGGGTCCTACACTCAAAGCTAAACAGAAGCATGTCTGTAAGTTCTACTGTTACTGCCTGAAATAGCCATGCTCTCTTTCCCTTCCACATTACTGAGTGTGTTTGCGTGAGCGCTAGAATAACTCATTTCCGTCTGTACATATCATCACGTGTGTTATTGTACATAGATAAGATATACTAGATCATATATATATGGAGATTATACAGTTATTGAAGTAATATATAAATAATGCTTAAAGTCTATATTATAGGATGTTATGAAATATGCAAAAAGACCTAGACATGTCTTATTTTCTTAAATGCGGCATGACTAAAGCCCTCTCTGGGTGAACAAATACTTGAGAAGATAGTTTTTTGGGGTTGGGGGGTGATTTGCTGTTCTCCTTTATGACCATTAGTTTTAGTTGCACTGTCGAAAGATTCAGCTTTCCATTCATTTTGGTGATTTCATATTAATAAAACAACAACACTGGTGCTTTGAAGAGAGAAACTAGATTTGAAGATGATTTGAACAGTAGGCTGTTTATATAGGCTGTTTGCTTTTATTATTTTTCAAATGTCCTTTCTGCGATCTTGATTTTAGCTGCTTTTAAAACATGAATGTTCACATTAATTTTACTCAATTATTTATCAAACAAACGTGCACCAAAGTACTGTCAAATTTGCTGTGAAAAAAACAGAAACCATCACACCGCAATTCATTCCAAGACAAGATTTTAAATAGTGTATCAGACTGATCAGCACTTATATGAGGAAAAGGCATCACCCATTATCATCTTATTTATATTTTTTATTCGAGATCCAGCAAGTGGATTTGCAATAACTGTTTAAGTTTGGGACCAGTCGAAATTAAAATCTGACTTGATTCATTCCCGTCTGCAGTAGGTTTACACCTTTTCTTTCCTTCACGTCTGCTGTATGTAGAATGTTGTGTTTGTAGTCATCTGAATCCTGTCAGACCAAAAAGCTAATCTGTTTTGTGGATGTCAAAAATGTATATTATTAGCAATTTAGGTTTGTACGATTTCATTTATAACATTGCCCAATATAATATATTGTAGTGTGGCAGAAATGGGGTTTAATTACTTGCTCATCATGGTTTGTTTTTTAATACGGGAACATTTATTTATGTCTATGTCTGATGTTCAACGAAAAAAACTTGACATTAAGTTTTCAATGACAAATTATGGGCAATACTGGGAAAAAAGAGAGAATTGCTAATATTATTATTGTTGCAATGCTATTTGGTGAATAAACTTCACTTTTGACTCATGATTTCAAGCAGTTTATTCTCAAAATGGAGTGTTTGTTTTTAACCAGGACCATCTCATCTGACAGCGCTAATTCCCCAAAACAGAACTTAACATTTTAACAACTTAAAAATGTTTGAAGTGCAATCATGTACATATAACGTTTGAGTCAGTTTAGTCATATCACAGATTAAATACAAACACAAAAACAACAATATAGAAAAACACCTCTTATAATGGCTTATGCATCTTGATTTTCTTTACATGCTTCTTCAAGATGACGATAAAGTGTCTAAGGTGTATCGACAGTTTCATGGTTGCATTAAATGAACAGTAGATTTCTACAAAACATTACACGAGCAGCACTCTACAAAGCATTTGTCACAGCTTCAACAGAATAAGTACAAGACAGAAAAGTAGGCTGTGATCACTACATGAGGTTAAACACAAATCATATTAATGCACCAAAATAACAGTAATACTAAAACTGTCTGTAAGTGAAAAATGTTCATGTAGTTATTTTTGATTATGAACATAAACACACGAACAAATGATGCTAATGAAAACTGTAAAGGCCCCATTCACAGTAAGATAACTAGAACTAGATTCACATCCACATTAACTCAGGGTTATCTTCTCTTTATTATAGGCACACTGCATGTTTGTGGTGTGCTGCTTTTTAAAGCAGGACGGATTCTGATTGGCTGTGAATGTTTCTATCAGCTGGGGAGAAATTGGACTTGACTACATTTTACAATCATTTTTAGAAATGTATTTGAATTGTTATAGTAATCTTCCTTTGTGTAAACAGGCCTTAAAAGAATAAATTAAAAACCTTTTAGTGCATGTATGAAAAAACAAAACAAAACCTCTTCCACAGTCCGCGGACCACTGCTGTTAAAAGTGAAACATCAGTCAGTGTGTCCCAATTCAGAGGCTGCACCCTTCAAAGACTGCAATTCAAGATAAAATGTGTCAAAAGTGCATGATGAAATCTAACCTATTGTGAAACTCTTTCAAATGTTGCTCTGATAGAAGCGTGTCAAACTCAGTTCCTGGAGAACCACACTTACCTGCAGGTTTAAACAGGCCTGAAGGACTAAGTTAGTTTGTGATCAGATGTATTTAATTAGGGTTGGAACTGCGTAGATTTGCAGCCCTAACCAAAGGGTAACCAAATCGGTAACAAAATGAGGCATATTTCAAATTGGCAATGTAAACTGACATGAACTGCCTCTTAAAGGGGAAATGAAGCACTCAGTCAAGTTTACCTTATTTTGTACATTTTATTCCACTTTAATGAAAATATAATAAACAAACTCGATTAATGTAACCATTTAGCAGAAAACGGCATGTTTTACTGTAGATTTTAGACCTAGGGCGCCGCCATCTTGGAATATCGCTGTCTCTGACGTCACGGGGTTGGTTTGCGGTGATAAGCTGAACGGACACAATAGAAGTAAAGGAGTGAACGCGGAGACTGGACAGCCTAATTTAACCCAATGCGTGAAGTTGTGGGCGTGGAGCTGCTGCAAATACAAGCATCAGATGTGTGTCTAATATAAAAGTATATAATTGTATTCTACTTTCCTTTTTTCCTCCTTTAATCACCGATCATTTGATGCGCTTTGATTCACTCTCTGTATTACTCTGCCTGACTGCCTGTCTGGGTTTCAAACGTGACTGTAACGGACTAAACACGGACACTGAACAGCTTAATTTAACCCAATGCATGAAGTTGTGGATGTGCATCACAGAGCTGGTGAAAACACAACAAATACAAGCATTTAAGTGTCTTGAGTTGTGTATTTTTCTTTTGATAATACCTCTCGTTTGATGCGCTGTGATCAACTCTTTCACGCTGCTCCAGAGCTGCCTGACGAGGGGATTTACATTCAGACTAATGCAATGATTTAAATCATACATGACTTCACGTTTTACTAAGTCACGTCTGTCTGGATTGTCAAGACATATTCCCTCTTCAAGTCCATAGACTCGATCTCTCAACATGTATGAAGGATAAAAACCTGCCATAAGAAACACCGCGCTGATCTGAGTTTGGTTTAAACACGAGCAGAGGCGAGGGGGTGTAGCGGTGAAAAGTGAAAGTACCCGCCCCATGACGCTTACACCGGACCTATTTGAAAACCACAGTATTGGGAGAGTGAATAATTACTGACGTCATGGGGGCGGATACTTTCACTTTTCACCGCTACACCCCCTCGCCTCTGCTCGTGTTTAAACCAAACTCAGATCAGCGCGGTGTTTCTTATGGCAGGTTTTTATCCTTCATACATGTTGAGAGATCGAGTCTATGGACTTGAAGAGGGAATATGTCTTGACAATCCAGACAGACGTGACTTAGTAAAACGTGAAGTCATGTATGATTTAAATCATTGCATTAGTCTGAATGTAAATCCCCTCGTCAGGCAGTGCTGGAGCAGCGTGAAAGAGTTGATCACAGCGCATCAAACGAGAGGTATTATCAAAAGAAAAATACACAACTCAAGACACTTAAATGCTTGTATTTGTTGTGTTTTCACCAGCTCTGTGATGCACATCCACTACTTCATGCATTGGGTTAAATTAAGCTGTTCAGTGTCCGTGTTTAGTCCGTTACAGTCACGTTTGAAACCCAGACAGGCAGTCAGGCAGAGTAATACAGAGAGTGAATCAAAGCGCATCAAATGATCGGTGATTAAAGGAGGAAAAAAGGAAAGTAGAATACAATTATATACTTTTATATTAGACACACATCTGATGCTAGTATTTGCAGCAGCTTCACGCCCACAACTTCACGCATTGGGTTAAATTAGGCTGTCCAGTCTCCGCGTTCACTCCTTTACTTCTATTGTGTCCGTTCAGCTTATCACCGCAAACCAACCCCGTGACGTCAGAGACAGCGATATTCCAAGATGGCGGCGCCCTAGGTCTAAAATCTACAGTAAAACATGCCGTTTTCTGCTAAATGGTTACATTAATCGAGTTTGTTTATTATATTTTCATTAAAGTGGAATAAAATGTACAAAATAAGGTAAACTTGACTGAGTGCTTCATTTCCCCTTTAAACGCATACATTTCTGGTTGACCAGCCAATTTGCATGTACAGTCTTAAAAGGGTAGTTCACCCAAAAATGTAAAATCTCTCATCATTTATTCGTCTTTTACTTGTTCCAAACCGGTTTCAGTTTATTTCTTCTGTTGCATTTGCTGTTTCCATCCACCTTTTTTTTTTATTTTTTGCATTTTGGAATAATCGCACAAAGAAATGCTTGATGAAGATGCCAAGATGCATAAATTCCATATTAGCCTGCCTGAATTATTAGCCGCCCCGTTTATTTATTTCCCCAATTTCTGTTTAACAGAGAGAAGATTTTTTTCAACACATTTCTAAACATAATAGTTTTAATAACTCATTTCTAATAACTGATTTATTTTCTCTTTGTCATGATGACAGTAAATAATATTTTAGTAGATATTTTTCAAGACACTTCTTTACAGCTTAAAGTGACATTTAAAGGCTTAACTAGGTTAATTAGAATAACTAGGCAGGTTAGGGTAATTAGGCAAGTTATTGTATAATGATGGTTTGTTCTGTAGAAAAAAAAATATAGCTTAAAGGGGCTAATAATTTTGACCTTAAAATGGTTTTTAAAAAATTAAAAACTGCTTTCATTCTAGCCGAAATAAAACAAATAAGACTTTCTCCAGAAGAAAAAATATTATCAGACATACTGTGAACATTTCCTTGCTCTGTTAAACATCATTTGGGAAATATTTAAAAAAGGGGAAAAAAAGTCTAATAATAGGGGCTAATAATTCTGACTTTAACTGTATGTGTGTCATGTTTTTGGATTGAAACAGCTGCTGACATCCTCACTATTTACTTTTACAATTTATTTATTTATTTATTTATTTTTTTTACATTTTTATGTTCTACTGTGGATGTCAAAAGCTGTTTTTTAACAACCCTCAGAATGTCTTGTTTTGTGTTTTTATAGAAGACTGAAATCCAGAAAAGTTTAGAACCACTTGAATATGCGTAAAAGTTGAGAAAACTTTGTTTTGTGTGAACTGCCCCTTCAGAGCTTCTAACGGCAGCTGTAGTGACACATTTACCAGCTGGTGATTGGCTGTGTTACTCTGAAGGTGGGATTTTTTTCACCATCCTGCACATTTCAGTTTCTCCCTTTCAAAGTAATAAGACTGAACCATCTCGAGAAGTCTATAGGCTTTGGTTAATCAATAAGTCAGCTTCCTTGAAAGTGTGCAGCCTCTGAATTGGAACACATCTTCAATCAAAGATTTTCTCTGATATGGATGGTTTATACAGCAAGAAGCTGTCAGTTGCAGCATTAATCATAAGTAACTGCGCTAGAAAGCTAGCTTAACCTTGATCTTAGATCAAATGTTGAGGCGTTTTCTTCTTCTCCGTTCACTGCTAAGTCACAATATCATTAATGGGCAGCCGCGATTCCTCTTCCTCAACTGGAATGCGTTCTAAATCGTTCCTGGCAGAGCAGAAGAGCCATCTGAGCAGCACCAGCGCCACACGCACCAGCAGCCTCAGTAAAAGAAAAACAAATGGTATGCAGATTTCCATCATGTGAAAGATCGGCGCGCTGAATCGGCTCAGGATGCAGGTGATGAAGAAGGTCCCGAGTGCTACACAGGGGTACAGTGAGAGCTTGGCCAGCATAAAGGTGTGCTCTCGACCTCCGTATCGCACGTACGGGTGCAACGTCTCGAGCTCCGTAAAAAGTGCCGTCACCCATATTGCTAACTGGAAGAGACTGGCGAAAAAAATGATGACGCAGCTGATCTGCACGGCCTCCAGCTCGTTTCGGGAGCCTCTGGGAGACTCGTGTGTGAGCTGGTAGGCGAGTGGCAGGCCACCAACAAAGGCCAGGGAGAACGTGTTGAAGAGCCCCATGAGACGAGTGGCCTTGGTCACGTGGAGGAAGAGAGAGTGATGGACGAACCAAAGCAACCCCACGGTGACGAAGGAGCCAAAGTAGGCCAGATACTCAGGACCGTACTCTTGAAGAGCAGCGATGAGGCTGTTGTCAAACTTCTTCTTCACCACTGATGGATCGGGCACATTGCCTTCACTGTGGAGGAAGACGTTTATTACTAATCTGCTTGTCATGTTTAAGAGAACTTTTGTCAAATGATCAAAAAGACAAACCAAATGTCTAAGATGAGCAGTGTGGCTACGATAGCGTACACTCCATCACTGAACGCCTCTACTCGCTCTTTACTCAGCGGTTCACTGGGATGGTAAGTGTAGAAGGGCATTGAATCGGGACTGTCGTCCGTCTGACCTGAGTTCAAAATGATAGTGAATAATGCTGAATATTCCACAGCTCTCTGGAATCATTGATTCTGATTGGTCAATCACAACATGTCAAAGTGTGTTGTTCCCTGAGAACACCCGCTGAAACTTATCACACAGACTCATCTGGGTACTGTTCGGCACCATGCAGCTGGTTTTTGTTTCTGTCTGCTTTACATTTAATTAAAGAGTTCATAAATGATTACAGCTTAGATCAATGTTTTGTGTCTAATTGTTTATTTGTGTGACAAGTAGCCATGTAATAAGGAGGAGAATGTACATCTACATTGTCACCTACACTCATGCTGTAGGTGGCTTTCACAGAATAAGTTCTTTCAGTCTTTTACAATAAGACTGATAAACCTCCATTCATAAGACTGGCATCTATACGATTGTTTGTAAAGCTTATAATCAGCAATGATTTATTAACTTGACTTAAAATGACAGGGAATACAGTGTTACAAATATAGAAATATATTTTAAATGAATGAAATGCTGCTCTTCTGAATTCTGTACCATCCTCTATTGTGTAAAAGTATGACATTTGTTATTTCTATTGTAGGTAAAACTGACCTTTAACTGCAGGGATAAAATAACTTCTACAAATGTAGAGTTCAGATGAGTTCAAAACCCTCTAAATCCATCAGACCTCTTGTCTTGTAAATGAGCATTTTCTATCAGGCTCCTATAATAAGGGTTCAGAAGTTTAACTTTATATGTAATGATAGGGTTATTATCTAGTAAATAAAATACCTTTATTTTAAAAAAATGTCACTGTAGACAATTCTTTAGTTTTTAACAAGGTAGATTTTCTTTTGCGTCAAAACCAGCTAAATCCACTTGTGTTTTTTATGCAAAACCCTCTAAATCCACCTATTGGAACAAGACAGTGCATTTAGTTGAAAATCACTAAAGATGCAATTATAAAATATTTTACCAAACATAAAACACATAAACCTAACCGCCTAAAATTAAATTAATAAATTAATATATAAATCTGTCAAGTAAGTGGCGGTTCATTCCGCTGTGGTTACCCCTGATAAACCAGGAGACATCAATATCTGCATGTGCATTGTCCATTAATATAAAAAGCTTATTGGACGTATAGGTACTGTAATATGAAGTCATATAAATAATGGATAGTTTTATACTTTATATTTATCTTTTTAAATTAGCTTAAATTAGCAAATAAAACACAAGATAGTCCTACTGGGCAGAAAGAGGATGTCTCTCAGACACTTTTAGAAGCGGTCATTCATTCATTCTCCCCATACTCAAGTGTTTTTTTTTTGGTCTATTGTTTATCCTCATAGCATCCATGTGGGATAAAAGAACGGCATCTTTGTCTTTCGTGAAACGCAGTTGCCGATTAATGTATAGTAAATCAGACTCATTCAAAGTAGCATCGCTGCGCAAAAAAACGTTCTGAATGCATGCTACACTTCCAACTGTACATTGTGTTTCCTTTTTTTTTTTATAATGCACAGAGTTTTGAGGTAAGGCAAGTTTTCATTTGCTATTCTCTGACAGTTGGACAGGTTCATCCAGTTCATCGAACTCCATCTTTTAAAATCTAAATCGGAAGCAGAATAATACATCTCCTCATAAAAAGCCGGCGAATCAGGGCACCGTTACATTAAAAACATGATTCAATTCGCGCCTTCTGATTGGTTCTCAGGACATATCGGCTTTTGCTGTCGAAGGCAAGTTGCATTTAGAGGCTTTTGCAAACAAACTGTTATTTTTGAATGGGCTGACGCTGCGATTTAGATGATTTGAAGCAAAAATATTTGAAGGAATATCATTAACTCATTTTTGGCGGAAGTGGCGTTTAGCGGCTTTTGCATCTGAACTCTTCAAGTATTACTGCTTTATTATTAATAAAGTGAAATTTGTAAATCTATCAAAACTTGGTTTTTGATTAGTAATTTGCTTCGCTAAGTATTGTGATGGAAATGTTAAATATTAATGATCATATATTTACAATTATATATTGATATTATAAGTTGATCAGGGTTTTGCTAAAGTAAAGATCAATAGCATTATAATCATTGCGCTATTACAGCCATGTGTAGTCTATTGGTTGTTTAAAAGTTAAGGAGCTGTAGAGAAATTCCGTATCACTTTATTTTGATGGTCTCTTTAACGCATTTTGTTGAATTTAAGTTACATTGCATCAACATGCCAACTAATTCTCATTAGATTATAAGTAGACGGTTAGGTTGAGGCTAGGATTAGGGTTGTAAGTTGACATGTACTTGCAAAGTTTCTTATAGTCAGTTAAACGTCTGTTGTAGGAGCAGTGTCAGCACATATTAAGCAGACAGTCTACTAAGACTCAAATGAGAAGTAATCGGCATGTAGTTGCAATGCACCTTTTAGTCAACAGAAATGTGCAATAGGGACCATCAAAATAAAGTCTTACCAGAAATTCTTATCTAAAAATTGTAACACTGTCTTTAAAAATGCCTGTGAGCCCATCCTTGGGATCCTTTTGCTCACAGAGTCTGTCCGTGTGTAAACTGATCATTCTCGGGAGAATTAAAGCAATTGAAAGACAAACTTTGTCTGACTTTATTCAAT
The DNA here is from genome assembly GCA_903798195.1 of Danio kyathit. Lineage (NCBI taxonomy): Eukaryota > Metazoa > Chordata > Actinopteri > Cypriniformes > Danionidae > Danio > Danio kyathit. Next base: position 46,732,142 of record LR812523.1, on the reverse strand, counting down.
TTCAGTCTTTACATTAAAATGTGTTCCTCTGTGAAGGGGAAGAAAATGATTTGCCATTACAGCATTTTTTTGGAACATTCAGATTTCAGATTTTCCAAAAATTGTGTGTTGGCCAGATACGGTCCTAACCTAACAAGTTTATTGATTCAGCTTTCAGATGACATATAAATCTCACATTTCACATTTATTTAATATAACAATAGAAAGTCAAGTGTAGGAACAATGTGCTCTTACCACCAATGGCTTTACTCCGGATCCATTTTAAACACTGAGAGATGTAGGGCAGGAATATGACAATAGCCAAAAGGACGTAGGACTACCAGGGGAAAATATATAAAAAAAAAGAAAGAAAGAAAGAGATGTTTATTGACGGATTGATTAGTTGCTCAAAATAAAGTTGCTATTAGAATTAAAGTAAGCAAATCCTTGATTCTACACTATAAAAGAAAGAAAGAAGCTGTAAAATGTAATTCACAACATTTCAAGTTTATAATGCTGTTGTTCCCTTATGGTGCTACTAAACAATATCTACATACTATGATTAGTTTCCACATGTTAAAACAGTATATAATCATGGTATAATAAAGTGATAAAATTGTTTTACATTGTAAAAAGAACAACTATTGACAATTGAAAAATAAATATCATTAAATAGGCTTGATTTAAGTGAGTTTAAAAGACAGTGAACAGATTGAAGCATTATAAAGTACTATGTCTATCATTAAAGGTCCCATGAGATTTAAATATATATATATTTGTTTATGTTAGTGTCAGTATTGTTAGTTTTTATCAAATGCTCTTTAGTTTCTGACCTGCCCCACCCCCTTGAAGACGCTTCTCATTTGCTTTTCATTTGATGCACTTGAGCTCAACCACTGTCACTGGTAGAGATGTGATAAAAACAAAACGCTAGAGGCTGTTTTTAAAGAAGGGGAGGAGCTACACTATGTTCCACCCTCTCTTCGTGTTTCGGTTGAGATTACGTCAAACATCGAATAAAATGCATATTTCAAAGCACTTCGTGGGACCCTTTTTTTCGAGATAAAATATTATTTTATATATTATAGGTAGGCCCACACGGAATCTGCCCGCTCAGAAATCTGCAATTTCCACAGATTTTAGGCCAAAAACGAGTCTATGTATATTATATGAGAGACTTGCTTTGTTTACCAAATAAGTGGATCAAATTGGATTTGCACTGTAAAGATTAAAAAAAAGTTAAAAAGGTATTATTCATTTCATATATTAGGTTTCTTGTGACGATACTCTTAAAATCATTCCACATAATCCGCAGAAATAGTAAAAAATGTCCTCAGTTTCTGTCTGGCCCTAAGTATAGGTAATTTAGAGTCAGGGAAGTTCCACTTATCATACTTATGACAAATCAGTTGTGTAACATCTTTACAGAATTGAGAGTTTCTTTTTATTTTTTAAATGATGTATTTGGCATGTGTTTTTGTGTGCAGCTGCATAGACACAGCAGATAATAAGCAATGTTTCTATTAGGGTTGGGCCGATAGACGATGTCATCGTCCATCGCCGATGGCTGATAAACTTCACGATGCTGAGCTGACATCGTGATCCATCGCCCCGCCCCACATGTATATTGATATATAACTTATTATTTGCATGTCATCTTAATAGCGATAATGGTCTTTTCATGAGCTGTGTTATATTATACTTATAGCTGCTGTTTGCACGGCTGACAGCATCGTGAGGATTAAATACATTGTGAGGATTATACAGTACCTCTCGCGCTTAAAATGTGTAGATTCAGTGGCAAACGCGGTTACCTGTAAACCCCGTCCCACAGACTTTACAGTGAATGGCTTTAGTTATTTTCATAGCGGACTTGAAGCCACTGGAAGTCTTTTATCCACTCTTGGAAAAGTGTAAATGGTGGATTAACATTCAGCACATGATCACTAATAGGATGTGTCATTATTTAACTTTAGGTGGTTTCTAAAACTAAATCTGTCAGTGTTAATTTCATTCTCTCATCTTCAGCGCGTCACATTTCCGCGGCTGTCATGTGAAGGCAGAAGGCATTGACTGAGTGATTGACAGCTGATATTAACCAATCCATTCGCGTTCAGTTCTAGCGCAGTGGGCCAATAGGAAAAGCACAAAGGCGGGGCAAGCATTGAGGGCTTTTGTACTTCAGCAAGTTCACATGACAACTGTTTTAATCTGTTCCTGAGCGCTGCGTTTGGTGTCTTTAGGTGCAAAGATGCATTCTGCATAAATGTCTCCTAAATTCTCGCACGCTTGTGAGGATTCTGCAGTGAAAACAGGTCGCACGGTAAAAATGTATGCACTAGCACAAATGCTTTCAAATACATATTTTCGGTCGCATAAAATATCAGGCGCAAGTGTGACCAAAACGGTCGAGCTCTAGCATCTTTACTTATTATTATGTCCTCATAATAATAATAAAATAAGGAAGTTATCATTAATCACAATACAATTTACAGTGAACTCTAAACCAACTCTCGTCTCTGCCACCAGCTGTGGGGAAAAGCCATTATGACACAGATCATGCCAGAGTCCCGCGGAAAAAAAGTGATTGACAGGTGGTAATTTGTGTATAACTTTATTTATTTATGGTTTGGTTAGGGGTAAAGCAAAGACCATGTGGGTCAGGTAGTGAAAACGATAGGCTACAATTATTAAATTCGTTATGAATAATTGATATTTAACAACAAAGACTCCCACCCCGCCTACGACGACGATACCATCGTCCATCGCCGACGTTCACATTCGACATCGTACGATGCCAAATTTGTCAACATCGCCCAACCCTAGTTTCTATAAATATTAGCATGCATTGTTCCTATCAAATTTATTAAAAATATTTTAAGACGAACGTAATAGTGCATTAAAGATCCATTCACAGAATTAAAGGGATAGTTCACACCAAAATGAAAATGATCATTTATTCTCTCTCATGTGATTTTAAACATTTTCTTTGAAAGTTTTTTTTCTTCAGTAGAATACAAAAGAAGATATTCTGATGAACGCTGGTTGCTGGGACCCTTTAGCCACGTTTTCACTATCGCACCTAAAGTGAGCGTGCTAGGGCTGTCACGTCCGGAACCTGATCGGGCCAAAGCAGGGCTTCCTCGAGGCCTTTTTCGGCCCGCCGAACACCTTGGGCCAGAGAGAGCCAGCTGGGGCTTCAGGGCAGAGTGGAAAGAAAGGCGGAGTTTGCCCGAGTCTGGTAAAGATGGCGTGCTGCCATTACACTAGTTTTCCGATTGCACACGAGTATATGCGCCAATAAATACATAAATAAGCGAAAGAAAAACATATACCTGGTCAGTTTAAGATAGGCTATTCCATAAAACACCTTATAGGCTTGTAGTTTGTCGCTTCCGCCTAAATAGATCAACATTTTTTTCACGTCACCTCATACTTCCAACCAAATCCGACCGGCAACTTTTTCTTGGCCAGTCAGTCTATATATTTATATACTGTATGAATATGAACCATGACATGCATTTCGTGTAAATAAGTAAATTCACCAACCAGCTGGAAGAAGATGAATGAAAAGATGCTGGCAAAGAGGCACATGATAGGGACCCTCATGATGACTTTGAGGATGTGCTGCTTGTAATACGCCTGATTCTCAGACATCTGGATCTGGTCGTTGAGGAGGAAAGGATGGCTGAATCCATACAAGACAATCAAGGCCTGAGGACACAGAGAAAATCGTTATAGTGTACCAGATCATAGAGAGGGCATTGACTTAAAACACTGACAATGCAAACAATCTCACCTGGATTAAACCAATCACCATCACACAAGCACAGAACAGCAAGATCCCAAGAATATTGTTCGGAAATGTGGCCATCAGAGAGAACTATGAGATGACAACGAATAAAATAAACTTTGAAAGTAAATCACAAACAGCTGAAAGCTTAGGATTCTTTTTGAATATAAAAAAGAAGAACAAGTAATCTTTCAAAACATGCGTGATAGGATTATTACTCACTGTGTATGGGAGAAAGGTTATAAGCATCATACATGCCTGAAAGAAACATGTACAAGTCGTTACACACTGTCATTATTCTGACTGTCAAGATGAATAGATATATTTAGTTGGCGCTCTCACCAAGTTAAGCAGTGCAAGAGTGTCATCGATGCGCTCGATGACTTGAAACAACCTAAAGGCAAATGTTTAAATGAAATCTCTGTGCAAATAAACCAACGGAGTAGTTAAATAAAGGTAATGTTTGACACTGTAGAGATTCAGTGCTCTCACCGGATATGAGCAGCCCAGGCAACAGTGACTATCAAAAATGTCATCAAGTAGACGGCAATCTTAGTGGTGAGCAAAGCCTGAATACTCTGTTTCAGTTCCTGAATACAGAAGATAAACAGTCATCCACTCATGCTTAAAAAATATATTTATCGACCCATGAGTCATTCTACATTTGCAGTTCTCAACCACAATGACGCCTGCTGTCTCTGATACTATAACAAAACTGCTTATTTTTAAAGGTCCCGTGAAAATAAAATAACAAAAGTTTTAAATGTTAGTTTCAGTCTGTTGTTTTTAGCTAGTGTGTTTCAAAACAATGACAAAATTTGTGTTTAGAAGATATAAACTGATATAAACATTCAAAGCCTGCAGTTTGTCGCTTCGGCCTAACTGTGCGTTCACACCGAAATCGGTGAGAACGTCAAAGTAGCTGGAAGTCATTCATTTTCAATGGGAGCCGGTGGCGATAAGCAGCCAGGAGCGGCGCGGCATGTCTTCACCGATGTGGGCATCAAGGAGAGTTGAAATCAAGTCAACTTTATGGTAATGAACTATGACACGATTCAGTGGGAAGCAATTGGAATGTATAAGTCCACCGCTTAATAGGAATCCAGAAAACACAGTCCAGTGAACTTTGGCTTCGACCACAATTGTTCCCAATGAGTTGATTAATGCGGTCGCCAGATTTCCAATTATTTACGATGTTTTCTTACAGGGACATACATTAAAAAGTTACTGGCGAGTTACTGATGTGCATTAATGATATATATATTATATGATATATAATGATAAATAATTTATATTTTATTTCTTTAAAAATTAAGTGGGAATCTCATGCTAACTATAACGATTTCAGAATATTTCAGACATAAGAACACATATTGGATAAGTAGAGCAAAGCCATACCCCACGCAACTTGATCTTGCATTGGTAAATAAATTTGAGAAAAAGCGTGCATTTTTCACGCTAGAAAGCATGTTTTATGTGTTAATGTAACTGATTTGCTGATATGCTGCAACAGCTCTTTTAAATAAGAGATTAATTTAGTGAATTTTGACATTCTCGCCGCCGGAGCTGTGAAGGCAGAAAGCGTTGTCGCCAGGGCGATCAGAGCAAACTTTGATCAACGAGTCAATCAACGACTTTTTTCATGTCACCTTATACTTTAATTTCTAATCAAAACTTGACCAATCAAACGCTCTCTATCTGACATGCCCCATCCCTTTTAAGAAGCTTCTCATTTTGCTTAACATTTGATGCTCTTGAGGTCAACCACTTTCACTGGCAGAGCTGTGATAAAAACGAAACGCTTGAGATTAACAAGGTGAGATTACTCATTGAATAACAAAAGCACATTTTAGTATCCCATGGGTCCTTTAAAATTTACTTACAAAACTAAAAGTGGAATATATTCAAAAAATACTATTTTTTTGTGCAGAGTAAATAAAATTAATATATGTTTATTCAGTTTTTTCAAACCGTGTTTTTGCTGAATCACTACAGTGAGCCTGTAATATAGGGCTGCACGATATTAGAAAAATTTGATATTGGAATATTTTATTTTTCTGCCAAACATATTGCGATATGAATAGTTTCACAAGATGGTTTAAGTCTGTATTCAGATACAGCAAATTAATAATTACAATGCAAAAAAATGCTTTTCTTACTTTGCTTTGTCTTATTTCACGTTAAAATATCTAAAAATTCTAAGATCAGGTAAAAATATTGTTTTGTTTTCAACTTCAGAAGAAAAAAAAAGAAAAAAAACAAGCAAAGTTATCTGCCAAAAAACTTTATTTTTGCATTAATCATAAAAATTCTGAATAAATAGAGTAATTTAAAAATCCAGACTCAACATTGCATATCTTACGATGTGACAATTGTAGATGCACACATTGCGATATAACTATATATTGTGCAGCCCTATTGTAATATGTGCTTATACTATTTAAAATACTGGGTGACTTGTCATATCCATAATAAACAGAGAGGTAGCTCCAGTGACAAAAGGTGCGTTCGACTTTATGCTGCGCAGACCGATCGAAATCTGTCTTAAAGCGGTGCATGCCGTTTAGAAATTTTGGCCGGATTGATGCTGCACCGACGCCACATGACTGTCACATGTGACATCAAAGTACCGCGACAGTGCTCCGAGAACAGACGACTGATTCAGCCTGTGCAGCACCTGAACAGCGACTGCTGGAGCTGCGATGACGACACTGATGTTACACGATTGGCCAAGTTCACCTCATGACAACAACCACGTGTGTTTCGGGTTTATTATTGGATAAATTCCGTCTCACAAATTTCAAAACAAACAATTAACTGTTCATACCATCTCTATCTTGTACACATCATGCTTATTAAAAGACTACAAATATTTTACTGCAGCATCATCTTTTGTTAAATAATTTGTTCATGTCTAGATTATTTGCACAGGTGTATTGAGCCTTTTTTATACAGACTATTTACTGCATTCAGCTCCATAAACGATTTAAATTATATATTTTTGTAAATAACCTAAATATTAACTCAAATATGTCTCACAGACTTATAATAAAATAATTATCATCATTGATCCTGACACTCCTATAAAGGTTTTTTAACAAATTAAGTTAAAAAAAAATATTTTGTTAAATCTAAAAATATATGATTATAAAATATTTTATTTCCTGTTAAGCCGTTTATGCAGAAATGTTAAAAATGACAGTGATGTACCTGCTTTTTCTGGGTATTTTCTATTGAGTGTAGCTCATTTATTGTGGTCTTTTTGTTCAATCTCTATGGATTAAAGTGCTTTTTAAAAAATGCTTTTATTATACAAAATAATCTTAATAATTGTTTAAGACTTATTCAAAACACCTTGTTAAGCATTAATAATTAATGTTTTACATTAATATATATTGGAAAGTTTTATATCTAGAAATGTAAATAAATGTAAACCCTTTTTAGCATATTCAAACAAGCACTGGAGCAGTATTGACATACCATTCAACATCTAGTAGCCCAAAGACTGATGCTTAAACTCCAAGAATTTGTGCTTATTGTTTTGTTTAATAGGCCTATTCATGGATATTTATTTCCCGTTTATGTGCCCTCTCGTTTTCCCCATATTTCTCATGCGTTTCTTATATAAGCTACTTAAATTTAATTTATAATTCCCTTGTTTAAAATTAACTATAGTTTGTAGAAACTGTATTCGGTTTTATGTGTACTGTAAATCTTTTGTTGTTGTTGCAATAAATAAACAAATAAATAAATGATCCCGCCATGTGATCGGTCATCATGACAAGACAGTCACTTTTGCCTCTAGAGGGCGTGTATTCACAACAAACAAAGGAGTATTTTGATGCCGCCATGAACGTGTGGAATACATCCTAAAGAATTCCTGGAGAAATGATGTTCATGGATGAGCTAAACTATTCCTCTGTTTTTGCTGATAACACGCAGTTTTATCATACTAAACACATTTCAGTCTTCTGTCTGCTTTGTGCAGTCTAATAAAACACACAACATATTAAAGTGTCGAGGGTGTATGACATCATTAGTCTGACAACAATGGACACGATCCATGTCACAAGTAAAAAAAAAAAAAAAAGTGCTTTTTGTATATTTTAATGAAAAACATCTTACATATTTGTGCTTTTAACCACTAGAGCTGCAAAACATACAAAAATTAAGTTACTAAAAAATAAAGATGCTAAGTAAATAAATTATAGCAGTTAACGAGATTTCAGCCAACAGTGAATATCGATTTCCATCGGTTTTAGCGAATATCATATCTGTTTATTTAAAATAATTTACAAGTCATCTTGTGGGTGTGTGCTGGTGCCCATTAATGAGTGCCGACCCCCCTGGTTGAGAAACGCTGATTTAAATTCATACAACTTTCTTTTCTGCAAGTAACACATACTGTATGTACATATGCAAATGAAGATAAAATACATTTCTGTTCGGTGTTCACACAGTCACAAGGGGTTCGCTCAACATAAAGGTGTGTGAATGAGGACTCAGTTCTCTTTTTTAGGTTGAACTGTCACTTTAAGATGATATAAAGATAGGTTTACCTCATCTTCCTGAATTTTTGTATGTGCAACAGGCAAAATCTGTAAACATAAAAAGCAGGCTGTTCTTAAAATTCATAATCATACATGTACTTCATAGGAAAAGCTTTTGAATGAAGCTCAAAAAACAAGTGAGTCATTGGGGAATAACAAGGAATTGTCATTATGCGCCCGGTCACGTGGACGACAGTTTACGTATATTATAAAGAAGTAGGATATCCCAGAGGATGAGTGTGAGTTTTCCTCACCATGACAGTGGCGATGATGGAGATGAGCGCATCACTGTAGGCGAGCAGGCGGTGTGAGGACTGAGTGCTGCTGTGTCCCTCCTTCACCGACGACGTTCCGCTCTCCAGAAACGACTGAGCGTGAGTCCGCGGCGGCCGTCTCTTCTCCATCTCCTCGTCGTCATGATGCTCAATTATCTCGCTTTCGTCGTTTTCCCCCATGGCCGCGATGGAGAGTGCTGTCTGTCAGTGGACGGAGCAGGCATGAACACACAGTAGTTTTGTTTGCAAACACCGACGACAACGTGTCAGCTGACCGGAAGTTAGCGATGTCTGATTCTTAAGCGAATCATTCAGTTGAGTCGGATCTTTTGAATGCATTAGTTGAAATGATTCGTCGACTTGAAATTACTTTTTGTTAAAACGTTTTCGATGCATAACATAGTAAGTGTTAAATAAAAGGACAAACTGAAATGAACTTCTATCTGATGCATACTTAGGATGGTTTGAGTATTCATTTTCGTAATGATAAGGTAAACGATGCTTTTGCGTGATTGATTTGTCAGACAGGCCGTTTAAGCTACTAACAGCCAAATGTAATTTCTAAATAAGAGTATGTATGTATTAGCAAAACCGTGAATAAAAACAAGCTGACGATGCAGGCGTAGAAGAAACGTACGTAAAAGCACTGAATCTGTTGATCGGTTCTTTGAAACAGACGGTTTGCGAGTTCGGACCTACTATTAAATACATTGATGAGTGGATCAATCAAAGAAAGAACCACCTCCCTCAAAATCTTAAGTCTCAGTTCAGATCAGATCTATTATGTCAATTTAGTTATACATAAAATGTTTAATACTTAAAGCATTAATAAAATATTACATAATTTAACAATTGGCGGTTCATTCCGCTGCGGCGACCCCGCAAGGGACAAAGCCGACTAGAAAATGAATGAATGAATGAATTTAACAACTTCTTTGATTTTAACACTAATAATAACCCACCTTTTTTATAAGAAAAATAACTTTTTTTAAATTAATACTTTTATTTAACAGTAACTTGCCCTTGCTTTGTCTTGTCATGGTATTGTGCATGCCCTGTAGATGTGTTACTTACACTGCCATGAACAAGCTAAAGGAAACGTTCACTCAAAAATGAACATCACCCCATAAACATTAATTTACCCTTGAGAATGAGCAAATTTTGGGCTAAAGTTCACTTTTGAGTGAACTATTCCTTTAAGTCAGTTTTGTCAATATGGCATGGGAACGTTATTATAAGATCAGCAAATGTGATCAATGTCATGTGTTTTGTATCTGCTGTGTAGTCTGTTGTCCAGCGAAGGGTTCCAGAACCTGTGGGATGGTTTCTGAAGGTTGTCTGTCGCTGTCGAGATGGCCAGCCATTCTGGATCAAACTCAAGCTTCTCGTAGGAGCTTCCTCCACATTCTGCAACAACAAAACAACTGAATCTACTTCTGGATCTCACTACACACTAAAACATGCTTGATGATGGAAACAGCAGGATCATCACCTGAAGGAGGATGTTTGTCGAGTGAGAGAAACTTGCTGATCTTCATGACAGCGTTATTCATTATTCTTAGCCTGAAGGATCAAACAGCTCATTGTTATTTGTTTTAAGCTGATATCTACATTTTATTCTTCGCCTTTTTCACATATTTCATGCCTGAAGCCTGTAACTGCAAGAAATCTAAAATAAACTTGAGTTTACATTGTCATCAATAAAAAATAATGAGAATATACAAGTCATCTGCAAGTAAATTGTCTTCTTTAGGTTTAAAATAACTTTTATAACACAAAATTTCAAACATGGATGACAAAATGTGCCACTGCATGTAGTAGGCTATGTGGGAAACAGGTTTAATCAAAGGAAACCAAACGCTTTTATTTGTCAAAGGAACAGAGTGACTGTGGATGAGGACCCACCTGGTGCTGTCAGTGTTGAGTTGAGTACAGCTGAGCAGAGATCCAGTATCTGGACTGCAGGTGCTCTAGAAGCTCAGCAACAGCAGCAGCAGCAGGCCTTTCCAAAGTACTGCTCTCCACTTCCTGTCTGAGGAGCTTCTTCCTGCGCACAAGAGTATTTGTGTTGCTGTACTGATAAATGCCTCATGAACAATCATGCAGCAGGAAGATTTCTTTGAGCATCTACATCTGGAGAAACTCAGTCAGAATATTTTTATTTTATTTTATTAGAGAAAAATCTGAAGTGTCTTAAATCCAATCTAATCCATTTCCAGCTGATTCTAACAAAACAGTTCATCTGACTGCTCCACACTGAAAACTGGATTTTTAAATGTATTGCATTAATTATAAAACATACACACACACACACGCACGCACGCACACACACACACACACACACACACACACGCACGCACGCACACACACACACACACAATAGGTCAGTAGTAATATAGTATCATAAAACTCTGAATTCAGATCTTGTGCTCATTTGAGTTCGCACATGTTGTAAATAGGTCAGATGTACCTTTTTCTTATTTAAGCTGTCGCCTCACAGTAAGAATGTCACTGGGTCGCAGGTTCGAACCTCGACTGGGCTGGGTCAGTTGACGTTTCTGTGTGGAGTTTGCATGTTCTCCCTGCGTTCGCGTTGGTTCTCCGGTTTCTGCCACAGTCCAAAGACATGCGGTACAGGTGAATTGGGTAAGCTAAAATTGTCCATAGTGTATGAGTGTGAATGAGTGTGTGTGGATGTTTCCCAGAGATGGGTTGCGGCTGGAAGGGCATCCGCTGCGTAAAATCGTGCTGGATAAGTTGGCGGTTCATTCCGCTGTGGCGACCCCAGATTAATAAAGGGACTAAGCCGAAAAGAAAATGAATGAATGAATGAATGAGTTTTGTTGGAAAAAATAGAAAAAGTATGTTTTCAAATTTAAACAGCTCGCCTAATTAGGATGAATGAAAGGGAGTTGTGTTGCTTCTGCAGTACCACATTTTGGTCAATAGGTAAGTGTAATTCCACCACATGCGCAGTTTCAAAACAACAGAGGAAGGAAGAGTCAAACCACAACAATCGCTCTCATTATATTAGTGTAGTCCACTAGACAGAGTGAATGACCACAAATGAGTGAATTCAGACACTGATGAACACCTGCTGTTAACAAGCACAATTACTAAAGGAAAGGATAAAGAATTAAACTATACAGACAAAGCCTTTTCCCAAACCAACTGAATTAAAACCAAGGATTAAAAAACTCCATTTAATAACAACATTACCAGCTTCACTGATTAAAGTTTGCCTTCATTTCTGTCATATCTGCAAGAATATTTGATAATTAACAGAGGTTTATATTTTTTATTGAAAATGTTTAATTTGACATCACCATCATGGAGATCAGAGGCTGCTTTACTTGGGCTCTTGAACCTTTACTCTTCTATCTTTATGTTTCTCTGGCTGTTATAACTGAGTTTCTGAAACTCATCGGTTATAGCAAGAAAGGCAATAAGAAACTATATGTACTTAATAGCTACAGATATAATTTCTGGTATAAGAGAGGTCATGAAAAAAAGAATTTGCAAATTTATATTAATGCTGTTTAAGATGATACTGTAGCTTTTCATTAAGGGTCAATCTCAAAAATAGGATATAAATATTAAAATTTAATAATTAGAGTGTCATGAACAAAACCTGGAGAGCTCCAGCAGCACATTTAAGAGAAACAAACATCAAGAATCAGGATATGAACCTCAAACAGGACATGAAAAAGGATATGAAACAAAAGCTGCATAATTTATTCATGCCGCAATGGATGCTGGGTGCCAGCATAGTACAAAACTCCCAGCACGCATTGCAGCATGAATACATTATGCAGCTTTATGCTCTTACAATTTCTTTCTTTGCCTTTATTTTATTTTGTTTTTGGGGGGTAATATTTCAGTAGATTGTTTTGTATTGTTCTGGGTTGATTTTTTTTATTTGTCACCATTGTTGAGACTTAAAGACTAATTGTTGATGTCTGTGTGTTTTTAAGTTCTGTCATAGTTCAAATATTTTTATTGTGAATGGTGTATTTAGGCCTGAATCACCAGTGGTTTCATTTACATATATTGTTCATTTCTTAAAGCTAATAAGGTATTCAACAAATAAACAAGCAGCGAAAGATGGTTTTGATATCATAGCTAATCTTATCACACTTATTCTTATGTTTTCTTTTGGCTTTTCATGCTATACAAATATTGTGATAAACACAATTAATTATAGCAACCAAATTAAAGTGGTGTTAAAATAAGCAGCTGAAGAGCCCAACTAAAGCAGACTCTGACCTCCAACATGGTGACTTCAAATGAACAACAACAATTTCATTAAGAGCTTTTGTTCACGTGACTGAAATAAATGTTCAGTAATAAGTGAAGCTCCTGGGGGGTATTCCAGAAAGCTGGGTTAATTTACCATCTGCTAAACCCTCAACTCTCGGTTGATTAACCCAAAACCTGCTTACCGTGAGTATGTCAGTTCCAAAACAGCTGATGAGAGTTAGTTAAATCAACCTCCTAAAGATAACCGCGGGTTAATGCGCGCGCACGGCACATACCTGAAGACATTTTCAGTAGATCGCCGAATTCACGAGTCACCATAGAAAGTCACGGTGAGAAAAAAGGGCAACGCACTTAACAGAGGGGGAGTTGGAGGTTTTAATGCTGGCGTATGAGGAATTAAGGCCGATTATAAAGAAAAAGCAATACACATCTGCATCAACGAAGGAAATAAATATAAGATAATAGATAAAAAATAATGATAAGAGAAAATTCATTAGTTTAATAAATGACACATGCCACCCTCCCTTTATTGTAATGAAAAATTAAATGTAGGCTAACTTTAACATCCTTTTTGAGTATGTTGTGTAACCATTCATGCATTTAATTGTCCTGCCATTAATTTATTAAGGCCACAATAATAATGTGTATTGACTATATAAGGCTTACAGAAATTGTTATTCTTCTGGAGCTAGAAGAACTCTGTCCAAAGTCAAAATTAAACACAGAAACATTCACTTAAAATGTAAAATTTGATTACTAAAGCTGTATTAAACACTTTAGAAAATTCTTTCTGTCTTAGCTAACAGAAAGGAGGCTGAGGAGAAGTGGTTAATTTATTTGACCTTAAACCACACAGTCTGTCACAGTTGTAAGTGATTGTTGTCAGGTAAATTTAGGTCATTTTATGTTTTTTGTTTTAGATGCAGACGAAGTTCCTTCTGTCTCAACTAACAAACAGTGTAAGAATTTGTCTGCACTTTTTCATATTTGAATTTCACTATTGTATCACAAAACAATCTGTTATTTATTTTATTTCTAAAGTAGCTGTATAAGGTCCATCTTCAAAGACAAATAAAGTCACATGAGCATCACCTTAAGGTGAGAAATGTACAGGAAAAAATGTTACATGTTGAAAGGTGTGTGTGTGAATAGATGTATACATATGAACGACTACATCTTTAAAAATGGATATATTTTCATAGAAAAGACAAAGCTGCCACTTCTTATAATATTATATATAGGCTACAGAAAAAAAATGTGAGGGGTGCAGAGAGAGAGAGGAAGAGAAAAAAAAAATTCTATGAGAGATTCGAAGCCAGTCTGCTGTGAGCACTGTTGTACTTTAGAGGCGCACTGACCACTACACTATTGCTGCGCTCTAACATGTTTAAGTAATGATACTCAGTAGTTTATGGCCGATGAACTGTACAAAAGTGTATAAAATAGTTCAGTGCCAGGCATACTGTACAGATGGACACGCTATTGCCACATTGTACAGTAAAATACCCTGACGCAAAAAACAAAGAGCTGCACTGAGCGGTACGTTAACCATGGTAAGCGCAGACCTGCGTTGCGATTTGTCACGTTTGATTTGAAAAGGTTTGTTAAATACATTAATGATTCTTTCGAAAAACGACAACGCTCATTCAAATATTTATTTGGTTATGAAAAGAACTATGCACTTATAACCCTCTCACGATGAAAAAACGGTATATCTGTGCTTCTACGTCCATCAAAATTTTCATCTAAAGAGCCTGCAATGCTCAGTAAACTCTCTGAAACAGACAAACTCTGGAACATAACCTGCTACAGAGCAGGTTATCTTCAGCGAGTAAGTTGCTATGGCTACTTACCATACCCCAGAAGTTACCTCAGATTTTGGAACCAAATCTCAGGTTATCCACTTACTTACTCTCAAACTTAAGGCCGATTTATACTTCTGCGTCAAGCGCACGCGTATGCTACGGCGCAGCCTACGCTTGGACGCATAGCCCCTCGCCGTGGCCGTCGACGTCGTTGACGTGCACCTCTCAAAAAATGTAACGCGTACGCGTAGCGCAAGCTCTGTGATTGGTCGGCTTGGTAGCGCTGACGAGTGTGGGCGGAGGTGAGAGCCGCGCGCCCGATGCAGTGAGTGTTTACAAGTGTGGAGTCCCGTGAAGGAGCTCCGGATGGAGACTGTTGTTTTGTGTTTACCTCATTTACCTCATGAATTAAAGTTGTTCCACGTCCGACGGTTCCCGCCTCAAAATAAGCGAGATTGAGCCACTTGTACATTAAGTAAGTGTTCAGGAAAAACAAAAAAACCAGTGAAGAAACTCGACACAGAGGAACATAAACACCTACTGCCAGCTAGCGTTTCGGAAGTGTATTGCAGAGAAACAGAAACAGCGCGCAGAAGTATAAATGCACGGCTACGCACGAGGCTTGCGCCGTGGGTTACGGCGATCACTTGACGCAGAAGTACAAACCAGGCTTTACCCGGGTATGTCACATAACCTGCTTTCTGGAATACCCCCCAGGTCCATTACTATGGAGCCAGAATTGTTTCGTAATTCCAAACAAATATAATACAATCCACAAATAAATGTGAAGCGATTGACAAATACCAAGCATATTCACAAATAAATACAATGAGATCCACAAATAAATCCTAGAGTTCCACAAACATTAAATATATTCACAAGTAAAATTAGACTTGCAAATAAAAAACATACTCACACATTTTCTTTTTATTCTACAAACACTGATATTGCCTGATATTTATATGTGAATTGCGTCCTGTGCGTTTGTAGATTAGTGTGCATTTGTGGGTAGCTCTTTGTGCATTTGTGAATCGCGCTGTGCATTTGAGGATTTTGAAACATTTCTAACGTCAAGACGAACACTGATTCACAAATAGATGGACTCCACCCACCTTCTGCTTAAACCAATCAGATACCGGCACCGTGGGGCTGACCAATTGCTGCTCGTTCTCGCTCCAACCAATCACGCTTTGCCTTACAATCAGAGCGGGACCAGGCCAGCCGTAATGATCCAGTCTCTTCAAAATGGACGGCCAGGACAGTTCAAGACAGGTTAGTGGTGCTCATGTTATGTTGTAATAATATGGAGCTGTCCTGGCCGTCCTTTTTCAAGAGACTGGTTAATGGAATCGTTTCTGTGTTTGTGCTTAGCCGTCACGGACGCGTCGCGGTTTTTAAGGTGGTCCAGATAGCGTCAATAAGAAGCTGCAAATAAAAAGCTGGATTCAGCCTCGTCTGTTTATTAGTGTTTCCTAGGAATACCGTGAAGGACTTCAATCTAATCATTAAACAGAGAGCTGTCACACCAAACAGCAAAGAAGAGAAGAGGTTCAAATTCTACATTTCGAGTTACATCGGTAATTTTAAGGGTGAGTATTATTATGCTATTTATGCGAATAGCAATAAAACGCTAGCTGTGTCTGTTTCTCACAGTTCATACCAGTTTTTGTTATATTTTTATTACCTGCATCACTTCTATCTATCCATCCATCCTTCTGTCTATTTACATGTTTGTGTAAATTGTGTCCTATATATCCATAACTATGAATATTACTAACTATAGGTTATTTCTCAGTTTTCTGTGAGGGTGGAGTGACAGGAGAGATCAGCATGACGATGAGAAGCTGCATAGTTTGAGTAGCAGGTTATTTATGCTCAGGATGACGATGATCCAGCTCATCTACAAAGACATCAAAATGTTTCGGACCATCTGAGAAGAAGCTGACCATTTCTTTCTTTTTCTTTTTTTTTAATTCTACCTGCCAAGATGACTACAGATTTGAACAAAACTCGCACACACACACACACACACACACACACACACACACACACACACACACACACACACACACACACACACACACACACAACTTTTAATGATAATTGTTTAATGTTGTATTTTTACACATCACTCTAAGGCAGGGGTGTCCAAACTCGGTCCTGGAGGGCCGG
The DNA here is from genome assembly GCA_903798195.1 of Danio kyathit. Classification (NCBI taxonomy): domain Eukaryota; kingdom Metazoa; phylum Chordata; class Actinopteri; order Cypriniformes; family Danionidae; genus Danio; species Danio kyathit. The sequence goes on along the minus strand of LR812523.1, from coordinate 46,715,308 downwards.
TGTCCTGCATAGTTTAGCTCCAACTTCCTTCAACACACCTGCCTGGAAGTTTCTAGTATACCTAGAAAGTGTCACGGTTGTGGATCTATCTGTTCTTCTTGTATGTGTGTGGGGGAAGTGGGTGTGTTTGTTTGGGTGTATCTTCACCGCGTGGTGTGTGTGTTTACATTCATCAGCTGAGTAATCACGTGTCTTGTTGCTACTCATCTCACTCAGCTGTTTTCTATCAACCACAGCTGTTGCGCGTTACCGCGCGCCTTTATATGTTCAGTGTTTGTAGATAGCGTTTGTCAGTTCGTTATGTTCACTCCTGTATCTGTTTCCTGTCAGGCAACTCTCGCTGAATTCGCTAATAGTAAGTCTGCATAGAGCCGGTTGTGCTTGGACTATTTGTACACGGCTTGTGACATCGATGTGGTTCTACTGTCTGCACTGATGACAACCACAAGAGACTTCACTTTGGATCCGTTGCTCTGATGAACTATTACCGCTGCTTAGCGTGTCGATTCCCTTGAGAGAAGCACCATTGCTCTAACCCTTCCCTTGATATCTGGTAAGATATCAGTGAGAGACTTCACACTGGATCGGTTGCTCTGATGAACTATTACCGCTGGCTAGCGGGTTGTATGATCCTTCATGATCTGGTGAGATCGTACCAATTGTTTTTCCTATCATCTCTGTTAATAAATCATCTTTGCATTCACTTGCATTTGGGTCTCCTGTGCTTCTGTGACAGAAAAAGCTTGATTAGCTGGTTCAGGTGTGTTTAATTGGGGTTGGAACTAAAATATCCAGGACACCGGCCCTCCAGGACCGAGTTTGGACACCCCTGCTGTAAGGGAAATGTTTAACATTAATGTGTCAAATTATTTATATTTAAAGTTATTTACCTTTTTAACTACTGCAGTGCAAATGTGTAGTTACTTATATTCACATAGCTCAGGGTTTTCTTAGTTGAAAATGAGTTGGAGGTGGTATCCCATTTATTACATTTTTGCTACTTAAACCAAACGCATTTTGCATTATTCTTGTAATCTTATATAAAAAGATTAGCATTAAATGTAATTAAATAAAGTGCTTGAGCATCACTGGGGGTCTGACTGTAGTTGGATGCCTGATTTTTGTCAAAAGGCAGAGTTCGTACAACATTTGATGGAGGTGGACACCCTAATAATTCTCTTACATTAGTGCAGTGCAAGCATCTAAAGTTATAAGTACATTAGTGCAGAACAAATGTTCACTCAAATTGTTCTGTTATTTATGTTTAAATGTTTAGATTAATGCATTGAAAATGAACGTTTATTATATTAACCTTAAATCCCTGCAGTGCAAGCAACTCTAATAATTATGTACAGTATACTTGTTTATATTTTTTAAAAGAATAAATTCAAGTTCATCATTCCCCATCAAATGTTATCTTCTCTTTAATCTTTTGCTCAAGCTTTTACTAACGGGCAGAAGGCAAGCCATTGTGCAAATCTGGTTGATGCTCGCTAATAGAGAGAGATGATGACTGTCCAGCTTGTGTCGCTTCACCCTGCAGATGAGATGCTTAATGTGGACCCTCAGCTGAACGATGGACACTGTCTCCCTCACCTAGTTTCATGTAGGATGCAAGTTGTGAACCTAAATGCTCATGTGAACCTAAAACCTCATGCTGCACTAGAAGTAACAGCGGGCCGAGCAGAAACGATCGTGCAGTCCATTAACCAGTCTCTTAAAAAAGGACGGCCAGGACAGCTCCATATTATTACAACAATGCTGTGATGAGCACCACTAACCTGTCTTGAACTGTCCTGGCCATCCATTTTGAAGAGACTGGTTCATTACGGCTGGCCTGGTCCCGCTCTGATTGTAAGGCAAAGCGTGATTGGTTGGAGCGAGAACGAGCAGCGATTGGTCAGCCCCACGGTGCCGGTATCTGATTGGCTTAAGTAGAAGGTGGGTGGAGTCCATCTATTTGTGAATCAGTGTTCGTCTTGACGTTAGAAATGTTTCAAAATCCACAAATGCACAGCGCGATTCACAAATGCACAGAGAGCTACCCACAAATGCACACTAATCTACAAATGCACAGGACGCAATTCACATATAAATATCAGGCAATATCAGTGTTTGTAGAATAAAAAGAAAATGTGTGAGTATGTTTTTTTTTATTTGCAAGTCTAATTTTACTTACTTGTGAATATATTTAATGTTTGTGGAACTCTAGGATTTATTTGTGGATCTCATTGTATTTATTTGTGAATATGCTTGGTATTTGTCAATCGCACAACATTTATTTGTGGATTGTATTATATTTGTTTGGAATTACGAAACAATTCTGGCTCCATACATTACCGCGTCTTTATCTGGGCAAAGCTTCTATGTCTCCTTGGCTGTTTCTCAATTCCAAGAACGCAGTGAACAGACTTGCGTTCTTGTGGAGACCGGTCTTGCCAGTTGTCCTCGGAAGAACGAACTCAGGAGACCACGAGAACAGAGAACGCGTCCTGTGAGAAATGAGATGCTGCGTTCTTCCTGATGGTCACATGACCTTCACGCGTTTTAAATGGAAAATTATTTAAACATTTCAGCATTCATACAACGATTTGTTTTTTCCCTTTTCATAGATAAAAACATTATAAATATATGTTGCACAATATAAATAAAACATTTTAAATTAACTTCAGCAAACAAACACCATTAATGTGTTTATTCCTTTATTAAGATGTCCATGGTAATGTTTGTATTCACCGCTTCATTTAGGGAAACTCCTGAGGTAAATTAGTAATATCTCTGAACTTTAATAATAAATCTAAATAAAATGCTGCGCTTCCCACCTCCAGTCGCAATGACTTCTGGGACTTCTAGAGCGAGATCGTTACACAAGAACACGAGGACGCAAGACCGCTGAAGAACGCATATTGAGAAACAGCTTTTGTCAGTTCGTTGTGTTTGTTCATGTGTCTCTGTCTGTGCTCAGGACTGTGAGAAGCGGCTGCTGGACCCCGTTCGTCTTTCTGTTTCCTGCCTTTCTATAGCCCAGTCTCCCCGTGACAATTCACATGATCCCCACCTTGTTTGGTTTATTCTGACGTTGTCAAATAAACTTTTTACTTGCAATTGGATCCCTCCCAGTACTTGTGACAGGTTATGGCGTGCTGTGATGTCGGCTGTCACCTTGAAAAGCTTTACGGAGTGGCACTGTAGCTGTCCAAGGTACTGTTGTATGATTTAAATTATAGCCTATATATGCACCAATAAACAAGTCAAATGAATGAATAAATAAAATAAATATGGATTCTTAAAGACGCTATTGTTTTTACTCCAAAAAATTTTTTTATAAAATTGCAATACGTTTTGACAAATGTAAAAAAAAAAGCAATTTTCAACATTTCAGCTATAGGCCGTTATATGATTCAGTTAAATATAAGTTGGACATTTGTGGGGCCGTGTAACATGTTTCTGTGTTTTTGTTTTTGTTCTCGGTGAACATTAATATATAGCTACTGGGGTAGCTGCGCACAATATTTTCTAAAACGTTGAGCAGGAATTTGTCCATAGCTCTAGTTAATTATGAAGACAAAAAAATAATTAAAATAACAAAAATAAAATGATAAAAATACAAAGATGAAAGAGCAGCATTTTGCTAAATATAGTCCTTTATATGCTTTGTATGCTGATATGCTTTGTGTTGTTTCATATTCGTTTATTATTTCACTTGATGCATTCGTTATTTAATGTTTGAATACTGAAACAAATAATAGCCATCGTTTAAAAGGTTATATTTTACCATCAAAATGTAGTATATTTTATATCATTATCAACTTTTGATATAAAACCGCGGTGTAATGTAATGTAATTGTCAAAAATGAAATAATTTAAGTGCTATGTTTTTATTAGTGAAAGTGCCCGCTCACTTTTGACAAGGCCTGTCCAAAAATACATTTCTGCCACTAATACAAATGCACTGTTATTGTTGCGATATCATTGTTTTTTTCATTGTTTATTTCATGTTACATTTTGGTCATTTTCCCTCCAAATAAAATTTGCCCAGAGCCACGCAACATATGACCTCTAAATAAATAGGTGTGCTGTGACATGTAGCTATATTTAGCACCCCTATATAAAAGAGCGTCATAACAGTGTTTAATCATGCGGTTGTTTTCGCTTTTACACATGAACATGAAAAAACTAGTTTCGGCTTTTATTTAAATTTTATTTAACAAAGGGAGCCGTTTACATTGCGTTACCAAGGCAACTACTGATGCGCTTTGCAGCACAACAGTGGAAAATGAAACCGTATCCATGCTGTCTGGTCCGGTTCGGCACAGAATGGAATGGTTCAGCACGATAGTGGAAAAGTGGCTAATGTCATTTAGTTTTGAGGAAATAAATGAATTTAATCCATTTTGGAATAAGGCTGTAACAAAAAATGTGGAAAAAGTGAAGCGCTATGAATACTTTCCAGATGCACTGTAGACTGTGACAAAGCAGTTAAACAGGAGTGTGGAGGTAGAATGCTGCGGTAGTTCTACTTAAATCAAAACTAATTTAGTTCAGTTTCATTCACATCAGTTTAATACAAATGTCACTGTTAAAGCTGCTTCAGTTTCATTCACTTCAGTTTAATACAAATGTCACTGTTAAAGCTGCTGTTTCATTCACATCAGTTTAATACAAATGTCACTGTTAAAGCTGCTTCAGTTTCATTCACTTCAGATCAATACAAATGTCACTGTTGAAGCTGCTTCAGTTTCATCACATCACTTTAACACACATGTCACTGTTGAAGCTGCTTCAGTTTCATCACATCACTTTAACACAAATGTCATTGCTGAAGCTGCTTCAGTTTCATTCACTTCAGTTTAATACAAATGTCACTGTTGAAGCTGCTTCAGTTTCATCACATCACTTTAACACAAATGTCATTGCTGAAGCTGCTTCAGTTTCATTCACTTCAGTTTAATACAGATGTCACTGTTGAAGCTGCTTCAGTTTCATTCACATCAGTTTAATACAGATGTCACTGTTGAAGCTGCTTCAGTTTCATTCACATCAGATGAATTCAAATGGGCGAAGCTGTAGTCTGGATGTTGGAGGGTTTGTTAAGTATGAGCATCTATCGTGGATATGGTGCAAGTTGAAGTACCCTCTGATAGGCTTATTGACACTTCTGGTGGCACATCTGGAGGCCTTGATCGGGGATACAGTGCAGGTCCAAGTAGATCACCAGGCAGGTGTTTAGATAGACAACAGGATCAATGCAAAGATTCATCTAAACCTTTAGTTAAGTGACACGACATCTGACGCACAGAAGCCATTGCACCTGTTAATATGCTTGGCGACTGGTGTCAGTGGATAGTGGCATGTGCCACTGCAGCTTGTGACATGTGCTGATGCGTTGCGTCCTGTGTCACTGAGATTGTCGCAGTACATGTCGCTGTGTGGCTCCTCTAGTGGTGACTGACAGCTGCTGCTGCTGACTGAGCATGAAGTAGGTTGTGTAACACACACACTTAACGACAGAACAACATATTTTATATTAATATTAAATGTCAATATAATATTGCATTAGTCTAGCTAGGGATCAAAATGACATAATAATATATAATATAATAATAATTATATAATAATCTAATATTTATAAAATATCAAAATTATTAGCCCTGCTGTGAAAAAAATATCTTTATATAACTTTCATATAAATATTTATATATACACGTAACTTGAACAATATTTTTAAAGCATTTTAAACAGTAGTTTGAATCACTAATTTCTAATAACAAATGTCTTGGCAACACTTAACAATAAGGGAGTTTTAGTTAATGTTAGTTATTGCATTAGGTAACATGAATTAACAGTGAACAACACATCTGTTGTGCATTACTTAACCTTTGTTAATGGTAACTAAACATATATTAATCTGGTATTTAATACATTAGGTAACACGAACTGATGCTGAGAATTGACTATTGGTCGACATTACTTGTTAACTTACTCGTCCTCTAATGCACCACTTTACATTTATTCTTTATAATTAGATAACGTTTACTTACACTAATGCATTTGTTCATGGATTAGATAACATGACCTAACAATGAACAACCCATTTATTCAGCAATACTAAATCTCACATGTAAACTAAACATATAAAGTTAATTATTAATACATTATTTAACACACTAGTTAATGCATTAGTTATATAATTAACATATATAATTAATATAATAATAAACAATCATTAAGTCACACCAGATGACAACAAAACTTAATTTTTAAACTTAATTTTATAGTGGTTTCAAAAAAGTGAAATATTTGAAAAAAGTTAAATTATGACAATACTAATTCTATTCACTTTTGTCATGTGTGACGGTGAAAATGTAAAGTGATGTCAGCGTACATTGCAGTGTTCATTTGTACAACAATATTAGGCTTTTGTATTTTAAAATTAGTTAATTAATTTTAAATGATTAGGTCATTTATTTAGGATATTGTATCACGTACAGCTATTATAGTAATTCCTTACTTTATTTTTTGCAGTGGATAAATAATTAAATAACGGCATTTGATATTTTTGCATTTTATACTTTGTAAAAAAAAAGAACGAAGTGAAAACTAAACATTCAAAAATGAAACGTTTATTTATTGTTTTTGCTTTAATCAAAATGACTTTAAAATATGTTTATTATTTCTTTTGTGCATTCTATAATTTTCCAGTTATAATTTAGACATTCTCATTATAATTTATATAATTTTTATAATAATAATATATTTTTTAGGATTATAGATTATAATTTATAAAGATTGATAAATATTTTTTGCATTATATTTCATTTTTAAAAGCATTGTTGCTGACATTACCACAATTACTTGACAGTATGTATAGAGAATGCCAAATTAGAAAACACTTTAGTAAAATCTTCAATTTTAACAAACTAAACTACATATTTTACATTCTTTTCTGATTTTTTTTTTAAACAAGTTATCTTACGCTGTTTTAGCATTACAGTGCAGTAATAATAATAATAATAATATTACTAAGCCCAGTATGCTGTATCAACAATTTCTGCAATGTAATAAATATTATTTTTGGCGGTTTTTATATTATTAATAAAATGTTGTTCTGTCGTTAAGTGTGTGTGTTACACAACCTACTTCATGCTCAGTCAGCAGCAGCAGCTGTCAGTCACCACTAGAGGAGCCACACAGCGACATGTACTGCGAAAATCTCAGTGACACAGGACGCAACACATCAGCACATGTCACAAGCTGCAGTGGCACGGGCCACTATCCACTGACACCAGTCGCCAAGCATATTAACAGGTGCAATGGCTTCTGTGCGTCAGATGTCGTGTCACTTAACTAAAGGTTCAGACGAATCTCTGCATTGATCTTGATGGCTAGTCTAAACACCTGCCTGGTGATCTACTTTGAGCAGCATCATATCCACGATCAAGGCCTCCAGATGTGCCACCAGAAGTGTCAATAAGCCAAATCAGAGGGTGCCAGTGGTTTCTGTCCATTAGATGTCATTCTCTTTCTTGCTGAACCACTTATGATCCATAACATCCTCTAAAGTGGGTCCATAGTCAAGACAGAATCTGAAGCACATTGTCAGAAGATCTCGGCATTCTGTAGAAAAGGAGAGAACTGATTAGTCCTGTATGTTCTCATATGCTTAAAGGGGAAATGAAGCACTCAGTCAAGTTTACCTTATTTTGTACATTGTATTCCACTTTAATGATAATATAATAAACAAACTCGATTAATGTAACCATTTAGCAGAAAACGGCATGTTTTACTGTAGATTTTAGACCTAGGGCGCCGCCATCTTGGAATATCGCTGTCTCTGACGTCACGGGGTTGGTTTGCGGTGATAAGCTGAACGGACACAATAGAAGTAAAGGAGTGAACGCGGAGACTGGACAGCCTAATTTAACCCAATGCGTGAAGTTGTGGGCGTGGAGCTGCTGCAAATACAAGCATCAGATGTGTGTCTAATATAAAAGTATATAAATGTATTCTACTTTCCTTTTTTCCTCCTTTAATCACCGATCATTTGATGCGCTTTGATTCACTCTCTGTATTACTCTGCCTGACTGCCTGTCTGGGTTTCAAACGTGACTGTAACGGAATAAACACGGACACTGAACAGCTTAATTTAACCCAATGCATGAAGTAGTGGATGTGCATCACAGAGCTGGCGCAAACACAACAAATACAAGCATTTAAGTGTCTTGAGTTGTGTATTTTTCTTTTGCTAATACCTCTCGTTTGATGCGCTGTGGTCAACTCTTTCACGCTGCTAGCACTGCCTGACGAGGGGATTTACATTCAGACTAATGCAATGATTTAAATCATGCATGACTTCACGTTTTACTAAGTCACGTCTGTGTGGATTATGTCAAGACATATTCCCTCTTCAAGTCCATAGACTCCATCTCTCAACATGTATGAAGAATAAAAACCTTCCATAAGAAACACCGCGCTGATCTGAGTTTGGTTTAAACCAATGACTGTATGGTTTAAACACGAGCAGAGGCGAGGGGGTGTAGCGGTGAAAAGTGAAAGTACCCGCCCCTGTGACGTCAGTTGTGTGGTTTTCAACTAGGTCCGGTGTAAACGTCATGTGGGCGGGTACTTTCACTTTTCACCGCTACACCCCCTCGCCTCTGCTCGTGTTTAAACCAAACTCAGATCAGCGCGGTGTTTCTTATGGAAGGTTTTTATTCTTCATACATGTTGAGAGATCGAGTTGATCGACTTGAAGAGGGAATATGTCTTGACATAATCCACACAGACGTGACTTAGTAAAGCATGAAGTCATGTATGATTTAAATCATTGCATTAGTCTGAATGTAAATCCCCTCGTCAGGCAGTGCTGGAGCAGCGTGAAAGAGTTGATCACAGCGCATCAAACGAGAGGTATTAGCAAAAGAAAAATACACAACTCAAGACACTTAAATGCTTGTATTTGTTGTGTTTGCGCCAGCTCTGTGATGCACATCCACTACTTCATGCATTGGGTTAAATTAAGCTGTTCAGTGTCCGTGTTTATTCCGTTACAGTCACGTTTGAAACCCAGACAGGCAGTCAGAGTAATACAGAGGGTGAATCAAAGCGCATCAAATGATCGGCGATTAAAGGAGGAAAAAAGGAAAGTAGAATACATTTATATACTTTTATATTAGACACACATCTGATGCTTGTATTTGCAGCAGCTCCACGCCCACAACTTCACGCATTGGGTTAAATTAGGCTGTCCAGTCTCCGCGTTCACTCCTTTACTTCTATTGTGTCCGTTCAGCTTATCACCGCAAACCAACCCCGTGACGTCAGAGACAGCGATATTCCAAGATGGCGGCGCCCTAGGTCTAAAATCTACAGTAAAACATGCCGTTTTCTGCTAAATGGTTACATTAATCGAGTTTGTTTAATATATTTTCATTAAAGTGGAATACAATGTACAAAATAAGGTAAACTTGACTGAGTGCTTCATTTCCCCTTTAACATGAAAACTGTATATGAGAGTTATACTTCATTTCCCATTTTTACAGTCATGACAACACTGTCCTATTATATCTGTAACAGCACTTTATGCTGGGTTATTGTCTCACCTTTGGATACACTGGGGTGAAATCTTGGATACCGAACCACAGAGCGAAGGGGCCAACATCCATTCACCATCCTTGCCAGGAGTCTTGCCACAGATGTAACATTTTCTTCAAGAGCAAAATTTACAGCCCTCGGGCCAGAAAGGGTTACTAGACGAGAATGCATGTAACATCTGCAGTAGAGCTGGTCCATACCTGTAAGCAACAGATTTTAAGTTAGAAGAGCAGAACAGCAATTTATTATAATTAAGCCATCAAAACTATTTCATTCCAAGTGATCAGTGTAATAGTAGGAGATCAATAAGCTGTGCTGTTAATAAGTAGCATTAAAAAATGAAAAACAATCACGGCTAAATTTTCAGCATAACAGCCAGAATAAATTCTGAAATCTAGGACTGCCGGTGACCAGCAATACCAGAGGTTTCAGCAGGGGAGGTAGAAGAACAGCATCTTACCAACGTGCGGTTTTAAGCGGCCCAGACAGAAGTCACTGCTGCCAAAATCAATCAACTTGACTTGAAGGGTCTTTGGATTCACCAGGATGTTATCTTCATGGACTGCTCTATGTTCAATGCGATGCTCCATGCAGTTCTGTAATGCAATTAGGATCTGCAGGGTCAAGTGACGTGCTACACTTTCAGTCAAGCGGCCATTGTTTCTCCTGATGAATGCAGTCAAGGTCATACTCGGCTGCATGTACTCCAGGACCAAAACATGATGTTCTCCCGCATCAAAAAAGTCATACAACTCTATGATGTGGGGACATACGGGAGGCGTCTTCAGGTCCAGAAGTATTTTAGCCTCGTGAGACGCATAATAGGCAAATCCATGCTAGAGAAAAACATTAGAAAAAGGTTAAAGTATGTGTACTATATAATGTATCTGCATAATTATAACTGTATAATATAATGTGTACAATATAGATTCCTACAACAAAGATTTAACACGTATATTCATTGTGTTGTGTTTACTTACGATCCGCTCTGACCAAACCTCCGACAGAGGAATGAATTTCAGGGCAACCTGCAAAAGCAACAAAATATTAATACTTTTTCCCAAAGTAATGAAAAACAAATCATAATAAATCCAATAATACATGTGTATCATACAACATAGACATGCGTCCACATGCACACCACTCCTTTTACAAGAAGAAAGATTAAGTAAACAACATGTACAGCAAAAGTGACTTACCTTTTTTCCATCAGATTTGCGTGTTGCCAAGTAGACAGTGCCAGTGTGTCCCTTTCCCAGCTTCCTTCCAAGCTCATATTTGTCAAGAGGAGATCCTGAAAAACAAACAAAATGGATATGATAGTTTACCAGGAAATATATTTCTGTTGAGTTTCATCGTGCTATAAAATGGTGTTTGCTTACAGACAAACCGATCAAACTTAGCTCGGCACAGATGTTTCAAAACTAGTGCTGGGCAAAAATGTATCGTGATTAAATCCCTGTATATTTATTATGTATATATAAATAGACACGTGTATGCATATATCTGAGAAAATGTATAGAATATTATATAATGTATAACAATTTATATATCAATGTAACAAAATAGTTTTGTATAATTTGGAATTTTGTTTTATGTATGTGGATGATCAGAGGAAATGGACAGTGCCTGAGTTAAATATATGAGTGTCACAGCAAAGGGTCTGAATACTTAGGATCATGTGATATTTCAGTTTTTCTTTTACAATAAATCTGCACAAATGTCAACAACTCTGTGTTTTTCTGTCAATACGTGTGTACATTAATGGGGAAAAAATGAACTTAAATGAGCAAATTGCTGCAATATAACAAAAAAAATTAAAGGGGTCTGAATATTTTCTGTACCCACTGTGCATATATATTTATACAGTGTTGGGAAAACACAGTTAATTTAGAAAGTAATGCATTACGATATTGAGTTACTCCCCAAAAAAGTAACTAGTTGCATTAATCATTCATTCATTTTCTTTTCGGCTTACTCGCTTTATTAATCCGGAATCACCACAGCGGAATGAACTGCCAACTTATCCAGCATCTGTTTTACGCAGCGGATGCCCTTCCAGCTGCAACCCATCACTGGGAAACATCCATACACACTTAATCACACACATACACTATGGACGATTTAGCTTACCCAATTCGCCTGTACTGCATGTCTTTGGACTGTGGGGGAAACCAGAGTACCCAGAGGAAACCCACGCAAACATGGGGAGAACATGCAAACTCCACACAGAAATGCCAACTGACTCAGACGAGGCTCAAACCAGCAACCTTCTTCCTGTGAGGCGAACGTGCTACTCACTGTGCCGTCGCGTCGCCCTTGCATTACTCAGTTACATTTTATGTTAAGTAATGTGTTAAGTTACTTTTGAGTTTTCTGACCTGGTTTGATTTCTTTCACAGGTTTTTTTTTTTTTATAAATAGAGGAGCTCTGCAATTAACAACACACTGCATAACCTTCATTTACCTTTAAGAAACACACCAACAACTAATAATGTAGGATAATGTTATCTTCTGAGAACTTCCTGACCCCAGAGCTATACATGCTGTATTTACAGATTAATGAACGTTAAAAGCAATGAGTCTGATGCTTTTGTACTTTTTGTCTTATTAGTGAAGTTAAATGAGCACTGAGACTATAATCCCCCTCTCCTTTTCTTCTATGTGTTGAGAATAATAAGAACATTTCCATTAAATGAAAATTAAGGCCCTGTCATCTTGGTTTCTGTCTGTTTCTACAGGGAAACAATTCTCTCACTGAGTGCGGGATTCAACATTAATTTTAATTCAGCAATTTATTTAGAAAAATGAATTAATTAAACTAAAAAGTAACTCGGATTACATTTTTAAAACGTAACTATTTAAATATTATTACTTACGTTACTCTACTTTACTCATTACTTAGAACAGTAAGGTTATTAGGTAACTCAGGTTACTTGTAACGCGTTACCCCCAACACTTTATATATAATACAGACACTTATATTATGTCAAAACAAACTTTTACTTTGGACGCGATTAACCTTTGCTCAGCACTATTCAAACACTGATTTAAACACCTATGCCAACATGTACCGCAACTACAGCACATTGCAGATGCTCTGAATCCTGGCTTGTGGACCTTCCTACTCTTTCTCTTAAACTTTGCATTTCTTTACAAAGAGTTTATTCAGATGTCAGACCGAACACATTACAAGAACAGAACTATAAAGACACATATTTTAAATGTTTATTACATGCTTTGCTCTGGATTCAAACTCATGACAACTGCATTCCAGGCGTGAACATTATCCACTCTCCATCATCTGATGGAATGAACGGTTTACACAACATATTATAATTCCTCAATTTGCTTAACTGTTTCTCTATTAAAGTGGGTTCAGACCAATAGATTTGGTGGTGATTTGGATTTCAGTGTTTCATGAATCTTCGCTCTGCCCACCACTAATAAAAATGATCCAGAATTTACTGGAGATTTTTCAGGAAAAACATGAAACCATGTTACAGGAATTACAGGAGAAATGTGAGGTCTTGTGATAGAAGACTGACCTGGGCTGGTGTCTGTTGTACTAACATCTGACTCGTAGTTGGAAGAATCATCGTCATCTTTATCATCTTCATTATCCAGAATATCTTGCTCAGCATTTCCTTCTCTGCTTCCTTAAGTGGATTACAATGAACAAAGGTTTATTATTGTGAGATGAACAGGACTCATAATTTATAGCTTTAGCTGGTTTTTATTGCACCATTGCAGCGCGTCCATTCTTCAGCATAAACATTCCTTGAACCCCGTTCACCCCCGACTCCACCCACTTCCACTTACATGACTTAAACACACATTAAGCTACAAATATTATTTATTAGGGCTGTAAACCTTCACTGGCCTCATGGTTTGGTTACAATTATCCTGTTATTGATTTGATCTAATTCTACATCACGATGCATTCCATACACAGAGTTTTTGATATAATTCACATGAATACAATTTTGTTATTTAATACAAAACAGAAAAACTAAAACAGTCAGATATATGAACTGAACTTTTAATTATATCTGCTTGCTGAATGTATCAAACCAAACTCAAATACGGCACGGTTTATACCACACCTCTCAAAATGATTACAATTCCATTCGGTTTGACCATGTTCATTCCACTGGGGTGTTTATATGGAGCATTTTTCATTAAGATTAAACTTTTAAACCGATTGAAAGGCTCCATGCAAACACACCAACTGTGTTTTTGTCATAGTAAACTGACCTGAGCTGGGGCCGGGTTCATCACTTTCATTAGGGAACTGTGATGGTTCATTGTTTGTTGCCGGGATCAAGTCCTCCTGATCTTCATCATCCTCAAAAGCTTCTTCAACTAAAGTGGATTAGATATATAAACATTTTAATCATTTTTATAATATAAACAGATTTTATATTCTTTATTTAATTTAATTTAACAAGTGATTATAATCTGTGACAGTTTCTTCAAATGAAAGATTTTTAAGACATTGTGATTGTTTCTATGCATTTTACATATTTGTGTCATCAAACGGTAACATAAACCCAATTTCACACTCTTATCCATGTCATATCCTTTACAAAAATGGGCTTTAGTAATCCTGCTGTCCTGCTTAACAAAATAAATTTACCACAGAACAAATAAGCTGAGCAAAATATGTCAGGATCACCACAGCACTTTCTGAAGTAGAGTATCACAAGAATTTAGAATTATACATGTGATTTTTCTGTTGTTTTCATGTGGCAATATCAACTCATTAAATACTACAAAAATGTGAAATTATTACCACATTTTACCTGGACAATATTACAGAGTACAAAATATTGTGGTAAATATTACAAAAGTATGAAAGTAACAGCGTTCATTACTACAAGAACATTACAAAAATAATACATACAACTCTTCTTCTGTCTTATCATATGAAATACCACAGGATATTTTTGTGAGGGATAGCTTCAGTTTATTACCCATAGCACTCTTAACAAACTTTATTTTGAGGACCAAATTTATCATAGTAGATTTGGAGAAATGAAGGGTCTTGTCATAGTAAACTGACCTGAGCTGGTGCCGGGTTCATCACTTTCATCAGGGAACTGTGTTGGTTCATGGCGTGTTGCCGGCATCAAGTCCTCCTGATCTTCATCATCCTGAAAAGCTTCCTCGACTTTTCTTTTTCTGCCTCCTAAAGTGGATCAAAATATGGAAGAGTTAATTACAAATTATAGCTTATTTTGGTAATCTGCTTATATTCATTACTACTCGCTATAGGGTGACCCCGAATAGTTGAAGCTTCGCAACTACCAATCTCTCAGTCGAATATTTGCAGAGGTAAAATTATGAAAGGAGCATCACGCCATTTTGGCTATATGGGGGTTCCTCAATGTCTGATTTCACATCGAATCACTGGTTTTCACCCCTTAAGTTGGTATATAGCCTGCTGTTATACCAACTTTACCAGATATATGTTTTTCTGCGTGTCAGTTTTGCACTCCATATGTGATTATTTAATTATTTTACTATCAGACCCCCACAAATCTCCACTCCCACAAACACCAGCCCTCCCCAGCCTGGCCCCAAACCATATGATTTGACTATCAGTTGAATACAGATAAGATTTGTACATTTAAATTCGACTATGTAAATCCTGATTCAGGAACACTCCTACTACTTGTTATTTAATTTGCTATTTTCATTTGATTTGGTTATTGGTTAACTGATCAAAAATACTTCACTCCCAACTTTACAATGTAGAATGTTAAGCACCAAATGAAAGAGATAGTTCGCCCAATAAAATTATTTTACTCACAATTTACTCCCCTCAAGTGGTTCCAAACCATTATGAGTTTAATGTTTCTGGTGAACCCAAAAGAAGATATTCTGAAGAAAGCTGAAAACCTCTAACCATTGACTTCCATAGCAGGAAAACAAATACTATTGAATTCAATGATGACAGGTTTCCAGCTTTCTTCAAAATATCGTCTTTTTTGTTTGACAGAAAATAAGAAAATCATAAAAGCTTGGAACAAGTAAAGGGTGAGTAAAGGATGACAGAATTTTAGCTTTTAGGTGAAGTATATCTCTTTAACAAAGCTGTAGAAAAGTGTGTTCTTGTGGTAGTAAACTGACCTGAGCTGGTGCCGGGTTCATCACTTTCATTAGTGAACTGTGTTAGTTTACGCCGTGTTGCCGGCATCAAGTCCTCCTGATCTTCATCATCCTCAAAAGCTTCCTCGACTTTTCTTTTTCTGCCTCCTAAAGTGGATTACATACAATAAACTTTTTTATTCATTTTTCAACAAATAAATAGATTTGATATTCTATATTTTATTAACATTTTCTTTAAAATCAATTGACAAGTGATTATAATCTGTGACAGAGTTTCCTCAAACAAAAAGATTTTTAAGACACTGTGGTTGTTTCTATGCATTTTACATATTTGTGTCATCAAACGGTCGCATAAACCCAATTTCACACTTCTATCAATGTTATATCCTTTACAAAAATTGGCTTTGGTAATCCTGCTGTCATGCTGAACAAAATAAATTTACCACAGAACAAATAAGCAGAGCAAAATATGTCAGGATCACCACAGCACTTTCTGTAGTAGAGTATCACAAGAATTTAGAATTATACATGTGATTTTTCTGTTGTTTTCATGTGGCAATATCAACTCATTACCACAAGAACATCACAGGAATATTGCATACAGTATAAGAAATTCCTGTGGTAAATACTACAAAAATGTGAAATTAATACCACATATTACCTGGAGAATATTGCAGTAAACTAAATCCTGTGGTAAATATTACAAAAATATAAAAGTAACAGCGTTTATTACCACAAGAACATTACAAGAATAATACATACAACAATACCTTACACAAAACAACACAGTACTACAAAATTACCACACCAGTATTTGTGTTCTGTTTTATCATATGGAATACCACAGGATATTTTTGTGAGTGATGGCTTCAGTTTATTACCCATAGCATTCTTTCTGAATCCCAATCAGCAACGACAGTCATGTGATAATGCTCAACTTAACAAACTGTATTTTATGGATCAAATTTATCATAGTAGAATTAGAGAAATGAAGGGTCTTGTCATAGTAAACTGACCTGAGCTGGTGCCGGGTTCATCCCTTTCATAAGTGAACTGTGTTGGTTCACAGCGTTTTGGCGGCATCAAGTCCTCCTGATCTTCATCATCCTGAAAAGCTTCCTCAACTTTCCTTTTTCTGCCTCCTAAAGTGGATCAAAATATGGAAGAGTTCATTACAGATTATCACTCATTTTGGTAATCTGCTTTTATTCAGTACTACTCGCTAAAGGGTGACCCCGAATAGTCGAAGCTTCGCAACTACCAATCTCTCAGTCAATATTTGCTGTTGTTAAACCAACCTTAGCCAGATTTATGATTTTCTGTGTGTCAGTTTTGCACTCCATATGTGATTATTTATATATTTATTTTATTATCAGACCCCGTCAATCTCCACTCCCACAAACACCAGCCCTCCTCAACCCCTGCCCCAAACCATATGATTTGAGTATCAGTCGAATACAGAATTTGTACATTTAGATTCGACTATGTAAATCCTGACTCAGGGACACTCCTATTACTTGGTTATTTTTTATTTACTTTTATTAGTTTGTGTCTTGGTTAATTGATTAAAACGCTTCACTCCCTACATCACAATGTAGAATTTGAAGCACCAAGTTAAAGAGATAGTTCACACAAAAATGAAATTTTACCCACAATTTACTCCCCTCAAGTGGTAACAAACCTTTATGAGTTTTATTTTTTCTGGTGAACCCAAAAGAAGATATTCTGAAGAAAGCTGAAAACCTCTGACCATTGACTTCCATAGCAGGAAAACAAATACTATTGAATTCAATGATGACAGGTTTCCAGCTTTCTTCAGAATTTCGTCTTTTTTGTTTGACAGAAAAAAAGAAAATCATAAAGGCTTGGATCAAGTAAAGAATGAGTTAATGAAGACAGAATTTTTATGTTTGGGTGAAGTATATCTCTTTAACAAAGCTGAAGAAAAGTGTGTTCTTGTGGTAGTAAACTGACCTGAGCTGGTGCCGGGTTCATCACTTTCATCAGGGAACTGTGTTGGTTTACAGCGTTTTGCTGGCATCAAGTCCTCCTGATCTTCGTCATCCTGAAAAGCTTCTTTGACTTTTCTTTTTCTTTTTCTGCCTCCTAAAGTGGATCAAAATATGGAAGAGTTCATTGCAGATTAAAGTTGCACGGTTTACTGGTACTACGGTAGCACCACGATACTATGGCTCCAAAATACTGGTGGTGCCACTGTAGTTTGTAAATGGTAGTATCGTCATTAATGGTTCTACAATATGTTGCATGTGGAAAAGTCACTAAAATGCTCAAACGTTTTTGCCAGCAAATAATCAATAGACCACTTTATTTTACTTTCATTTTAACTGTCTGCATACGGGTCACAGTTTGCTGCAGTCATGACAGATCATATGGCGTCATAAATTATTTATTTATTTATTTTATTATTATTATTGCAATAACAACAAAAGAGTCAGTAAATACAAAAAAGCAGAGAAAGTCTGTACAAAAATGACTTTTTCAATAAATAAGGGAATTGAATTTAAGTATTATGACATATAAAATATAGTATTTCTGACAATTTGCTTTATTTCGTTGATTTGAGTTATGAATTAATACAGTATTGCGATACTACTTGGTATCTTGATACTTCAGCTGGTATAGTATTGTGGCCTGAATTGATGGTATGGTGACAACCCTATTACAGATTATCACTCATTTTATTAATCTTCCTTCATTCATTATTACTCACTATAGGGTGACCCCAAATAGTCAAAGCTTCGCAACTACCAATCTCTCAATCGAATATTTGCAGAGGTAAATTATGAAAGGAGCATCACGCCATTTTGGCTATATGGGGGTTCCTCAATGTCTGATTTCACATCGAACCACCAGTTTTTGCCCCTTAAGTTGGTATAGAGCCTGTTGTTATGCCAACCCCTAACAGATTTATGTTACGTTATGTTACAAGTGTCAGTTTTGCACTCCATATGTGATTATTTATTTATTTATTTATTTTATTATCAGACCCCATCAATCTCCACTCCCACAAACACCAGCCCTCCCCAACCCCTGCCCCAAACTATATGATTTGACTATCAGTCGAATACAGAATTTGTACATTTAGATTCGACTATGTAAATCCTGATTCAGGGACACTCCTATTACTCTGTTATTTTTAATTTATTTTATTTTTACTTTTATTAGTTTGTGTCTTGGTTAATTGATTAAAACGCTTCACTCCCTACATCACAATGTAGAATTTGAAGCACCAAGTTAAAGAGATAGTTCACCCAAAAATGAAATTTTACTTACAATTTACTCCCCTCAAGTGGTAACAAACCTTTATGAGTTAAATTTTTCTGGTGAGCCCAAAGGAAGATATTCTGAAGAAAGCTGAAAACCTCTGACCATTGACTTCCATAGCAGGAAAACAAATACTATTGAATTCAATGATGACAGGTTTCCAGCTTTCTTCAGAATTTCGTCTTTTTTTCTTTGACAGAAAATAAGAAAATCATAAAGGCTTGCAACAAGTAAAGGGTGAGTAAATGAAGACAGAATTTTCATGTTTGGGTGAAGTATATCTCTTTAACAAAGCTGTAGAAAAGTGTGTTCTTGTGGTAGTAAACTGACCTGAGCTGGTGCCGGGTTCATCACTTTCATCAGGGAACTGTGTTGGTTTACAGCGTTTTGCTGGCATCAAGTCCTCCTGATCTTCGTCATCCTGAAAAGCTTCTTTGACTTTTCTTTTTCTTTTTCTGCCTCCTAAAGTGGATCAAAATATGGAAGAGTTAATTACTGTCACGATTGCAGGTTTGTGCGCTATCCGGAGACTCTGTTTGGTCACGTGGGTTTTGTTTTGTTTTGTCGTTCACGTGTGTTTGTTATGTCACATGTCATGACGCGACTCAGCTGTTCTGATTTCCTGCCAGCTGAGTCTCATTATCTCGCCTATATATGGTCTACGTTTCCATGTTTCCCTTGTCAGTTCGTTATTCGTTAATGTGTCTCTGTGTGCACTCAGGACTACTAGGAGAGACTGCTCTGTTGGACTCTGGTTTCCGCCTGTCTGTTTCCCGTCCGTCCTCGCCGGGTTCCCTGTGTTGTTGTCACTTCCTTAATATAGTTTATTTTGACTGCGTCTAAATAAACTTTCTTTCACTTGCATTTGGATCTATCCTTGAATCTTATTACATCATAACAGAACGAACTGACCTTATCATGGATCCAGCGAGTGTGTCCCAGCAGATATCCGAGTTTGTCACGCTCAGCAACTCCAGAATTGACCAACAGGATGAGGCACTGGCTACCACTGCTCAGGCCATTCAGACTTTGGTCGGCCAGGTTTCCTTGCTCACCAACCAGGTTCAACAGCTGGCTACTAGAGCGGTGCAGGGAGAGGCCGCACCAGCTCCAGCAGTGTTGCCTGCACCGGTGGTTGTTAGCCGCCCCGCTGAGCCTCGCCTTCCTCCACCGACCGGTTATGCCGGTGAACCTCACTTGTGTCGGGCCTTTTTATCCAAGTGTTCCCTGTACATGACGTTGCAACCATCATTGTTTCCCACAGAGCAGTCTAAGGTTGCCTTTGTAATCACACTCCTTTCCGGAAAGGCAGCTCTGTGGGGGACTACAGCTTGGGAACAAAAGTTGCCTTGCTGTTCTACGTTTGAACTGTTCTCCAAGGAACTCAAGAAAGTTTTTGATCGGGCCGCTTCTGGGAGAGAGGCCGCTCGAGTCCTTGCAGAACTCCGTCAGGGAAATCGTAGCGTGGCAGACTACTCCATCGAGTTCCGTACCTTGGCTGCTGAATGTGGCTGGAACGCGGAGGCACAGTGGGACATGTTTCTGCATGGGTTGTCGGATCGTCTTCAGGATGAGGTGTATACATTGGACCTTCCTAAATCTCTGGACGAGTTGGTCGATCTGGCGATTCGAGTGGACGCCAGACTTCTTCGCAGAGCGAACCGCACACAGCAGAGAGGATATTCTGATCCAGTTCCTGATCTTCCTGCGTTGGCTATGGCGGCGGAAGTAGAGAGCGTTGACCCGGAACCGATGCAGGTGGGCAGATCCCGTCTGTCCGTGCAGGAGAAGCGTCGTCGGAGAAACGAGGGACTCTGCCTGTACTGCGGTGGCGCGGGACATCGCGTAAATTCTTGCCCGGTAAAAGACAACACCCATCAGTAGGTAAGAGGTTACTGATGGGTGAAATCACTCAAGAGAAACCCTCTGTGGCGGCTACCTTGCTGTCCGTTACTCTGACATGGGGTTCCGGAACCCAAAACACCCACGCCCTTATTGATTCCGGGGCAGAGGGGAATTTCATAGACTCTAGTTTCGCTTTCAGTTGTAAACTTCCGGTTATCGCTCTTTCTCAACCCATTGCAGTACGCGCCCTTAGCGGTCTTTCTCTTCCCACCATCACTCACTCCACTAAGCCCATAAAACTTATTACGTCCGGAAATCACATTGAACACATATCATTTTTTTTAACAGACTGTTCTAACACACCAGTAGTTTTAGGTCATCCTTGGTTGGTTCTCCACAAACCTCATATAAATTGGGGTCTCAGCACAATATTTTCGTGGAGTGAGAAATGTCATGAGTCTTGTCTTTTGTCTGCTCGTTCTGCTGTGTCTTGTTCTGTGTTTCAGGAGGAGCGCATGGACCTGTCAAACGTGCCCAGTGAGTACCTCGACCTGAAGAGAGTGTTCAGTAAGTCTCGAGCTGCTTCTCTTCCTCCTCATCGTCCCTATGACTGTGCTATAGATTTACTGCCAGGGACGTCTCCGCCTAAAGGCAAGTTATACTCTCTTTCCATTCCTGAGAGGGAGGCCATGGAGAAATATATTTCTGATTCTTTAGCGGCCAAGATCATCCGCCCCTCTTCTTCACCGGCGGGGGCGGGGTTTTTTTTTCGTGAAAAAGAAGGATGGCTCTCTTAGACCTTGCATAGATTATCGAGGGCTGAACAACATCACGGTGAAGAATACGTATCCCTTGCCGTTGATGTCTTCAGCGTTCGAGCGTCTGCAAGGGGCATCCTGTTTCACGAAATTAGACCTACGCAACGCTTATCATTTGGTCCGCATAAGGGGGGGGGGGACGAGTGGAAAACGGCTTTTAATACCCCCAGGGGGCATTTTGAGTATTGTGTTCTTCCCTTTGGACTTTCCAACGCCCCCGCAGTTTTCCAAGCACTCGTTAATGATGTGTTGCGAGACATGATAGATCAGTTTATTTATGTTTACCTGGATGACATTCTGATTTTTTCCCGTTCTCTCCAGGAACATGTGCAACACGTCAGGCGAGTGCTTCAGCGGCTGCTAGAGAATGGGCTTTTTGTCAAGGCGGAGAAATGCGTGTTCCATGCACAGTCTGTTCCCTTTCTAGGACACATTGTGTCGGTCGAGGGGGTGCGCATGGATTCAGAGAAGATTAAGGCTGTGGTAGATTGGCCAATTCCGGAGTCTCGTAAGGCCCTGCAGAGATTTCTGGGCTTCGCTAATTTTTACCGGCGTTTTATTCGCAATTTCAGCCAACTCGCCGCCCCTCTGACGTCATTAACCTCCTCCAAGACTCCCTTCAGGTGGTCGAGTGCTGCTCAAGCAGCATTCACAAAACTAAAGGGCAGCTTTGTTTCAGCCCCCATTCTGGTGACTCCTGATCCATCCCGGCAGTTTGTGGTGGAGGTTGATGCGTCAGAGGTGGGGGTGGGCGCTATCCTGTCCCAGCGCGCAGCTTCGGACGACAGAATTCATCCTTGCGCGTTTTTTTCACACCGATTATCTCCCGCAGAACGTAATTATGACATTGGTAATAGGGAATTGCTGGCTGTCAAACTCGCTTTGGAGGAGTGGCGTCATTGGTTGGAGGGTTCGGGGGTTCCCTTTATCGTTTGGACCGATCATAAGAACCTCGAATACATCCAGTCCGCCAAACGACTTAGCTCCAGGCAGGCTCGGTGGGCATTATTTTTCGGACGTTTCGACTTTACCATCTCTTACCGACCGGGTTCCAAAAACATCAAACCCGATGCGTTATCCCGCCTTTTCGATTTTTCCGAGCGCAATACGTCTCTTGAGCCCATCGTTCCTCAGAGGATTTGTATTTCTGCTGTGACATGGGAGATCGAGAGCAAGGTTCGCACTGCCTTGGAAGGGGTAACGCCCCCGCCCGGAAGCCCACCCAGCCGTTTATATGTGCCGGAGGAGATTCGGTCTGACGTCATTCGATGGGGACACTCTTCCAAAGTGGCTTGTCATCCGGGGGTGAGTCGTACCTTATTTTTGGTTAAACAGCGATTTTGGTGGCCAGCTATGGCACGGGACATACGTGAGTTTGTTTTGGCCTGTTCTGTTTGTGCAGTTTCTAAGACGTCCAATCGTCCCCCCGCTGGGCTCCTCCAGCCTCTGTCAGTGCCTTCGAGACCCTGGTCGCACATTTCGCTAGATTTTGTCACAGGTCTCCCGCCATCTGGTGGCAATACGGCTGTTTTGACCGTTGTGGACCGGTTTTCGAAGGCTACTCATTTTATCCCTCTGCCCAAATTACCTTCAGCCAGAGAGACAGCGGTTGCTGTCATCAATCACGTCTTTCGCATTCATGGCCTCCCGACAGACGTGGTTTCTGACAGGGGGCCTCAGTTTGTCTCTAAATTTTGGAGAGAATTCTGTCATTTATTGGGGGCGACTGTAAGTCTTTCTTCTGGTTTTCACCCTCAGAGTAACGGACAAACAGAGAGGGCCAACCAAGATCTCGAACGTGTGTTACGTTGTTTGGTTTCCCAGAATCCCGCCTCTTGGAGTCAGCAGCTCCCATGGGTGGAGTACGCACACAATTCATTACCAGTGTCTGCCACGGGCCTTTCTCCGTTCCAGTGTAGTTTAGGTTACCAGCCACCAGTTTTTCCCAGTCTGGAATCTGAAAGCGCGGTTCCCTCTGCTCACGCCTTTGTCCAGAGGTGTCGACGCACTTGGAACAGGGCCAGACAGACCCTCCTCCAAGTGGGTGCGCGCACCAAGGCGAAAGCCGATCGCCACCGGTCTAAGCCTCCCGTTTACGTCGTCGGTCAAAAAGTGTGGCTTTCAACCAAGAATATTCCTTTGCGCTCCGTATGTAATAAACTTGCACCTAAATTTATTGGCCCATTCACTGTCATCAAGATCATTAGTCCGGTGGCAGTCCGCCTCAAACTTCCTCCAACGTACAGGAGAATACATCCCGTGTTTCATGTTTCCAAATTAAAGCCCGTTTTTCATGCGGCCATTAATCCGCCCATGCCGGTTCCCCCCCCGCCGCGTCTCGTAGATGGGGAGACTACCTATTCGGTTAAACGCATCCTGGACTCGAGACGGAGGGGGGAGGATTCCAGTATTTGGTGGACTGGGAGGGTTACGGTCCAGAGGAGAGAAGTTGGGTTCCTGCTAGGGACATATTGGATCACTCTCTTATCGATGATTACAATCGCCAGGCAGGTTCTTCAGGGAGCACCAGGAGGTGCTCCTAGGAGAGGGGGTACTGTCACGATTGCAGGTTTGTGCGCTATCCGGAGACTCTGTTTGGTCACGTGGGTTTTGTTTTGTTTTGTCGTTCACGTGTGTTTGTTATGTCACATGTCATGACGCGACTCAGCTGTTCTGATTTCCTGCCAGCTGAGTCTCATTATCTCGCCTATATATGGTCTACGTTTCCATGTTTCCCTTGTCAGTTCGTTATTCGTTAATGTGTCTCTGTGTGCACTCAGGACTACTAGGAGAGACTGCTCTGTTGGACTCTGGTTTCCGCCTGTCTGTTTCCCGTCCGTCCTCGCCGGGTTCCCTGTGTTGTTGTCACTTCCTTAATATAGTTTATTTTGACTGCGTCTAAATAAACTTTCTTTCACTTGCATTTGGATCTATCCTTGAATCTTATTACATCATAACAATTACAGATTATCGCTTATTTTGGTAATCTTCCTTCATTCATTATTACTCACTATAGGGTGACCCAGAATAGTTGAAGCTTCGCACCTACCAATCTCTCAGTCGAATATTTGCAGACGTAAATTATGAAAGGAGCATCACGCCATTTTGCTATATGGGGGTTCCTCAATGTCTGATTTCATATCTAACCACCAGTTTTCTACCCTTAACTTGGTATATAACCTGTTGTTATACCAACCTTTACCACATATATGTTTTTCTGCGTGTCAGTTTTGCACTCCATATGTGATTATTTGTTTAGTTGTTTATTTTATTATCAGACCCCGTCAATCTCCACTCCCACAAACACCAGCCCTCCTCAACCCCTGCCCCAAACCATATGATTTGACTATCAGTCGAATACAGAATTTGTACATTTAGATTTGACTATGTAAATCCTGATTTAGGGACACTCCTATTACTTGGTTATTTTTTATTTACTTTTATTAGTTTGGTTTTTGGTTAATTGATTAAAACGCTTCACTCCCTACATCACAATGTAGAATTTAAAGCACCAAGATAAAGAGATATTTCACCCAAAAATGAAATTTTACTCACAATTTACTCCCCTCAAGTGGTAACAAACCTTTGAGTTAATTTTTTCTGGTGAACCCAAAAGAAGATATTCTGAAGAAAGCTGAAAACCTCTAACCATTGACTTCCATAGCAGGAAAACAAATACTATTGAATTCAATGATGACAGGTTTCCAGCTTTCTTCAAAATAACGTCTTTTTTGTTTGACAGAAAATAAGAAAATCATAAAAGCTTGGAACAAGTAAAGGGTGAGTAAATTATGACAGAATTTAAATTTTTGGGTAAAGTATATCTCTTTAACGAAGCTGTAGAAAAGTGTGTTCTTGTGGTAGTAAACTGACCTGAGCTGGTGCCGGGTTCATCACTTTCATCAGGGAACTGTGTTGGTTTACAGCGTTTTGCTGGCATCAAGTCCTCCTGATCTTCGTCATCCTGAAAAGCTTCTTTGACTTTTCTTTTTCTTTTTCTGCCTCCTAAAGTGGATCAAAATATGGAAGAGTTCATTTCAGATCATAGCTTATTTTGGTAATCTGCCTTCATTCATTACTACTCGCTATAGGGTGACCCCGAATAGTCGAAGCTTTGCGACTACCAATCTCTCAGTCGAATATTTGCAGAGGTAAATTATGAAACGAGGATCATGCCAATTTGGCTACATGGGGGTTCCTCAATGTCTGATTTCACATCGAACCACCAGTTTTCGCCTCTTAAGTTGGTACATAGCCCGTTGTTATACAAACGTTTACTAAATTTATGTTTTTCTGAGTGTCAGTTTTGCACTCCATATGTGATTACTTATTCATTCATTCATTTTCTTTTCGGCTTAGTCCCTTTATTAATCTGGGGTCGCCACAGCGGAATGAACCGCCGACTTATCCAGCATGTTTTTACGCAGTGGATGCCCTTCCAGCCGCAACCTATTACTGTGAAATGATTATTTATTTAATTATATAATTAATTATCAGACCCCGTCAATCTCCACTGCCACAAATACCAGCCCTCCCCAACCCCTGCCCCAAACCATATGATTTGACTATCAGACGAATACAGAATTTGTAAATGTACATTCTACATAATCCTGATTCAGGGACACTCTTATTACTTGGTTATTTTTAGTTTATTTTTATTTAATTTTTTAGTTTATTTTGTTTCTTGGTTAATTGATTAAAAATACTTCACTCTCTACATCACAATGTAGAATTTGAAGCACCAAATAAAGAGATAGTTCACCCAAAAATGAAATTTTACTCACAATTTACTCCCCTCAAGTTGTTCCAGACTAGGGCTGCAAAGATTGGCATCTCAATTCGACCATACACACAATCTTAAATCAGCTTTTCTACGATTCAGCCAATTATATTTATAAGGTCAGGGGAGAAGCATAAAGGCAGTCCCAAAAGTCTTCACAGCAACATGGACACCTCCAAATGGCGTTAAAAGTGTCACATACTGTATTTTTAAGGTATAAATCACCCAAAAATGTCATTTCTGTCTTAATGTAATGATGTATTTGCAGCTGCGAAATCACACGTGAGCTGACTGCGAGCTGTTTGTTTACTACCGAGAGGATGTGTACGTGCCCAACAATAATGCCTACTTCAGTGAACAGAACCTGCATAGGCTTTGAATAACATCTAATTAAGTTATAAACAGCGTTCAGTTTGTTGCACAGAGTGATCATTTGAGAGCCGCACAGGAAGTACGATTTGCATGTGTGTGTATTTTCCTCACAGTGACGGCAGCCACTGGGGACTGAAAGTGAAATGGGCGCGCACATAATTTAAACGATCATATCACATTTTGGAGTTATGATTACGACAAGCATTTGATATGTTTTTTCTTTCATACCGAACACAAAGTGTTGTGCATGAAAATAAATGTTTACTGTGTCAGTATAACTACTCTAGCCTATATAATGTTGAATATAATGCAAGAGGGAATCTGATAATGACAAATGTCTCATTTTACCAGTGAATAAAATGGTCTAATAATGTTGTCAAGGACAAATGACAAGCACATGTCTCAAACACAATAATTCAGCTTCAGAATTATGAATAGTTGTATTCTGATGTCATCACTTTACTGTGCATTACGACCAGGACATATTTAAAGTCTGTTCAAGTCCACCAATCCAAGTCTAAACAAAACTTAGCATTTTAACGAACAGGAGACCTACACTTAGGCCTAAAAATATTGTTGTTGCTTTACCATAGGTTTGAGAAATAACAATAACAATAATAATAATAATAGCCAACTCATATATATTTTTTATTTTACATTTACAGAATCATGAGAAAATTGTGATCTTGATTTTAAGCAAAATAAAATCGTGATTTACATTTTAGCCAGAATCGTGCAGCCCTATACCAAACCTTTATGATTTAAATTTTTCTGGTGAACCCAAAAGAAAATATTCTGAAGAAAGCTGAAAACCTCTAACCATTGACTTCCATAGCAAGAAAACAAATACTATTGAATTCAATGATGACAGGTTTCCAGCTTTCTTCAAAATATCGTCTTTTTTGTTTGACAGAAAAAAGAAAATCATAAAGGCTTGGATCAAGTAAAGCGTGAGTAAATGAAGACAGAATTTTCATGTTTGGGTGAAGTATATCTCTTTAACGAAGCTGTAGAAAAGTGTGTTCTTTATATAATTTATAATTATATAAAGAGCATCACGCCATTTTGGCTATATGGGGGTTACTCAATGTCTGATTTCACATCGAACCACCGGTTTTTGCCCCTTAAGCTGGTATATAGCCCGTTGTTATACCAAGCTTTACCAGATTTATGTTACGTTATGTTACGAGTGTCAGTTTTGCACTCCATATGTGATTATTTATTTACTTATTTATTTTATTATCAGACCCCGTCAATCTCCACTCCCACAAACACCAGCCCTCCCCAACCCCTGCCCCAAACTATATGATTTGACTATCAGACGAAAACAGAATTTGTAAATTTAGATTCGACTATGTAAATCCTGATTCAGGGACACTCCTATTACTTAGCTATTTTTCATTTATTTTAATTTACTTTTTTTTGTTTGTTTCTTGGTTAATTGATTAAAACGCTTCACTCCCTACATCACAATGTAGAATTTGAAGCACTAAGTTAAAGAGATAGTTCACCCAAAAATGAAATGTTACTCACAATTTACTCCCCTCAAGTGGTAACAAACCTTTATCAGTTTAATTTTTTCTGGTGAACCCAAAAGAAGATATTCTGAAGAAAGCTGAAAACCTCTAACCATTGACTTCCATAGCAGGAAAACAAATACTATTGAATTCAATGATGACAGGTTTCCAGCTTTCTTCAAAATAACGTCTTTTTTGTTTGACAGAAAATAAGAAAATCATAAAAGCTTGGAACAAGTAAAGGGTGAGTAAAGGATGACAGAATTTTAATTTTTGGGTAAAGTATATCTCTTTAACAAAGCTGAAGAAAAGTGTGTTCTTGTGGTAGTAAACTGACCTGAGCTGGTGCCGGGTTCATCACTTTCATCAGGGAACTGTGTTGGTTTACGGCGTTTTGCCGGCATCAAGTCCTCCTGATCTTCGTCATCCTGAAAAGCTTCTTTGACTTTTCTTTTTCTTTTTCTGCCTCCTAAAGTGGATCAAAATATGGAACAGTTCATTACAGCATATCACTTATTTCCTCAATGTCTGATTTCACATCCAACCACCAGTTTTCGTCCCTTAAGTTGGTATATAGCCTGTTATACCAACCTTTACCAGATATATGTTTTTCTGCATGTCAGTTTTGCACTCCATATGTGATTATTTATTTGATATATGTTTTTCTGCATGTCAGTTTTGCACTCCATATGTGATTATTTATTTGATATATGTTTTTCTGCATGTCAGTTTTGCACTCCATATGTGATTATTTATTTTTTTATTTTATTTTATTATTAGACCCCGTCAATCTCCAATCCCACAAACAAATACTATTGAATTCAGTAATTGCAGGTTTCCAGCTTTCTTCAAAATACCGTCTTTTTTGTTTAAAAGAAAACTGTGGTTGTTTCTATGCATTTTACACATTTGTGTCATCAAACGGTCGCATAAACCCAGTTTCACACTCTTATCCATGTCATATTCTTTACAAAAATGGGCTTTGGTAATCCTGCTGTCCTGCTGAACAAAATAAATTTACCACAGAACAAATAAGCAGAGCAAAATATGACAGGATCACCACAGCACTTTCTGTAGTAGAGTATCACAAGAATTTAGAATTATACATGTGATTTTTCTGTTGTTTTCATGTGGCAATATCAACTCATTACCACAAGTATGTAAGTAAGTAATGTGGATTTATAAAGCGCATTTATTATGTATGGCCATACACCCAAAGTGCTTCACAATCATGAGGGGGGTCTCTCCACATCTCCACCAGTGTGCAGCATCCACTTGGATGATGCAACAGCAGCCACAGCACAACGCCCCCAGTGCGCTCACCACACACCAGCTATTGGTGGAGAGACAGTGACAGAGCCAATTCGGTGGATGGGGAGGATTGGGAGGCCATGAGTTTAAAGGCTGATGGAGGGAATTTGGCCAGAACATCTGGGTTACACCCCTACACTTTACGAGAAGTGCCATGGGATTTTTTAAATGACCACAGTGAGTCAGGACCTCGGTTTAACGTCTCATCTGAAAGACGGCATCTACTAACAGTTTGGTGTCCCCTGAAGATCAGGAGGCCTTGATGCCAGCAAAATGCCGTAACATTACAGGAATTTTACATACAGTACAAAAAAAGACCCCTGTGGTAAAACCTACAAAAATATGAAATTAATACCACATTTTATCTGGAGAATATTACAGTAAACCAAATGATCATGTGTCACTATTACAGAAATATGAAAGTATTACTGTTCATTACCGCAAGAACATTACAAGAATAATACATACAACAAACTTATACACAAACAGCACAGTACTACACAATTACCAGTCCTGTTTTTGGAGTATTTTCTGTGTTATCATATCATCATGTTTTAAGGACCATTTTGAGGACCAAATTTATCATAGTAGAATTGGAGAAATGAAGGGTCTTGTCATAGTAAACTGACCTGAGCTGGTGCCGGGTTCATCACTTTCATTAGTGAACTGTGTTGGTTTACAGCGTTTTGCCGGCATCAAGTTCTCTTGATCTTCATCCTGAAAAGCTTCCTCAGCTTTTCTTTTACTGCCTCTGCCTCCTAAAATGGATTAGATACAATAAACCTTATATTACATTTTTATAATAGAAATAGATTTGATATTCTTTATGGTATCGAAATTTTCTTTAAAGTCAATTGACAAGTGATTATAATCTGTAACAGATTTCACACTTCTACCTATGTCATAGGCTATCTTTACAAAATGGGCTTTGATATTCCTGCTGAACAAAATAAATTCACCACAGAACAAATAAGCTGAGCAAAATATGACAGGATCACCACAGCACTTTCACAAGAATTTAAAATTATGCATGTGATTTTTCTGTTGTTTTCATGTGGCAATATCAACTCATTACCACAAGAACATTACAGGAATATTGCATACAGTACAAGAAATTCCTGTGGTAAATACTACAAAATTGTGAAATTAATACCACATATTACCTGGAGAATATTACAGTAAACAAAATTCTGTGGTAAATATTACAGATATATTGAAGTTACACAGTTCATTACAGTAATATTACATACAACGAAACCTTATAAAACAGCAACAACACAATACTACACAATTACCACTGCAGTTTTTGTTTTTTTGTTTTATCATATGGAATACCACAGGGTATTCTTGTAAGGGATGGCTTTAGTTTGTTACCCATGGCACTCTTTCTAAATCACAACCAGTATCTCATATTGCTCAACTTAAACTGTATTTTAAGGACCACATTTATCAAACTAGAATTGGAGAAATGAAAGGTCTTGTCATAGTAAACTCACCTGAGCTGGTGTTTTCTGCTTCAGGGCGGGAACAATTGTCCCCTTTAAGAAAACCAATCAATGTCCAAATGTACTCCATTTCTGTTAGTTACAACAACAAGTAAATATAGAAATTCAAAATAGCAAAGCTGATAAATCTCGATAATTCTCGCACTGAGCTTCTTTCCCAAATTCGATTTGACAGCTGTAAATACTACTTGTGCTTGAACTGATTGGAAGATCCTATTGAACACTCAGTGTGCTTGCGCCTGTGACGTCATCATTAGAACGCGTTCCGAAAACTCTGGTAGTAGGGATTGATCCAAGATGGCGGCCTACACGAAGGTACCCAGCAAACATTTGAATGACCGATGACCATTGAAAAGACGTCTCTCTGACACTGATTCATGGTTGAAAAATATATCTAAAACGGGAAATGAAATGACGTCGCGGACGTCTTCTGGACGTGAATAAAATGTCTTTTTTGCACGTCATCTGAACGTGTAAATATACCTTATTTTGGTTGTTAATAAGATATGTTGCTGCGTAATTTAAGTGTTTAATAGCCTAAATATACATATAAAATAATCACTCATTATTTAAAGCTGTGAACAGCAATCAGGTTCTTAAAAGGTTTGATTTTAGTCCAGTCATACCTGAACGTCTTTATAACATTGTATTCACGTGTACATCATAATTAATACATTATTTGAGAATGCAATCATGTTACAATTTAGCTAAATTATTTATTGTGCATATTAGTAGTTTTAACATAGTGACAGATTTACACCACTGCTAAACAGCACACACCTAATAAGTTAATAAAACAACAACAAAACAGAATTATGGGGAACACAAGTGAAATTTTATTTTAGAGTCTTTATTTCTAATATCCTCCAGCTCTTCCTGGAAGGTGCTTGCTGTGCTCCTCCATTGCTGCATCTTTTTCTGTGTCTGTAGCATCTGGACTCACTTCACAGCATCTGAGGGAGGAAAATATGATTTTGTATGATCCTACAACTAAAACATAATAGATCAAGGATTATTATCATGTTTCATGAATGAACAGCAATGTGCAGAGTAGCAATTGTAATCTAATGTCAATATATACACATTCCTCCCCACTCATCATTTTACAAGTGTCCAATCCACATATTCACCCAAGTCCACAGTTTTGTGACAAAGACTCATCCATAGCTTACACTAAAATTATGATTTAATGTAATATTCATTCTGGCTAGCAGTCTGTATAAACATTTTAAAACATTTGAACATTAAAACAGCAAAACCATTTTTTGCACCATTTTAAAAGTAAAATTTAATGCTTTTTAAGACCTTTTTAAGACCTCAACAAATATAATATAATATATATTTAATAATTTCTTTGCAATAGGTTACTCAATTTATTGGCTCCTACAATGGAAATCAAAACTTGAAAGTTTTCCATTAGTATCAATTATGTGCAATGTGTAGACTTGGTACGTTAAAAAAAAATAAAGGAAAAATAATTTTCTTTGAGAACTTTTTCTTTTTTTGTCCCTTTGTGATGTAGAACAGAGCCAATGTAACATAGATAAGTTGGATTACACTAAACAACACAATGCCTTGTATGAAAGAATCATATAGAATAGAATACTGAAAATAAAGTCAATAATGAAAGTCCTCAAAACAGCCTTTCACAAGCCAAAATGTTGACAAAAACATCCCAAATTCTCCTCAAGACATGTGGCATCTCTCTTCTCAATATCATGATCTAGGTCCATCAACTTCCTTCTCTTTTCCTTGCATTTTTCTCATGGAATTAGATTTAGTGATAAATTCTGCCATCTTGGTCCATGCCACCTCTCTCTCTCTCTCTCTCTCTCTCTCTCTCTCTCTCTCTCTCTCTCTCTCTCTCTCTCTCTCTCTCTCTATATATATATATATATATATATATATATACACACAGGGAGTGCAGAATTATTAGGCAAATGAGTATTTTGACCACATCATCCTCTTTATGCATGTTGTCTTACTCCAAGCTGTATAGGCTCGAAAGCCTACTACCAATTAAGGATATTAGGTAATGTGCATCTCTGTAATGAGAAGGGGTGTGGTCTAATGACATCAACACCCTATATCAGGTGTGCATAATTATTAGGCAACTTCCTTTCCTTTGGCAAAATGGGTCAAAAGAAGGACTTGACAGGCTCCGAAAAGTCAAAAATAGTTAGATATCTTGCAGAGGGATGCAGCATTCTTAAAATTGCCAAGCTTCTGAAGCATGATCATCGAACAATCAAGCCTTTCATTCAAAATAGTCAACAGGGTCACAAGAAGCGTGTGGAAAAACCAAGGCACAAAATAAACTGCCCATGAACTGAGAAAAGTCAAGCGTGCAGCTGCCAAGATGCCACTTGCCACCAGTTTTGCCATATTTCAGAGCTGCAACATCACTGGAATGCCCAAAAGCACAAGGTGTGCAATACTCAGACACATGGCCAAGGTAAGAAAGGCTGAAAAACGACCACCACTGAACAAGACACACAAGCTGAAACGTCAAGACTGGGCCAAGAAATATTTCAAGACTGATTTTTCTAAGGTTTTATGGACTGATGAAATGAGAGTGAGTCTTGATGGGCCAAATGGAAGGGCCCGTGGCTGGATCGTTAAAGGGCAGAGAGCTCCAGTCCCACTCAGACGCCAGCAAGGTGGAGGTGGAGTACTGGTTTGGGCTGGTATCATCAAAGATGAGCTTGTGGGGCCTTTTCGGGTTAAGGATGGAGTCAAGCTCAACTCCCAGTCCTACTGCCAGTTTCTGGAAGACACCTTCTTCAAGCAGTGGTACAGGAAGGAGTCTGCATCCTTCAAGAAAAACATGATTTTCAAGCAGGACAATGCTCCATCACATGCGTCCAAGTACTCCACAGCGTGGCTGGCAAGAAAGGGTCTAAAAGAAGAAAAACAATTGACATGGCTTCCTTGTTCACCTGAAATTTACAAGGGGGGAAAACAGTACACCTCTCTGAACAGTGTCTGGGAGGCTGTGGTTGCTGCTGCACGCAATGTTGATGGTGAACAGATCAAAACACTGACAGAATCCTTGGATGGCAGGCTTTTGAGTGTCCTTGCAAAGAAAGGTGGCTATATTGGTCACTGATTTGTTTTTGAATGTCAGTAATGTATATTTGTGAATGTTGAGATGTTATATTGGTTTCACTGGTGAAAATAAATAATTGAAATGGGTTTATATTTGTTTTTGTTAAGTTGCCTAATAATTATGCACAGTAATAGTCACCTGCACACACAGATATCCTCCTAAAATAGCTAAAACTAAAACAAACTAAAAACTACTTCCAAAAATATTCAGCTTTGATAATGAGTTTTTATGGGTTCATTGAGAACATGGTTGTTGTTCAATAATAAAATTAATCCTCAAAAATACAACTTGCCTAATAATTCTGCACTCCCTGTATATATATATATATATATATATATATATATATATATATATATATACATATATATATATATACTTTTGTGAGGTAAAAAAAATTTAAAGGGGGGCCCTTAGATTTGCTATAGCCCCAGGGCCCAATGTGTTCTTAATCCGGCCCTGTACATACATACATCATATATATATATATATATATATATATATATATATATATATATATATATATATATATATATATATATATATATATATATATATATATATATATATATATAAATACACTGCTTCACTAGCGTTGCACATAGAGAATAACATCTTTATTCCGGGATTACCAGTCTTAATAAATACACTTTGCATATGAAGTAAATCATATCTCAAAACATTTACTGGGGCACTGGTGATTTTCAAATTGGGTCTAGCGACGCCCCTTTGCTACGCACTCTAAATGCAGAAAGTAATATGTAAATGTTTACACATGGATTATAATTTTGGCTCGAGGGAGAGGGGGGGCGCGAGTGAAATTGGCCAAACTTGGGGGGAGGGGCGTGTGTCCTAAAAGTTTGAAAACTACTGGTATGGAGAACCCACAGTATCTGACTTTTGGGTGTCTGGCGGTGAAGTGAAACTTGTTATAGCCGACTGTGAAGTGGCGTCTGAACTAGTAACATCGTTAGGTTGAGCTGCAAACAACACAAGGATTAACCCTGACCCGCTATAACTAGCAGCTGCCAGGGCCGGAGCAAGCTGAACTGGCGCTCTAGGCGAACGGCGAGGGAGGGGGTGGGTGTCGCGGATGAAAGTGAGGACCGGGGGGTTTGCTCACTATTCTGCCACCTGAGGCGGCCGCCTAGGTCGCCTCTACAGGCGCGCCGGCCCTAGCTGCTGCAATGTTGGTGCTTTTTTCCTTTCATGTGCGACACGATATCATTGATATCAAAAATTTAATACCTACAGCAACTTTACAGTAAATTTAAGACAATTTAAGACCTTAATTTCCCGTATTTTAATTAAAGACATTTTAAGACTTTAAGGACCCGCGGGAACCCTGCATAAGGAGATATACAATGATGCATAATAGATTAAATCCAGAATTTAAATAATATCAAGAACTGGGTTAATTGTTGGAGTAGTAAAATATATTTTCCTAAAATAATATGCAGAAATGGGGCAGCACGGTGGAGCAGTGGGTACAACAAACACCTCACAGCAAGAAGGTCGCTGGTTAGAGCCCCGGCTGGGTCAGTTGGCAGTTGCAAAGACCTGCAGTACAGGTGAATTGGGTAAGCTAAATTGTCCGTAGTGTGTGCGAGTATGAGTGAATGGGTGTGTATGGATGTTTCCCAGTGATGGGTTGCAGCTGGAAGGGTATCCGCTACGTAAAACTTATGCTGGATAAGTTGGCGGTTCATTCCGCTGTGGTGACCCCAGATTAATAAAGGGACTAAGCCGAAAAGAAAATGAATAAATGAATTATGCAGAAATAAACACAAACAATGCAAGATAAATATGTACCTGTTCATGATATTTTTACTCAGGCTCGGACAGAACATCCACCAACTTTTGACAGTTGCTAAACCTAAATGTGACACCAAAATCACAGTCAGAGCGATCCCTCTAGACAGACAGAGACATACATTCTGTCACATTTTAAACTTACCCTGACCCAATTCTTCTTTTCAGCTTTGATGGACCCTTCACAGGATCTCACTCTCAGAATCCAGTCTCTTAACAGAACATGCAGACCTGCTGAAGACAGATAAGTAGCTAACATCAGGCTTATGATGACATTAGGGCCCAATCCCAATTCTATTTTTGTACCCCTACCCCTTCCCCTTGGCCCTTACAATCGAGGGTTAAGGGGAAGGGCTTCAAAACTTACCCCTAAGAATTGGGACAGCACTTCAACACCTGCACACGTCATCATATGTCATCACGATCTCTTGCTTCACATGAGATCAGATGATCACGACTGCTGTAGTTATTCCAGTTGTGTTCTTTTTTGGTGTTTATCATCAGGAAATCACTGAAGGGATATATCATGTTATCATAACAATCTAATGTGGCAATAAGATCGTAACTACACAGTGCATTTACACAGTGGTCGTACTCATCTATGTAAACACACGAAAACAACATTAACATTATACCAGACACTGTAAAAAGCTCATTTTCAGCCACTAGACTGCTCTGACAGCGTGTTCGAGTGTCATCCATGATTATTGATTATAGATCGCGAAATTTAGCGTTTTATTTTGCAGTATTTTTAAAAAGCATGATGGTAAAACATGAACCCGGTTATAAATATATTAAAACGTGTTTGTTTGTCATAAAAATTCGTAATAATGACAAAAAAATACTAATTTGTGGATCTCCTTACTTCCGGGTGCAGTGAAACTGCCGTTGTGGCAGGTGTATTCTGGGAAATTTTCTTACCCTCCGTTTCGAGTGTGCTCTTGAAAAATCTTCGTTCGAAGGGGTGTATACCCCTTGCCCTTAGCCC
This sequence comes from Danio kyathit, assembly GCA_903798195.1. Taxonomy (NCBI): domain Eukaryota; kingdom Metazoa; phylum Chordata; class Actinopteri; order Cypriniformes; family Danionidae; genus Danio; species Danio kyathit. The sequence goes on along the minus strand of LR812523.1, from coordinate 46,678,261 downwards.
TACGCCTTCAAGCTAAAGAGAATTGGGACACCACTACCCCTTGACGGGAATGCGCAAAATGGTGGGTAGGGGTAAGGGCAAGGGCTAAGGGTTAGAATTGGGATTGGGCCTAATTTTTCTAGTTGCAATTATTTACTAAAGCTTTTATCAGGATATGCTGTAATAAGATCACAATATTCACCACAGGTATAAAAACTACTTTGTATATTGATATGTTTTATACAAATGTTTAAAAGCTTAATAGCAAATGGATCATAAAATATATTTATTGTGTTAAAATCAACAGTGAGAAACACACATTTGTTGCAGTTACTATATTAATGTTAGTCAGAAAACAAGTACATTTTATTAGTTATTAACTTATAAATGTACAATAAAATAGCGATGCAGTGGCGCAGTAGGTAGTGCTGTCGCCTCACAGCAAGAACGTTGCTGGTTTGCAGGTTCGAACCTCAGCTGGGTCAGTTGGCGTTTCTGTGTGGAGTTTGCATGTTCTCCCTATGTGGGTTTCCTCCGGGTGCTCCGGTTTCCCCCACAGTCCAAAGACATGCGATACAGGTGAATTGGGTAAGCTAAATTGTTCGTAGTGTATGAGTGTGTGGATGTTTCCCAGAGATGGGTTGCGGCTGGAAGGGCATCCGCTGTGTAAAAATGTGCTGTGTTCAAAAAATGTTCATTCCGCTGTGGCGACCCCAGGTTAATAAAGGGACTAAGCTGACAAGAAAATGAATGAATGAATGAATGTACAATAAAACTATAAAGAGAGAATTTTCAAGTAATGTCTCAAGCATGTCACAGGCCAGATTAACATATGAAAATATGAACGTGTGAAAATATACAGCAGGCCAAGTATTCCAGCACGTGGTGAAATTGTGTTTTTGAGCATCACTTCACACTAGAGGCTCTATGTTTGCAAATATGAACTCAGAAATTCTAAAACACACTTTTGAGCATTCAACAAGTTTCTCACCTACACTGGCGTGTTCTCAGAAAGTGGGATGACAAAGGATCATTTGATTCTGCCAGTCGGGCTGGAGAAAGAGTCTTGAATTTTGTCTGACAGATCACTGATTATTGCCATTAATAGTAATTTCACAGTAAAATAGTTAATTCTACAAGAGAATACTGTGAAATCACAGTAATGGGCCTTACTATCTACCTTGAAGTCACTTATGGCTGTGATTTAGTGTAAAACAAGTCACAGTGGCTTACTGTTAAAGTTAATGCAATTATTAGTCAGTAATTTACTGTGAATTTAGGGTCAAATATTTTAAAGTGTATCAAAAAAAGTCATATTAACTTTTTTTCTGTCATTCCATTTTTAAGGTGAGTGCTGAATTTGAGAGAGAAGCCACTGTGACCCGTGGATCTTTACAGCTGCTGAAGAGCTCTTGGAGTAAAACTAAACTGACTG
>LR812523.1:46408615-46676347 GCA_903798195.1 Danio kyathit | reverse complement strand
CACAGAAGAGAGAGAGATCGACTTAGTCATTGATCTGTTTAATAATGATTTGATCAACTGTAGTTTAAAATTACGCTGGTTTTCTCTTAGGGTTTATTATGCGGTCTCTGTCGCCATCTTGTGAATGAAACATCGTCAACCATCTTTGCTCAAAGACGCGCTGTCTCTCAGAAATGATCATATTTTAAAATAGGCACTATCCTCAGGGCCGGAGCAAGCTGAACTGGCGCTCTAGGCAAACGACGATAACGCTGTCCTCAACCCGAAAGTGAAAACGGAAGTGACAGGTTCGCGAAGTGAAAAGTGAGGGGCGGTGGTCGCGGATGAAATTGAGGACCGGGGGGTGGGTTGGGGATGTGGGGTGGGTGTCGCGGATAAAAGTGAGGACCTGGGGAGGGGGGGGTATCGGGGACGACCTCACTATTCTAGCCTAGGTCGCCTCTATGGATGCGCCAGCCCTGATTATCCTTACAAACAAACTGCATAGTTGCAATCTAAACAACTAAATCTCGACTAAAAAAGCCTCAGTACATTATGTTGTCCAAAAGCAGCTGGTCAAGTGCTGTTACTGGCAGAATATCACACGCCTATCAGCCAATCAGATTCAAGAACCAGACAGAACTGTTGTATAAATATATATATATATATACTACTTCACTTCCAAATGGACTAAATTAATTTAATTTCCTCAAAATTCTACACACATTACCCCATGACAATGTGAAAAAGATTTTTTGAAATCGTTGCAAATTTATTAAAAATAAAAAACCTGAAAAATCACATGTACATAAAGATTAACAGCCTTTGCCGTGAAGCTCTAAATTAAGCTCAGGTACATTCTATTTCCACTGATCATTCTTGAGATGTTCAGCAGTTTAATTGGAGTTCACCTGTGGTAATTCAGTTGATTGGACATGAATTTAAAGGTATACACCTGTCTGTATAAGGGCCCAGGGTTGACAGTGCATGTCAAAGCACAACCAAGCATGAAGACAAAGGAATTGTCTGTAGACCTCCGAGAAAGGATGGTCTCAAGGCACAAGGCTGGGGAAGGTTACAGAAAAAATTTCTGCTGCTCTGAAAGTTGCAATGAGCACAGTGGTCTCCATCATCCGTAAGTGAAAGATGTTTGGAACCACCAGGACTTTTCCTAGAGCTGGCCGGCCATCTAAGCTGAGTAATCGGAGAAGAAGGGCCTTAGTCAGGGAGGTGATCAATAACCCGATGGTCACTCTGTCTGAGCTCCAGCGTTCTTCTGTGGAGAGAGGACAACCATCTCTGCAGCAATCCACCAATCAGGCCTGTATGGTAGAGTGGCCAGACAGAAGCCACTCCTTAGCCTGGAATTTGCCAAAAGGCATCTGAAGGACTCTCAGACCATAAGAAACAAAATTCTCTGGTCTGATGAGACTGAACTTGAACACTTTGAAGTGAATCCCAGGCATTACGTTTGGAGAAAACCAGGCACGGCTCATCACCAGGCTAACACCATCTCTACAGAGAAGCATGGTGGTTGCAGCATCATGCTGTGGGGATGTTTTTCAGCAGCAGGAACTGGAAAGACTAGTCAGGATAGAGGGAAAATGGCTGTACACCATCGCTTCCCATCCAACCTGATAGAGCTTGAGAGGTACTGCAAAGAGAAACGGGCAAAAATTCCCAAAGACAGGTGTGCCAAGCTTGTGGCATCATATTCAAAAAGACTTGAGGCTGTAATTGCTGCCAAAGGTGCATCAACAAAGTATTGAGCAAAGGCTGTGAATACTTATGTACATGTGATTTTTCAGGTTTTTTATTTTTAATAAATTTGCAATAATTTCAAAAAATCTTTCTTCACATTATCATTATGGGGTATTGTGTGTAGAAGTTTGAGAAAATAAATGAATTGAATCCATTTGGAATAAGGCTGTAACATAAAAAATGTGGAAAAAGTGAAGCGCTATGAATACTTGCGGATGCACTGTATGTACAGAGAGAGAGAGAGAGAGAAAATATAAAATAATTATTAAGTAATATAATATTATAAATGTATCCTATATTAATTAATTTATTATTAAATAATTACGGTATAACATAAAATCATAATATTAATTATGTTGGTATGACAGGATACTACTGTACTGGCCATTTACTGGACTGTTCTGTAAGTTACTGTAGATCGCATCACAGACTGTAGTCATGACAACGCTATACTATGAGCCCTAAACACATTTTCTCAAAGTTACAGTTGTACAGTAATGAAAACAAGCTAAAACTGATAAGAACGGCTGATAATATTGCTGTTAAAACACTGAAAATCAGTGTAAATGCTGCACTCACGTAGACTCATTCTGAAAATGTAGCCTTATATATGTTTCTGGAAGTATGTAGCCAGAAGTACGTATGGCTGCATTTCATCTTTAAAACGAACGCTACGGGGCGGTTTGACACCGTTCCTTTTCGCGCTTACCAGTTGACCGCTTACCTCTGTATTGGACTGCTTTCCCGCTGTTACCAGTTTCCATTAGCTCGCCATGTACGTCGACGGACTTGGGACACAGAGAGAGTTGACCACGACGACAGGCTTCGAGTCTGGTCAAGACCAGTTCCAGAAAGCCGGTAAGACAAAAACAGAATCCATAAAATAAACAAGTAAATACAGGGTGAGAATGTGGTAAAACCTGAAAACGTGGTAAAATTCAGACGAGGGCTTTTCTTTTTCTGGATTGCTTTTGAAAATTGTTGGTTGGGTTTAGGGAAGTGGGTGGGCGGGTCAATCAATACAATTGGTTGGGTTTATGGAAGGAGGAGTGTGGGTCAGTCGATCAGTCAGTCATTCGCACAGCGGCCTCTGGTGGGTTTACGCGAGAACAGCAGCCGCGAATGGCACTGGTGAGAAAAATTTGACATCTCAAAAAGCGTACACAGCGGCCTCTGGTGGATTCGCAAAAACAAAAACTGCAAAAAACAAATGTATATAGAGGTACGTTTTCAGAATGAGCCTGGGTTGACTAGCACTGTTAGCATCATATATAGAAAGTGACTAGCGCAACTTGCTAGCAATGCTAACGGTGCACATATGCATAACGAGCCACAAAGAGCTCGCAATCATGTCAAACAAGACAAGACTGTCAGAGAAACGATTTTTAAGCAGTAAAACTTACCTTTCATATAACAGCTATCTTCAGAAATGTTCACTTCACAGGTGTCTTCCACTGACGTGCAAACAGGAAGTTACAAACCTCCCCTGCTTTCATTGTTGCACGTGTAAATGGCATTTCAAAATATAATAACAGTATTGTGTCTTCATATTCAATTAATAAGTTGCAGAAAAGCGTTTAAATAGTTGGTAAGCTATATTGTGAACGTTCGGGTGAGTTTAACAGCGACTGAATGTAGCCCCGCCCCGCCCACCCCACCATATTGTTTTAGCGATTCGCCAATCAGCAGCCTCCAATCCATACACAGCATAAAACATGCAAATTGCAGAGCAGAGCAGTGGAAAAAGACGTGAAGCGAACAACTGTCAGTTGGCTCACAAAATGAGACACAATCCGTGAGAAGACCCATGATTTTATAGTTTACAAAATGCAAAGAAATAAACAGTAAGTAATTTAATATCCTCCTACATTTGTCATTCGTAATTTCATATACACATAACCACAATTTGTTATATCATCATAAAGATAATCGTGTTTATATAAACACTATAAATAAGGAGGACTTCTCTCCTCCTGAATTCTCGGGTCTGAATGCAGACACAGCGGATAGCAGTGCAGCAGGTCTCTTGCCCTATCTATTACAACCATTAGCCCTGCTGGTAATCCGGAGGATTTTAAACATGTGCGAACACAGGAGTACAGATAGGAATGGTAACAAACTGAAATAATAAAAGACAAAGTCCACCATTCTCCAATTCTCATACAGCTCTCCCGACAAAAATGCTTGCTGCACATGCAACAAACCCCATGGATCATTAAAACAGACACATACAACCCTTCATCAGTAGCGCTGTTTGGGGGGGGGGGGGTTTGAGGGTCCCCAGAGATATTATTAGGGGCCCATGACCACAACTCCCCTGTCCCATCAACCATTCCCTCCCCTCTTCACTTGCATCCGCCCATCCCAATATACACTCGCTTCATTTGTTCAAGGGAGCAATGACCATGTCAATTGGAACAAGGTTAATCCACTGAGCTCACGTCTAATGAGCTGGTTATCGGAATCAGATGTTGTTGTTGTACGAGGCGATTGAAGTTTTCACAGAAACTTTATATTAACCTAAAGGCATTCATACCTTGTCCATCCGTAAAATAAACCATTTTTACCAGCATAATCCATAGGCCTTTATCACGACTTCATCCATGACCCCGCCCGCTTCACGACCACCCGCCTGCGAGTGCTGCGGGGGAGGAAAATAAAGTTAGGCTGGAAATTCATGTTTTTACGTAAAATTTAAAAACTCAGGCGTGTTTAGAACTACAAAATACTCGAAAAATAAAACGGCACCAAGCGAAGCTTACACTTATATTTTACCATTAACCTACCTGTGTAACGTCACTCTAGTGAACCTTTCACGACTCTCTTCCCTCCTGCTTTGACGCCAGCGTTGTGGTGCTACTGAAGTGAAACGGAAAAATAACATTAGAATTGCGTGTAAAGCATAATTGAGTACACCCCATTTTGAAAATTAATATTTTTAATCTATTTTTCAGTGAATATAGATTTATATTAATATTTTGGTGCATTTGAACAAAACAGATTTTTTAAAGATATATTTATTAAAATAATATTTGTGACCAAACCTATTTAGAAATTGAAAGATAATGCAATTAAATTCAAGCAAAATATTGCAAAAAAAATTACAACCTACAAAATTTCAACTAAATTTGACTAATTTCTTCTCTTGATTTTTCTTTTTTCAAATTTGTATTTAATATTTTTCTATAAAATATACATCTGGGTCGGCGCCAATGGCCTAGTGGTTAAGCGCCAACATATAGCACCATGGTGCTCACGGCGACACAAGTTCGATTCCCGGCTTGGGGTCCTTTGCCGACCCTTCCCCTCTCTCTACTCCCAATACTTTCCTGTCTGTAACCTTAACTGTCCTGTCTCAATTAAAGGTGAAAAAACCCTAAAAAATATATATATACGTTTGGGTGTGGTAGTTTTTGAAGCGTTATCGTAAGTTATTTTGTTAGATGAGCTCCAGATTTGGATTCAGTAATGACTAATCTAATGTATATGCACAAATATAATATTGAAGAGTTCCTATTAAAATATGAATTTAAAAGATAGATTTGTGAGGGGTGTACTTATATTTGCTGATCACTGGACATGTATCTCTTCAGCAAGCAACCTCTCTATTAACGACCAGCACAGGCTTGTTTGCAGGGTTAGCTATAATGAATTTCTATACAGCAGCATACAGCAACTGTTTGGTGGACATCCTTTCCCATTTGCTGCTAGTAGATAAACAAAAACAGCACAACTTATTTAACGTGTGTGTGTGTGTGTGTGCGTGCGTGTGTGTGCACTGCAAACATTGTAACAGCATTTTTGTGTGGCTCATTCATCGTTGAGGGAAGGCTGAATAAGCTCCACAACTACATCAAATAACCATTTGGAAACTTCCTGTTTCAGTCTTAACTTTGGAATTTTTGACTGTGGCTTTCTGCTTCATCAGTCTCTCAGTCTCTGTCATTGTGCTGTGCTCATCTGACATCTAAAGCTGGGTTTCATTCTGACCCAACATCCCTAGGAGTGAGCAGGGAGAACCAGCTCAATTGCATTTAAATCATAGGCGTAAACAGCTCAAATTCCATCTGGCCCAAAAATGTACATTTTTAACAGGGTAAAATAAATGATCTAATGGGTACTTTGCCCTGTAACTTCACAGAGATAAAAAGTTGAAGTTAATATTTTCAAGACATAAATACACTTAGGCTACAAACACTATTTTTATAGATAAATTAAATTTGTGTTATTATAAAAAATTTTGTTGAATGTTCAGAAATAATAGAAGATTTATCTTGAAGACACAAAATGTCATTTTTCTCTGCATTTATAAAATACATCTTTATTTAAAGTTTGTGCCAACACTGGCGGGTGCTCTGGGGCTGGAGCGTCACTGGCGGGTGCTTCGGGGACTGGAGCCGTCATTGGCGGGTAGTCTGGGGCTGGAACCGTCACTGCCAAGCGTTTCGGGGACAGTAGATGTCATTGGCGGCGCTCTGGGGGTAGAGCCGACACTGGCTGGCACTCCTATGGTTAATGCTGAAACTGGTAGATGCTTTGGGGCTGAAACTGCGTTTTTAATCAGTTCACTGGCCTATTCTGTCATAATTACTCACACTCACATTACTCCTGAGACCTTTGTTCAGTTTTGGAAGGCAAATTAAGATGTTTTGGATAAAATCTGAGAGCTCCCTCACCCTCCATAGCTAGCATTCATGAACTGTGCACAGATGTATACTGATGTACTGAAAATGTTGCATTCAGGCATTTGGGGTATACAGTGCACTGTGCTTGTAAACATGCGCTCTGAACAAAGATCTCAGGGGTTTGGAATGGCATGAAGGTAAGTAATTAAAGACAGAATTTACATTTTGAGTGAACTATTGCTTTAAATGTCTGAAACACTTCTAAGCCATTGCTTGCGTAAAATGCGTTCCAGACTGGGCTTCCGGTCACTTTTGCAAGCAGCAATACAATTCATCATTTCTGTATGCATTTTAAGAAGAAAGTTGGTTAGTCAACGCCACACACATTTCACATGCATCAAAACAGCTTCTAAAATACAGTTCATCAAACGTAAGCCAAGCCTTATAGACAGATATGTTGTAGTATTATAGATACATTTCACAGAGGGCTTACTGTATGTACTGAATCTTATTGTCATTGTGTTGTTAGTGTCATTATCCCACCTTTAGGAACACAGGCGTGGGCTGCTATTTTACCCAAAAGAAGACCCACAGATTTCACTGTGGTTTCAAGGGCATGTCGTAAGCATATTTTGAAATTGCAGTGTGGATGCACTTCTGGTTCTGTAAGAAAAACAGTTTTGAGGTTAGTAAACAGCAGTGAAGCACACTCAAAAGAAAACTAAACTCTAAATTGCATAAGTTTCTGCACTAGAGATTTGCTACTCCCTCTCTGACATTTAAGCTTTTGTCTACTTACAGTAAACGTCTGTCAATAAACTGTGAAAAGAACAAAGGAAAACTTACCCCTAATTCGGAGTCCTTGTCCAAAGTCAATAAGCTTGATCTGCATCAAAGCTGTATTGATTAAAACGTTACTAGAGTGCATGTCATTATGGCAAACCCCATGGTTTATGCACTCTTGAGCACACCGGACAATCTGGACCATCAATCTCTTTGCAACACTATCTTCCAAGTGTCCACAGTGGCTAAGAAAGCGTGCCAGTGGTTCACAGGGCTCTGGATACTCCATGACCAGGTGACAGTATTTTTCCTCTTGAAACCACTCAAAGAGGCGTACAGAGTAGGTGCTTGGTGGTTCCATGAGCAAACTCAGTAGCACCACTTCTTTGGGGAATCCTTTGGGATAGCCAGGCTGGAGAAAAAAATATAACTGGATGTTATATAATCTTGTTATTTCAATATAATTTGTATTCAGCGTCATATAGTAATATGCATTGTTGTTCAATCTTACAAAGTTTTTCTTCGGAATTGTAGGCTTTTCAGTGAATTTGATGGCAACCTGTGGATGAAAAGATGGAGAACGTTAGTAAACTTCTTGGAAAAACATTCATTCTTGTATTGTGAGCACAGGTCTATATGGATCTGCAGTCACTGTACTGAAAAAGGAAAACAGAGAGAAGTGTAGAGGAGGTTTACCTTCTGCTTATCCGACTTTCGTATTGCCATTTTGACGATGCCATAGCGTCCTCGGCCCAGCTCTCCAACTATATCATACTTTTTCTTCACTGAAAGATATAAGACATGTTCATTTAAGATTCTTGTTATGCCTGAACAAACAGAATAAAAAGTCTGTGTAAAAAGTAATGTAAGAGATGTAAAAGAGAGTTATTCTTCATTTGGGTGCCTTTGTCTTTATTTGTAAATAATGTTTTGAGTGTTTTAATTGTTACAGAAATCATCAGCTATTATTTAAAACCATCTAAAACCAAAATCCACTTTGCTTTGTACTTAACAAGTATCAATTATACTAATAATAAACACTGTTAAAAAACACCAATAAAAAAGAATCAATGTTTCAGATGTACCTGATCCAGGCGACCGGTTGATTAGTCCTGAATCTGATGTAGCCTGTGTGGGGCGCAGCCCTGATGGGCCTGGGACTGGCTCAGTCTCCTCATTTCTTCTCAAACCTGGTGCACAGTTGGGATGATATTTATCTGTACATTTTATGATACATTCTTAATATAATCACTTAAAAATAACTTAAACATGTACAGTACACAGCATTAGTTAAAAAATACAATAAATACTTATCATACCATCTCTCAGAAAAACATTGCAAAACATTAGTCTTTTTTACACTTAAAAATAAAACTTTACAAACTAGGGGTGGACAATAATTCAATATCGATATAAATCATGATATATTTTTCAGTAACAGTGATATGATTTTTAAACACATTTCCAGTATTTCGATACAGTAGTACTAGTGCACAAACATTTTTGTCAATACACATGGATTCCCCCTTGTTCCCAAAAACTGGAATACCCCCCTGTTCTCAATCTGGCAACCTGCGCTTGCATTTGTTTTGATCAAGGAGTGCAATACTTAGTTTAACCACTGGGTGTCAAACTTACATACTGCACCTTTAAATAAATGAATACTTCTGTTGCTATTAACTTACTGTAAATAGCATCTGTAAATGTAAATAGCCATTGTTTTTATTTCTATTTAACCTTATTTATTTATATAGGCTATTCTTTGTTGCTCATACCTTTATCCTGGCTGAAGCAGTGTTTTTATTTCAGTCCATTGGAATAACTAGCCAAATCTAAGGTTTTTGTTTCTTGTTTGTATGCTTTTCAAATAAAAGGTGAACAATTATTTGTACTGGTTTTATTTCTAAAATAATACAGAGCTCTAAAGGATGAGGTTTTAACTTTTTTTTTTCGTGAGAAGTTTTTCTAAAGCTTTAAATATTGTTTATATCTATATCAGAATTATATAATATTGATGGAAATTTAAAAAAATATTTTGTGATAAAAGTTTTGGTCATATCATCCAGCCCCACTACAAAATATGCAGATTTCATATTTGGCCCAGGCGGGTAATTAAATAACTTTTCTAAAACATGGAGGGAAAAAATCTGTTCCAAAAGTACCTGATACACTCGATGGCTCAACTGACACTGAAGCAAATTCAGCCAACGGTCCTTCAGTCATTGATGGCCCTGGAACGGGCTCTGTGTCCTGATTTTCAGTCAAAGCTGTAAACAGATGCATGTTTTTCATAACAGATTATGATACATTCATAATATAAAGACAATACAATATTAGTTATAAAAAATACAATTGATATTTGATCATATATTCATGAACCATTTTAGCTTCTCCCACAAAGACAAAGACAGTCATTTTGACATTTAAAAATAAAACTAGGGCTGAACAATAATTCACGATCAGTTTATATCACAATATGTTTTTCAATAACAGACAGTGATATAGGATTTTTAAACACATATCTGATATTTCAACATAGTAGGCTACATTTTTATTTGACAGTCAACTGGTGCAATCGTAGACTTAAAGAATTGATTTTTCTTTAAAAAACAAATGTTCATTGTCTGTGTTTTTGGCAGTTTTTCAGAGGTTTTTTGACTCCCTTTTGTGGTCTTAGTTTGTCCTATAAGCATCAAAAATGACCAGCCTTCACTAAATCACTAAAATTAAGCAGCAAATTTTAATTACAATCCTCAAATCTACTTTGTATAAAGAAACAACCTCATCATTCATCACAAGCTATGTGAATGTAGGTTTTCACTGGTCAGTGTGTAGTATTCCATCAATATTATCAGTATATACAACAGAATCAGTGAGCACCACTCTTATTTTATTACTAAAGTAAAGGATAATATTTTCTAATGCTAAAGGTACCTGCATATGTGTAAAAAACATATAATTTGATCTGCTGTTAAAATGATCACGGGTCCTTTTTGATGCTTAAGTCAACAGGAAGGTCAAATATTGTTTAAATCAATATCATTATATTATATAATTATATTATATCAACAGAAACTAAGAAATATATTGTGATAAAAAATAATTTGGTCATATTGTCCAGCCCCACATTTTTTTTCTAAAACATGGAGGGAAAAAATCTGTTTTGATAGTACCTGATACACTCGATGACTCGACTGGCATTGAAGCAAATTGAGTCAACGGTCCTTCAGTCATTGATGGCCCTGGAACAGACTCGATGTCCTGATTTTCTGTCAGAAATATAAACAGGTGCATAATGAGGTTATCTGTACATAATGAAACATTCATAATACAAAGACTTATAAAAATAACAAACATTTATACAATATTATTTATACAAAATATGACTGACATTTGATCATACTGTCATGAATCATTTTCGCTTCTCTCACAAAGACAAAGACAGTCATTTTGACATTTAAAATAAAACTAGGGCTGAACAATAATTCTCTATCAGTTTATATCACATTATGTTTTTCAATAACAGTGATTTTTACAGTGAACAGGGTTATTAAACACATATCTAATATTTCAATATAGTTGGCTACATTAAAGCATTTGACAGTCAACTGGTGCAATCGTAGACTTGACAAATTGATTTTTCTTAAAAAACAAAAAACAAATGTTCATTGTCTGTGTTTTTGGCAGTTTTTCAGAGGTTTTTTTGACTCCCTTTTGTGGTCTTAGTTTGCCCTATAAGCATCAAAAATGACCAGCCTTCACTAAATCCCTAAAATAAAGCAGCAAAATTTAATTACAATCCTCAAATCTACTTTGTATAAAGAAACAATCTCATCATTCATCACAAGCTATGTGAATGTAGGTTTTCACTGGTCAGTGTGTAGTATTCCATCAATATTATCAGTATATACAACAGAATCAGTGAGCACCACTCTTATTTTATTACTAAAGTAAATGATAATATTTTCTAATGCTAAAGGTACCTGCATATGTGCAAAAACTTAAACATAAAAAACATATAATTTGATCTGCTGTTAAAATGATCACTGGTCCTCGTTGATGCTTAAGTCATCAGGAGGATTAAATATTGTTTATATCAATATCAGAATTATATTATATCAACAAAAACTAAGAAATATATTGTGATAAACATTTCGGTCATATTGTCCAGCCCCACATTTTTTTTCTAAAACATGGAGGGAAAAAAATCTGTTTTGAATGTACCTGATACACTCGATGACTCGACTGGCATTGAAGCAAATTCAGTCAACGGTCCTTCAGTCATTGATGGCCCTGGAACTGGCTCGGTGTCCTGATTTTCTGTCATAGCTGTAAACAGATGCACAATGTGGTTATTTGTACATTATGATATATTCATAATATAAAGACTTTTTTTTTTTTTTTTTTACTTTACATTTTTTCAGGGACAGTGAAACAGCACCGAATAGAAGGAATGACCCAATTAACGTTAGGCCTAAATTATATCGAGCAAAAGTATCAAATGATTTTGATATGTATAAAATACTATTTCCAATACCTGTAATTCTTCCAACTGATGTTGAAGCTGGACCGGCGATCGGAGGTTTAGTCGCTGAAGAATCCATAAGTGGAAAATTTTTCAAAAAAACAAGTCAAAATTTTAACTGTGCTGTAAAACTCTGGAGGTCTGTCGATATACAATAGATAAAGACTTTTTTGCTAGTTCAGAAACAACTGAGAAAATGATACAATACACAATAGATAGAGATAATTTCGCTAGTTCTGAAACAACTGAGAATGTGGCTTCGCGCGTTCGAATATATGGAATTATAGTTCTATAAACCGTGACGTCACGGCCCAAAGACAAACCCAAGACCAATGTTTATATTTGATTTTCACGAGAAAGATATAGATAAAAGTCACATTTCTGTGTTAAATCTCTTACATTTTAGGCAAGTTTTACACAAACAAATGCAAATGGACCTAAAGGATACTCAATATCTTCCCTTTCTATGCTCATTTAAAGATTTATTTTAAACCCTTAAAGGACTTTCACCTTTACGATGTGGATGTCATAATTACAAATCTTTGTTATAGTTGATTATTAAATATACAGCACACAGTAATAAATAATAAAATAATTTTAAAACAATTATTTGATGATGTTCGTAATTTAAAAACAATTAAAAAAAGCTCAGCGCGTATTTGCACAAACGTAGAACATCAAAGATGTGTGGGATGTCTAGAAAATCTATTTCTGTAAGAAAAATAAATAAATAAATAAATATTATTTTCATTTTTAGTATTAATTAACCCGATGTTTATTCCATTTTAAAGGCATGATCGATGAAAATTCTTAATATTTATTTTATAGTATTGACAATAACATTGTACTAAAGTTGTTATCATTTCAGAATTCAGCATTTAACTTAAATAAATGAAAATTAATAATAATTATTATTCATCTCTCCGCCAAAGCGGTTAACCTTGGTAAAGTCTAGATAGGATACAGCTGCGGATACCCACATCAATATAGCATAATTTTTGTAAGACTGTATAACAATAATTAATATTTTTACAGTACTGCGGCAGTTGAATTTAGAGTTGGGGTAGGGGTAGACATTAATAAAATACAATTCATTGGGTAATTTATTAAATAACATAAATAATTCTCGTTAACTTCCGGCCGCAACCGTATCTGATCTAGCAACAACCGCCAAAGCGGTTAACCATAGGAGAATGGAGGGAAAGCAACCAGGGGGACAAAGGGCACAAAAATATAGCGTTTAAAGAAGAAAAGAAGCGAAATGTTGCTCCATTTTTCAGCTTTCCAGGGCTTCATGTACAGGTCAGTTGTTCATCTGTAAATAGGCCTACTGTAGTTTTTCTCTCTTTAGCGCTATAACTATCTAATATATAGCTAATTTCTGCTAGACGTATGCAGTAGCGCCCATACTATCATCACATAAAATACTACATGTTGATATTATTAATTGTAAAGTGAGATGAGTGTTTAAAGACAGATAAGATATTCACATTAAACACTTTTTATAGCAGGGGAATGGAGCTGAAGTGTGTAACATGTTAATGACAAATGCAATCACGTTTTATGTTTTGTCTTATAAAACAGCCTCATTAGTAATTATTGAACTGATGTAGAAGTTTTAGAAAGTTATGTTGGCCAATTTATGAGGTTTAAAACTTGTAAAAGTAGCACTACGTTAGCTCTGGTGGTGCAATAAACACACATCAGATACAGCCAGGGGCTGACATGCAGGCTGAAGGAAAATAAGATCATTTGTCTTAACATATTGAATAAAATGTAACATTTTTTAATAATCTAAGTGGAGTTTGAGATATTTGTTTTATTTCTTTTGATATATATTTATATTTTCTTAACTAATTGTTATTTCGTTCATGTACTGTTTTTTCTCCTTATGCCTTGTATCATTTGTGTTACTAGATGGACAATGAATATGTATAATTTGTATTCAGGTCACACAATGTTAGCACAAATTAATGTGTTATGTATTCCCTGTTACTTGTGTCAATAATAAAAAAAATAAATAAATAAATATTGAATAAAATGTATTGTTTTGCTAAATGTTGGCTTTAAGCTATTTTATGATTAATAAGTAAATACATGTTTGTTTAAATATGTGTATTTATATCTAATATATGCATCTAAATACAGTTTGTAAGTGCTCCTATATCTGTCTTTCTTGTCTTCCATCTCAGAAAACTGATGTGCTGCAGTCCTATAAGATTCAGGCGGCCAAGGAGCAGCAAAAGATCCGACTGGAAGAGACTGAGATTGAGGTGTTGATCCTCAGGATGGATAAAGAGCTGATCGATATTGTGAGGAGACCAGCTGAAGCTGAAGCCTTCAAGATGGAGCAGCTCGCAGAGGCAAAGAAGTGAGTAACACACTTGAGGCCCTGTTTCCACCTGCCATTATCAAGAATGATCTGCTGAGATGCAGTATTGCTTTATTACTTTTGAATGAATTTCATTGAAATAATTGTCCATGCGTTTACATATATGACGTACAAGAAGTATATATTCCACATATGTGAAATATGTCATATTTGCAACCTATATTTTTAAAAATATTGCAAAAATACCCATTTACATATGTTTTTTAAACATTGGAATTGCAAAAATACTCACACCGGCCACTTTATTAGGTACACCTTTCCTACTGCTCGTTAACAGAATTTTCGAATCAGCCAATCACATGGCAGCAACTCAATGCATTTAGGCATGTAGACATGGTCAAGACGATCTGCTGTAGTTCAAACTGAGCATCAGAATGGGGAAGAAAGGTGATTGAAGTGACTTTGAATGTGGCATGGTTGTTGGTGACAGATGGGCTGGTCTGAGTATTTCAGAAACTGCTGATATACTGGAATTTTCACCCAGAACCATTTCTAGGGTTTACAGAGAATGGTCCGAAAAAGAGAAAATATCCAGTGAGCGGCAGTTCTGTGGGCGCAAATGCCTTGTTGATGGCAGAGGTCAGAAGAGAATGGCCAGACTGGTTTGAGCTGATAGAAAGGCAACAGTGACTCAAATAACCACTCGTTACAACTGAGGTATGCAGAAGAGCATCTCTGAACACACAACACTTCGAACCTTAAGGCGGATGGGCTATAGCAGTAGAAGACCACACAGGGTGGCACTCCTGTCAAAAAAAAATTGGACAATAGAAGTTTGGTAAAAATGTTGGCTGTTCTGATGAGTCTCGATTTCTGCTGCGACATTCGGTTGGTAGGGTCACAATTTGGCGTCAACAACATGAAAGCATGGATCCATCCTGCCTTGTATTAACGGTTCAGGCTGGTGGTGGTGGTGTAATTGTGTGAATGATATTTTCTTGGCATACTTTGGGCCCATTAGTACTAATTGAGCATCATGTCAACTCCAAATACTTTGGCCCCTTTATGACCACAATGTACCCATCTTCTGATGGCTGCTTCCAGCAGGATAACACACCAAGTCATAAAGCGCGAATCATCTCAGACTGGTTTCTTGAACATGGCAATGAGTTCACTGTACTCAAATGACCTCCACAGTCACCAGACTCAATCCAATAGAGCACCTTTAGGATGTGATGGAACGGGAGATTCGTATCATGGGTGTGAAGCCGACAAATTTGCAGCAACTGCGTGATGCTATCACGTCAATATGGACCAAAATCTTTGAGGAATATTTCCAGTACCTTGTTGAATCTATGCCACAAAGGATTAAGGCAGTTCTGAAGGCAAAAGGGGGTCCAACCCGGTACTAGTAAGGTGTACCTAATAAAGTGGCCGGTTAGTGTATGTGTACATGTGTGTTATATATATTAGCTGTATTTTCTTTTATATTATCATATATTAGATATTCATATGGGTGTCCAAGAACAGCTTCAATTTATTTTAAGGATTTTGTCTTTAATTGATGAAAATGTGTCTATTAAATATTCATCATTCATTCATTCATTCATTTTCTTTTCGGCTTAGTCCCTTTATTAATCTGGGGTCGCCACAGTGGAATGAACCGCCAACTTATCCAGCATGTTTTTTACGCAGCGGATGCCCTTCCAGCTGCAACCCATCACTGGGAAACCTCCACACACACTCATTCACACTCATACACTACGGACAATTTAGCCTACCCAATTCACTTGTACCGCATGTCTTTGGACTGTGGGGGAAACCAGAGCACCCGGAGGAAACCCACGCGAACCCAGGGAGAACATGCAAACTCCACACAGAAATGCCAACTGACCCAGCCGAGGCTCGAACCAGCGACCTTCTTGCTGTGAGGCGACAGCACTACCTACTGCGCCACTGCGTCGCCTATTAAATATTCAGTTAAAGTCAAAATTATTAATCCTCCTGTGAATGATTTTTTCTTTTTCAAGTATTTCTTAAATGATGTTTAGCAGAGCAAAGAACATTTCAAAGTATTTTCTGTTTAAATATTTTTTAAAGTCTTATTTGTTTTATTTTGGTTAGAATAAGAGCCGTTTTAAATGTTTTTTTAAAATGTTTTAAAGTCAATAATATATTATCTCCTTTAAGCAATATTTTTTTTCATTTGGCCTTTTAAGACAATGACTTGCCTTCTTGCACTAAATTGCCTGGTTAACCTAATGAACCTAGTAAAGCCTTTAAATTGCACTTTAAGCTGAATACTAGGCAAGGCAAGGCAAGTTTATTTATATAGAACATTTCATACACAGTGGCAATTCAAAGTGCTTTACATAAACAGGAATAAAAGAGACAAGAATAAGAAATAAAAACAACTGATAAAAACAGATAAAAATGTGTTAAACAGGTTATAAAAGAATGAAAAAGAAGAGAAAAACATAGTGCGATCTGTCAGACGTAGCACAGTGCTCATTCAGTAAAGGCACAGCTAAACAGATGTGTTTTCAGTCTGGATTTGAATGTGCCTAATGTTGGAGCACATCTGATCATTTCTGGAAGCTGATTCCAGCAGCGAGGGGCGTAGTAGCTGAAAGCCGATTCACCCTGCTTTGACTGAACTCTTGGAATTTCTAGTTTATATGATCCTAAAGATCTGAGTGATCTGTTAGGCTTGTATTCAGTAAGCATATCTGTAATGTATTGAGGTCCTAGGCCATTTAGTGATTTATAGACAAGTAATAATACTTTAAAATCTATTCTGAATGTAACTGGGAGCCAGTGTAAAGACCTGAGGACAGGTGTGATGTGCTCTGATTTCCTGGTTCTGGTCAGAATCCTGGCCGCAGCGTTCTGGATGATGAGCTGCAACTGTCTGACTGTCTTTTTGGGAAGGCCCGTGAGGAGGCCGTTACAGTAATCCACCCTGCTGCTGATA
The DNA here is from genome assembly GCA_903798195.1 of Danio kyathit. NCBI lineage: Eukaryota > Metazoa > Chordata > Actinopteri > Cypriniformes > Danionidae > Danio > Danio kyathit. The sequence goes on along the minus strand of LR812523.1, from coordinate 46,659,368 downwards.
AAAGCATCAACAAGTTTCTCTAAGTCTTCACTGGAAACAAAGCATCTGATTTGTTGAGATGAGATGATAGTATGCTGATTTACTAACTGCTTTGACATGACTATTGAAACTCAGATCTGACTCCAGAGTCACACCAAGATTCTTGACCTTATTTTTTGTTGTTTGACCCTTAGTGCCAAGGTACGCATTCACCTTGAGAACCTCATCTCTGTTCCCAAATGCAATGACTTCAGTTATCTCTTTGTTTAACTGAAGAAAGTTTTGGCACATCCAACTGTTCATTTCATCAATGCATTGGCAGAGGGTGTCAATAGGGCTGTGTCATGAGGCAGTAAGGCTAAGTAGATCTGAGTGTCATCAGCATAGCTGTGGTAGGAAATTTGTTTTTTTCTCATAATTTGGCTCAGAGGGAGCATATAAAGGTTGAACAGGAGAGGTGCCAGAATCGAGCCTTGTGGGACTCCACATGTCATCGGTGTCCACCTCGACCTATGGTCACCTATACTGACATAGTAACCTCTCCCTTCAAGATAAGATCTGAACCTGATCTGAATACTATAGTATCTTGAAAAATATAATCATGGCAAATATAAAAGAAATCTCTTGTTAGAAGTTAGTTGTTATAACTATGTTTAGAATATTCTCTAAAGATTAAGAAGTAAGAAATATGTCTAAGAAATTCATTCATTTGCCTTTGGCTTAGTCCCTTATTTATCAGGGGTCGCCACAGCGGAGTGATTAGTGATGAAGAATTGTGGTGATTGAGTTACTTTTTCTAAATGATTATTTTCATCAGTTTAAAAGAATATTGTGGTTAAAAAAGTGGGAGCAGATTTTAAGGGTTAATGCCGTCTCATACTGTGCAATTTTGAATCATTTTTACATATTTTTTGACTGCAGCTTGTCAGTCTGTATGAAAGTAATGCTCATGTAACACTGTAAGATCTCAGGTGTCATAAAGTCACACCAAACATCAGTCAGTCCATGACATCATCAATCCATAACACGTTCATTAGCCTGCATTTTGAAATTATACCTCAAAACAAATATAAAAGCAATCTGTAGCGTGAATATTGCAAACATTATTTGATAATAAATCCAGAAAAAAAAACATTTCGACATTTCACTGAGGTGCTTTGAAGTTCACCCAAAATATCTAAATAATAAATATCAAAAATAAAACTCAAGTGTGAATAAATGATGACAGAATATCATATATATTTTTCATATTAACAATCCCTTTAGCATAGACTTTTAACAAGAATCTGCTTTCATTGTGTTGAATTCAAGTCTTAGAATGTTTAAGCTGGGTGTGTAGTCTTTACCCATCTTAAGATGGGGATGTTGACACTGAATTCTCTCTATCTGTCTTTCTTTGGAAAAAGGTCAATTCACAACATTTAAGAAGATTAAATGAGCCCCTTAAAAAAAACACACACAAATCACTGAAAAATCTGTAATTTTGCTCAGCCATAATAAATACACTCATTCATAGACCCTCCTGTCAATAAGATTAGAAAAGTGGTGGAGAAAATGGACAGATGTAAACAACACCAGGTGTAAACAAGAGTGTGTGTCTTTCTTCTTATTATTATGTGATTGATCAAAACACATCTTAATACTAGGTGGGCCCTAGAGAGAGTTCACATTTATATAAATGTATGAAGCCAGAAAGGAAAGGAAAGAACAGAGGCCTGAGGAATTGATTCTGTCCTCTGCTCCTTTCTGTCAGGATAAAGAAAGTGTTGACGGTGCAGAAAGCTGAGGCCTATCAGCAGTACAGGGAGGCTGCAAAAACTGCCCTCGTCCTGGAGGCTCTGCCAAAGGTCTGACATCTGATTTCAAGGCAATTGAAGGTAAAATCTTAGAAGAGATCATACAGATTATGAAAACATCAACCTGCAGTCTTGACACACTCCCCACATCATTCTTCAAAATGATTAAGCAAGGTGTTCTTTATTTCTCAAGGTGAATGCGTATCTAGGCTCTAGGGGTCAAGCAACAAAAAATAAGGTCAAGAATCTTGGTGTGACTCTGGAGTCAGATCTGAGTTTCATGTCAAAGCAGTAAATAAATCAGCATACTATCATGTCAAAAACATTGCAAGAATCAGATGCTTTGTTCCCAGTGAGGTCTTAAAGAAACTTGTTCATGCTTTTATTACCAGCGACTCCTCCTGAGGACACTCATCCACTGAGGAGACTGAGGCTGCAGGACGGAGGACAGGAAGGACAGCCGCGTTCCTCAGGTGTCGCTCCTCCAGAGAAGTGTCCCAGGTGCAGCTGTAGGTGTAGTCCAGCCTAGCCGCCGCTGCGCGCTCCTCAATGGAAAAGACACGCTCCAGAAAGAAGTGCTTAAGGTGTGCGTGAAGAGTCCTGGTCCTGGGAATCACAAACAACTTCCCAAAGTAGACAGACTGATGAAACATAGCCAACTGGAGGTTTGTTGAGAGTTTTGTTGCACAATGACCAGGTCGATAACTTTATAGACAGTTGTGTGTAGGCAAGGGATGATAACCGTTTTCAAGATTTTAAAACCGTCAAAATTTTCTGCAATAGCGTTCCTACGGTATGTGTAGGATTTTTTATTTATGTTTTTTTTTGTTGTATTTTTTAGGACAACAGTATCTCCAGCAGAAAAGATGCCGTTTTAAATTGTAAAACAAATCTGTGTTTTTGACACAAATGAAACAGCAGAAGTCAATCATTCATTTAGCCTGACATGTTTACTGTTCCAAAATATTTTAAATGTTTCTCAAAATTAAAAATATACTGTCTTCAAAAGGGGAAAAAGTTTTAGTTTTTTACCCAGACATTTAAGAAGAAGGGGCAACGCAGTGGCGCAGTAGGTAGTGCTGTTGCCTCACAGCAAAAACGTCGCTGAGTCGCAGGTTCGAACCTCGGCTGGGCTGGGTCCGTTGGCGTTTCTGTGTGGAGTGTGCATGTTCTCCCTGCGTTCGCGTGGGTTTCCTCCGGGTGCTCCGGTTTCCCCCACAGTCCAAAGACATGCGGTACAGGTGAATTGGGTAAGCTAAATTGTCCGTAGTGTATGAGTGTGAATGAGTGTGTGGATGTTCCCAGAGATGGGTTGCGGCTGGAAGGGCATCCGCTGCGTAAAATCGTGCTGGATAAGTTGGCGGTTCATTCCGCTGTGGCGACCCCAGATTAATAAAGGGACTAAGCCGACAAGACAATGAATGAATGAATTTAAGAAGAATATATTTTAGAGCAGTAATCACAATACCGTGAAATCGTGATATTTTTATCCAAGGTTATCATACCTTCAGAATCTTATACTGGCCCATGCATAGTTGTGTGGATGTTTAAACCAAATCAAGTTGCCGTGGTGACAGAATGATGGGCCTCATCTTTAAATGTAAACATTAATTGATATCAGTGTTAAGTCAATTAGAGCAGTACGAGCTGTATGTTTGTACACTGCAGTTGTTGTTAAATTATATTACCTGCAAACAACATCCAGCGAGGCCTGGAGATCATACAGTGATGGTGGGAGAAGCTGGACCGGCCTTTGCTGCTGGAGAACAAGCAGCCTGATAGACGTGTGTTCATCACAGAGGTCAGATCTGGGTCCAGCGCTCCTCCTCGAATAATGGTGGACATCAGTGGAGAGCCACTGCCCAAGGAGCCCCCAAGAAAGAAGCCCAGGCACTGAACCGTCCTATAGTGCCAGATGGAGGATCAAGGGCACGTACAGTATGTACATACTGTATATATTGTATATAGTTATAGAACAAGATTGTAATACATCTAATTTGACTTTTTATTAAGTTTTCATCACATTGCTGGGTGTTTTGATGATTGTCCGTGCTGTTGACATTCAGCTCTTGAGTTGTTGGGTTCTTTTGGATGGTTTTCTGTATGTTGGCATGCGTTTAGCAAGGTTTTCTAAGTGGTTTCTTGCATGTTGCTGATCACCTCTGAGTGGTTTTTGGCACATTAGTGGTTGTTAGTGTTGGCTGTTGTGTTAGGGTAGGTTAGGGTCCCTCACGCGGTTTGCAGCTTGACGTGCTGTGAGAGCTTGTGTGCATCAGTGATGCCGAGAGCTACGCCACTGGTACTTCACAACTACCGGTAGGGTCACCTATAGTGGACAGGTCTCAGCTGAGATGAAGATTTCAAGTCATTATTGTGTTATATGTGAAAAGAAGCAAGTAAACATTTACAAAAATGATCTACAATACAAATAAATACTTACAGATTTAAATGGCACAAAAGTGTTTAAATGATGACAAAATGATTTTATGTGTGTGTGAACTCTCCCTTTTTTTTATAAAGAATGAAGTTTATTGTACTTTATTGCATTTTAATATGAAAATAGGATTTTTAAAAGAATGAAAAAAAGAATCTAAAACTTCCAGTAGGTGGTAGTAATGTCTAAAGAGTGAGACGATTCGCTCTAACAACTGAATCATTTACAGTTTTTCTCAAATGCTAAGACACATTTCTTGAAAGCTGCTCTCCTTTTCTCTAAACTGTGAACACAAAACCCAATTTCCAAGCTACATTCACAAAACCTCAGACTCTTCTTGCAAAACCAAACTTTCACCTTTAAAACAGTTTAATCTGTGCTCAAAACTGAACTCAAATTGTGCCCCTAGTCAATCAAAATTAAAAACACTACTGAACAGTCACTAAACCACGTAGAGAAATAGAAAACACAATGCTCAGGACACGAAGCTTGAGTTTATTGTCTACTGTAAGCTAAATGCATGTTGCAAAACAAAGAAAACCTGTGCTTTTAGCACTTGTACAAAAAGTCAAAACAGAAATCTTGTGCATTTACACGTAGCACTTGTAAAAACAAACAGAAATCTTATGCGTTTAGATTGCGGTTTTTCAATCTAGAGGTCCAGTGGGGTTTTACGGATGGGTGGGACTTACCAGCTCTATAGTATGTCATACAGTAATTGCTGTTAGGATTATGGTGGACACAGTGAATCCAGTGATGTTTGGTTGTACCCTTTGTCCAGCCTCCCTCATGCTCATACCATGGACAAGACCATGGTCAATCACAGTAGCTCTGATTTCGTCAAATATTACTGTTCTTTGTCTTCGCTGATCACCTCGATCTCCTCTCACTCAAACTCTTTCTCTCAGATTTCTATCCATTGTAGGGCCTTACAAACCAGTGTTCTCTAAACTGGCTTACTGTATATGTTCCCTCACATCATTAGCCATAAGTGTGATCAGTTTTGAGTGGTTGTGTTCAAGTGGTGATACCTGTGCTTTAATTGTGTTTGACATTTGTAACCTGTGCTCACCATTATGCAGCACTGGTGCATGACAATGAAAATGTGTTGGCAAGTTGTGTCTAAACAGGTGAAAAGTGCTTATGGTTTTGCCAAAAGAGTGATTGATTCAATACAATATTTACAATACAATATTTATTTATAAAGCACATTTAAAAACAAGCAAAAACAACTTGACCAAAGTGCTGTACATGGGAGTACTAAAGACAGAGAAGCAGAATATAAAAGAAACATTTAACAAATAAAAGCAATAAAACAGTAATCAAGGAGTATTAAAAGCGAGAGAAAATAGATAGGTCTTTAAAACAGACTTAAACACAGAAATGGAGGGGGAAAGTCTAATGTGAATTGGTAGACTGTTCCAGAGTTTAGGACCAGCAACAGCAAACGCTCGATCACCTCGTTTTTTAAGGCGTGTTCTGGGGACAGTGAGTAAGTTGAGATCATAAGATCTCAATGATCGGGAGGGGGTAAACGGACAAAGCAAGTCTGTAAGATACTGAGGAGCAAGGTTATTGACTGCTTTGTAAACAAATAATACAATTTTAAAATCAATTCTGTATTTAATGGGTAACATTAAATTCAATCAGTTGGTTTAGGCAACTGAGCATTTGGTTCGAACAATAGGGTTTAGTGTTTTAGCAATTGAGAAAAACTGTAACATAGAAGCAAACCGCTGTCTGGACCTAGACTGCTTAAAACATGGATTCATTCAGAAAATACACACAAAAAATCTTTTTTAAATACAATTCTCAGTACTTTCTTCATTTTTAAAAAAGAAAAAAATACATCTGACCTCATTTACAACATGTGTGCGTTCTCAAACCTCTGAGTGGCAATGAGCACAAGATCTGAGTTTAGAGTTTTCATTTAAGCATTATTATTGACCTCGTGACCTAGATATTACTGTTATTACTACTGCTATTACTTATTATTATATAGTACTGTTGGCCTATTGTGTGTGTGTGTGTGTGTGTGTGTGTGTGTGTGTGTGTGTGTGTGTGTGTGTGTGTGTGTGCGTGCGCGCGCGTGCGTGTGTGTTTTATAATTAATGCAATACATTTAAAAATCCAGTTTTCAGTGTGGAGCAGTCAGATGAACTGTTTTGTTAGAATCAGCTGAAAATGAATTAGATTGGATTTAAGACACTTCAGATTTCTCTCTAATAAAATAAAAATATTCTGACTGAGTTTCTCCAGATGTAGATCCTCAAAGAAATCTTCCTGGTGCATGATTGTTCATGAGGCATTTATCAGTAAAGCAACACAAATGCTCTTGTGCACAGGAAGAAGCTCCTCAGACAGGAAGTGGAGAGCAGTACTTTGGAAAGGCCTGCTGCTGCTGCTGCTGCTGCTGCTGTTGCTGAGCTTCTAGAGCACCTGCAGTCCAGATACTGGATCTCTGCTCAGCTGCACTCAACGCAACACTGACAGCACCAGGCGGGTCCTCATCCACAGTCACTCTGTGCTTTTGACAAATAAAAGCGTTTGGTTTCCTTTGATTAAACCTGTTTCCCACATAGCCTACTACATGCAGTGGCACATTTTGTCATCCATGTTTGAAATTTTGTGTTATAAAAGTTATTTTAAACCTAAAGAAGACAATTTACTTGCAGATGACTTGCATATTCTCATTATTTTTTATTGATGACAATGTAAACTCAAGTTTATTTCATATTTCTTGCAGTTACAGGCTTCAGGCATGAAATATGTGAAAAAGGCGAAGAATAAAATGTAGATATCAGCTTAAAACTAATAACAATGAGCTGTTTGATCCTTCAGGCTATTTTTATCAATATTTTGCTCATGGATTCTTTTCTATTTCCAAGTATTTTAGCATCATGTTCCTCTGATTCTTTCAGGGGGGATTTCAGTCCATCAGACAGACATCTCCATCCTGGTGGGCAGAGCGGACAGACTTATAGGGAGGAGTTTTTTCAGCTTTCTTTGATGACTAGAAATTTCAGAAGAACTGCATTTATCAGAATTAAAAATAGGAGACATTACAAATGACTTTATCGTCACTTTTGTTCAATTTAAATATCCTTGTTAAATACAAATATTATTTTTGAAAAGTTCTTTGTCTGAAAGGGAAAACATTGTACTGGCTCTAAGCTTTTGAATGGTATAGTATATAATGTTACAAAAGCTTTTTACTTCAGATAAATGCTGCAGGCTTCATACAGCCCTGGAAAATCTGGAAAAGTCAGAGAATTTTGACAAGGCATTTTCCAGGCCTGGAATTATTTTGGAAAATCAAATTAACCCAAAATGTTTTTGAAAAGTCATGAAAATTTGCTTAAAGAAATGTCTGTGTGCTTGAATATATTAGAGATGATCATATTGGGTAAATTTGAAATATAACTGCACGGTTCGTCTCTTCACATGACGTTTTCTGTGTCGGGTGAAAAAGCTGTTTCAGCTTCACCTCACTGTGAAGAATGTTGTTGTTGTTTTAACTTAAAAGAGTAAGTGTTCGTGCTGCTTTAAAATTTTAAGTGTACTTCACTTAAATAGTGAAGTTGTCTTAACTTGACAATACAAGTGTAATGGATGTGGTGTAGGTTTAGTTAACTTAAATAGATAAGTTGTTATAATGAAGAATGATGTTGATAGGACTTTATAATTCAAGTGAAATGAACATGGTTTAAGTTTAGTGAACTTAAAAAATAAAGTTATCTTAACTCATGTTAAAGTAGACAGGACTTGACAATACAAGAGTAATAGACGTGGTCCAAATAACTTTTAATTTTTAATAAGCCAGGCTGGATGCTTCTGGTGAACGACATTTAACTGGCTGTGTCTTCATTGCCTGATTGAAACACAATATAAAGTGGGTCAGGCGACGCAGAGGCGCAGTAGCTAGTGCTGTCGCCTCACAGCAAGAAGGTCGCTGGTTCGAGCCTCGGCTGGGTCAGTTGGCGTTTCTGTGTGGAGTTTGCATGTTCTCCCTGCGCTCACATGGGCTTCCTCCGGGTGCTCCGGTTTCCCCACAGTCCAAAGACATGCGGTACAGGTGAATTGGGTAGGCTAAATTGTCCGTAGTGTATGAGTGTGTGTGGATGTTTCCCAGACATGGGTTGCGGCTGGAAGGGCATCCGCTGTGTAAAAACATGCTGGATAAGTTGGCGGTTCATTCCGCTGTGGCGACCCCAGATTAATAAAGGGACTAAGCTGAAAAGAAAATTAATGAATAAAGTGGGTCTTTATATTAATGTTATGGATCAATAATGTGATTCTCTTAAATGATTTAAGTAACTTGACTGATACTTGACCATAATTCATTCATTCATTTTCCTTCAGCTTATTCCTATAATTTACCAGGTCGCCACAGCAGAATGAACCGCCAACTACTCTGGCATATATCTGATAAATCTGATAATTAGCCTGATCAAAAGAGATCTCGAGAAGATGAAACTGCGCTCCTGGATCAAGATAGAAGACAGAAGCTAAACGAGTCAAGTCAGCCAGAAAACAAGACAGAACTGTTGGCTTTAGACAGAGAGAGTCATTTATTTATCTTTTTTTACTTGGAGGTGAACTGAATGTCAGGGGTGTTAGTAAACTCAATACAGTGATGTTAATTTATGTTTGTAGCTGTTTGTTTGATCTTATCTATCGTGACCCGTAATGTTATATGGCACAAAATAATTAAAGACCGTTCAGAAATTTGATGATGTCATGTTCCGGGAAACTGAAATTGTGTGGTGGACGTCGATCACAGTTTATTTCCCGGTTTTGTTCCTGAAATTATTCACTTACAAATTAAGAACTAGACTTGATGCACGAACTAATACTGTCCGCACTCAAGGAGGACAGAAGGTACCCAGGACCTACAATTCACACACTTTAACCCAAGTTCTGGTTCCTAAATAACTAATTAAGATTATAACATTTTAATTATGTATCAGTGGCTGGTGTTTATATGGAAATGGACTTTCAATATTTGTGTCGATTTTCTAAACTGTCTTTACCTACTTTTATTATTATTATTCAGTCACAAGATGGCGCCAAACCTGTACACTGAGCTGCTCTGAAGGAGCTGATTTAGGCCCAATCCCAAATCTATTTTTGACCTGCTGGAGACAGACCAGTAGCTAACATCAGGCTTATGATGACATTAAGGCCCAATCCCAATTCTATTTTTGTACCCCTACCCCTTCCCCTTAGCCCTTACCACCGAGGGTTAAGGGGAAGGGCTTCAAAACTTACCCCTAAGAATTGGGACAGCACTACAACACCTGCACACGTCATCACGATCTCTTGCTTCATATGAGATCAGACGATCACGACTGCTGTAGTTATTCCAGTTGTGTTATTTTGTGGTGTTTATCTTCAGGAAATCACTGAAGGCATATATTATGTTATCATAACGATCTAATGTGGCAATAAGATCGTAACTGTACTGTGTATTTACACAGTGGCCATATTCATCTATGTAAACACACGAAAACAACATTAACATTATCCCAGACACTGTAAAAAGCTCATTTTCAGCCACTAGACTGCCCTGACAGGGTATTCGAGTGTTATCGAGTGACAGAATGTTGTAGGACTGCTGTACAGGAGTTATTATTAGGGATTAAAGATCGCGAAATTTAGTGTGTTTTTTTTTTGCGGTTTTTTTAAAAAGCATGACCGTAAAACATGAACACGGTAATGAATATAATAAATCATGTGTTTGTTTGTCGTAAAAATTCGTAATATTGACAAAAAAATACTAATTTGTGGATCTCCTTACTTCCGGGTTCAGCTATACTGCCGTTGTGGCAGGTGTATTCTGGGAAATATTCTTACCCCTCAGTTTCAAGTGTGCTCCTGAAAAATCTTCGTTCGAAGGGGTGTATACCCCTTGCCCTTAGCCCTACGCCTTCAAGCTAAAGAGAATTGGGACACCCCTACCCCTTGGCGGGCACACGCAAAACGAGGGGTAGGGGTAAGGGGAAGGGCTAAGGGGTAGAATTGGGATTGGGCCTAACGCCCCATTCACACGAGGCGTCAGCTTCAACGCTTCCCATTCAGCCAATGCGATCTGATTGGCTGACGCTTCCGTCAGCGCTTGAAAAGTTGAGCAAGTCCCAACTTCCATTCACAGGGGCCGTCAGCTTCAACGCTTCCCATTCACTTTGAATGGGTGACGTCAGGCGTTGCCGAACTGCATTGTGGATCCGTCGGCGCCGCTTCAGAGGCGTTGCTCGCTGCAGAAGTTGGGACATGGGCTGCGTCCGAAACCGCATACTTCCATACTATACAGTACGCTAAAATCAGTATGCGAGCCGAGTAGTATGTCCGAATTCTTAGAATTCGAAAATCAGTATGCGAGAAGTACCCGGATGACTTACTACTTCCGGCGAGATTCTGAAGTGCGCATCCCATGGACGCTGCGCTATCCCATGATGCCCCGCGAGAGAATTTATGAATGGACGTGAAACGACGCAACTGACGCAGGTAGGTCACGTGACCATGACAAAATGGCGGATGTAGTACGTCCGAATTCCATTCATACTGCTCACATTCATATTGTATAGAACGTACTTTTCCAACGGCCGAGTAGTACGTTTAAATTCAAATGCAGTACCTACTGAATAGTAGGCGGTTTCGGACGCAGCCATGCTCAACTTTTCAAGCGCCGACGGAAGCGTCAGCCAATCAGATCGCTGTATGCAAATACACCAGCTCCAACAGTGGCCTATTGCTGACTAATTTCATTGGCTGACGCTGCTATGACGATCGCGTCAGCCCCAACTTTATACACGCCCTCTGTCAAGTGTTGAAGCTGAAGCCTCGTGTGAATGAGGCGTTACTTTCAAATGCAACAAAATGATCTACACATCTGATTAAATCAACTGAAGCACAAATGTATTGAATTAAGGTCTTGTAGTAGGCCTACTCTACTTACATTTATATACTACTAATATACTAAACTACTACAGGAGGTTATTTATTTTTTTTTTTTTTGTCAAACTTGTACATGGAAATATGACAATTATATCTCTTAATTGTAATTTTCACATAAATAGGAAAACCATAACAATAACAGGAAAATAAACGAAAAAAATGTAGGTTTATATGAACTAAAGCTATTACACAATAGAGAGAAAAAATAAATCAACAAGGGTTTATGTGTCCTTAAAAAAGTCATAATGTATCAAAATTGTTGCGCTTTTCTTATTTTTAGTGCATTTAAGAAAGGAAACGAGAGAGTGAAATTCAGCAAGAAAAATGGGAAAAACAAAGGAGATTTAAGCCATTTATGCTTATGAATAAAATATTTTGCATTCAGTATAAAAAAGTTTTCGATGTATTCAAGAGATAAAAATGTAGGATTTTTATAGTAAAAAATAACAGCTCAAAGTGTGTCAAATTTATGAACTTAAAAACATGAGGACTTAATCCAAAATCTTTTTGTTACGCCACATTCAGAAAACAAATGGGAGCTGTTTCTTCAGCAAAACCACAACATAAACAAGACGCATCAACATCAGCATATTTAGATGAAGATAAATTGACGGTAAATTATGTGCAAAATTGTTAATGAATCTCCTCAACCTTATTAGGCATACAACATTTACTTAGCAAAAGCCAGTCCTTTCTCCAGCTTACATTTACATTTAACATATAAATTTAACATTTAATATTTGTTGCTAACATTAAACAAAAAATATAAAATTCAAATTATTATTAAACCATCTAAAGAAAAAAGGGACTTATTTCTTATAGTTGTCAGAATTGTTCCAAAGTAAAATTTTGTGGGGGGTGAAGCCATGAACAAAACAAATTTTTCACGAAAGACATTGTTGGTGGAAATTAGATAAAGAAACAGGTCACTTGCCTAGCAGAAAATTACATTTCAATAAAAAATTTAGACGCCCTAGACTATGAAATATATGATTATAGGGATGAAAAACCACATTGATACTGGATTTGTCTTTTCAACCAATTTACTTTGAAAATATTCACAGTATCTTTGAAATTTAGAAAATCCAAGCCACCTTTACTTTTAGGGTTACAAAGTGTTTCTTTTTTTAGTTTATTAGGTTTATTTCTCCATATGAAGTCCAAAAATATTTTATTAATTTCTTTTATAGCCTTACTATTAACAAATAAAGAAAGAGTAGGATACACAAAGTGAGAGAGGCCTTCCAGCTTTGATAAAAGAACTCTTCTATGTAGTGAGAGATCTCTCTGAAACCACACATTAAAGATATATTTGGTTTTCATGATTTTGTCAGAAAGATTTAATGATGTCTGCTAATAGAGTTTTTGGAAATATGAATGCCTTAATATTTTACACTTTTTTAAAACTGCAATTTCTTCTAATAATGTATTTACCGTATCATAAATTGGCATCATTTCACATTTTGAAAATTGGTCAATCAGCTCTAAAACAATTGGTAGCTGACTTTTGTCCTCAAAAAACAAAGTGGTGTCATCAGCAAGTGGTGCAATTTTAATCTCCCTAAATATTGAAATTCCTTTCAAATTGTCATCTTGGGTAATTCTTAGGCAAAGTAACTCTGTGGCTAAGAAATAAAAACGGGGAGATGGGGCAGCCCTGTCTAATTCCTATACAAATTTTGAACTTCTTAGAAGTCTCAAAATTAGCAATCAATAAGCTGTTGATGTCTTTATAATACATACTTACAATATCTATAAATATTCTGCCAAACCCAAAAAGTTCTGGTGTAAAAAAGGAAATTGTGTTCTGTGGAATCGAAAGCTTTGTGGAAGTTTAAAAAGAGTATCAATGCATCTGAAATGAATCAAGTTAGAATAATCTAGCAGGTCTAGTACACTCTCAGAAATAAAGGTACACAAGCTGTCACTGGGTGTACCTTTTCTAAAGGTACAATTTTGTACCTACAAGGCCCATATTAATACCTCAAGGGTACATATTAGTACCAAAAAAAGTACAAAAATGTTCCTCTTAAAATCTTTAGGTACTAATATATACTTTTGAGGTACCAATATGGACCCTTTAAGTACAAATGTGTACCTTTTGAAAAGGTACCACCCCAGTGACAGCTTGGTGACCTTTATTTCTGAGAGTGTACTAACCTTATATTGTTAGAGATGCTCAAGCGTTTGGCATAAACAGAGGCTAATATTTTGTAGTCTAATGTTAACAGAGTAATAGGTCTCCAGTTATGGACAATTAGCGAATCTTTGTCACGCTTCGGTATCAAAGAGATAAGTCCCTGCTTCATGGTTGAAGTCATATCTCTATGACTGATGCGTTCATTGTACATATTAAATAAAGGCAGTTTAATAACTTATCAGAAATGGAATTTAACCAAAAGCCGGGAATTACCTTTTTTCATAGTAGGTATAGAGCTTTTTTGATGTCATCTAATGATAAAGGGTTGTCACAAGCTTCTCTATATTCAAGATCTATCACTTTATGGTGCTTAATTAAACCAATGAATTGTTCACAGATGTTGTTATTGAAATTAGACAAGTAAAGATTATAAAAATTATAGCAACAAAGTCTGATATTAACTTTGGGTCTTTAGAAGTGACACCATTAATATTGAGTGCTGAAAGAGACTTTCTTTAATAATTTCTCTTTTCTAAGGCAACAAAATAGCTAGAATTTCTTTCCCTCTCCCCCAACCATTTTGCTCGAGACTTTTGCTTTAAACTTTAACTTTTTTTTTAACCTTCTTCTGTAGATTTGCTGTTGACTAATAGTAAATTAAGTTTATTAATTAACTCAGAATCCATTTGACTTTTATTTTTTTACATTTCTTTACTTCTTACTGCAATATGTCTAACTTTATATTTGAAGAACTCCCAAGTGTTTTTACAATCTTCATTTAAGTTATCAAATAAATCTTTGATAAAAGTAATTACACTATCTGTTTAATGCGCGTGCAATGGTTAAAACATCACGTCTGCATTATCAGTACTACATCCAGTTAAGGTGTAATTTCGTGACATGTTCCATAGCCATAATTTAGCTTTGAATTGGATGGGCTTTACCCACCTCGCAAAAATCACATAAACATTTTAATTGTAGACTTTCATTTTAAGTTAAATATAAATATGGTGTAATAAATCTTATATATATTATTTTATATATCTTACGGTAGAACAAGCCAGATCTAATCAGTTAAGCAAAACTGACGCAGCTCCGTACTCCACACGATAGATGGCGCTATTGCACATTTGTCGAGTCGGTTCGGTTGAAATCAAGAGGAAGAAAGATGTTGTCGTTTGAATTTGCGCGAGTGCCCTGCAAGGTAAGCGTAATCTGCTTTAATATCATGTTATTTGGCAATGTTTTTTATTATATGTGCATGTTTTAATATAGTATTACGCTAATATTAATGCACCGACACCTTTTATTCCATAAATCTTAGACGAGAATAAAAACGGTGTGAAGGAGTGTTGACGTTACCTTTTAAACACGCAAAATTAAACGCTTATTAAGCAAAGTTTGGTGATTAAGTGCATTTATTTTGTACATTGCGAGGGGTCTTCATTAAATTGCCTCATGAAGTCAATGAAAAAGTCAGTCATGAGGTAAAACTTCTGCAGTTCTAGCTTTTATAAGAATTGTTTACTTGTGTAGAGACTCGCTGGTCAAAACCAGTTCGAATCCGGCTTTGGAATGTTGAGCGCATCTGGCTTTACTCGCTCCAGGGCTTGTACCGACAGGGTGACAGGGCGCCAATTTATCCGATTGTCTTCCCCCAACACTCTGGCCCTAACTTGGACAGATGCTGCAGCTAATTGTGGTTAATCGGTAACCAACTAGACAAAACGCCTTTCATTACGTCCATCATGAGACTTTTGGGAGACCAATCATGTGATCTGGGGCCATGCACCACGAGACATTCCAATTTCAGCTAGATGGACAGAGAATTCAGAGACAAAAGAAATGAAGGAGAATTAAGGAAAACCATTCTCTTATAAATGTTATAACCAAGGCAAAATTTGATATTTTGAATGACATTTATAGGTACTGATGTGCTGTGTTTATTCCAACTAACCAGGTTCATAATGTGTGGTTTTTACCCCTAAAACGGGCTAAAATGATCTGTATGTGTGTGAAATGCTTCGTGTTTAGTGTTGAACAAAATGATTTCCTATTTGCAATACATTGCTGTAAATGAGAATTTTGTGATACGAACCATATTCGTCTTGTAACATTTGATGTCAGATAGTTACAATTTTACCAGAGATTTTAGCACGTGAAATTCTCTTGCAGTGGGTTAATGATTAAACCTGATTACACTGGTACGGGGCGTGGACCCGCCCCTCATCTAGTCGGTCATTGGGTGACAGTCTTAGAGGGATGGATCAATGCGTGTCCCTTAAATTGTCTTCGCAACCCTGAAAATATGCGCAGCCCCTTTTAGCATTAGCTGGCAGACGCCCGCTGATGCTTCTCCGCCCCCGGCCGCCTACCACGCGGTCGGGTCACCACAAACCTAAGTTTGGAAACCTCTGAAACTTCCGCGAACTGACTCTCCCAGAGTCCGTACCCCGGTTACCCACGGCAACCAGCTACACTCACGCGAGTGAATCCTGAAGACGTCACACAGAAACCAACCTATCAGGAGTGCCACGTGTTTCTTCAAACCAACCCGAAGACTTCAACAAACTCGCAAGTACACGACAACTGATGTCTCTTTCTGGTCTGGTGCATGTGATTTTAAGCAGCTAAAGACGAGTCAAATCTCTGCTTTTGTGGTTTCTTAGGTGATTCTAAGATCTAGTACGAAATACTAGATGGTCTGGACTGTTTGTCAAACTCATTTTGCATCCTCTGAACTGCCTGTGTGTGTGTGTGTGTGTGTGTGTGTTTGTGTGTGAACGTGTGTGTGCATTTGTTTGTTTGTTGTTTTGATTATTACGTAGTTAGCCTCGTGTATCGAATAGTGTAGCTCAATAAATCTTTGTTCTCCTTTGAAAGAACTGTGTTCTCGTTGATGTGCTTCTAAGTCACTGCCTCAAGCTATAGATCGTGTTACCTTGCTAAAATTGAACCCTATTCTGTGTTATGTTATTACTGCTGGCCACGGAAATAATATAGACAAGATTGGTAAAATGTGTTGTCTCCATTTGCGGGACAAGTTTGAATCTTTGATCTGATTCAATCCGACTCAATTGAGTCGAATCTTCAGGATCCGAGTCATTGATCTGAGCTAATAATTCCCCAGATAGCAAAATGACATAATTTCAACCTAAAATCAACGTTTCTTTTGACATCGATTCAACATCGTTTTGCTCATCGGGGTAATGTTGAAACGACGTCAGGCACTCCATTCAAATCTAACCTGAAATCGACACAATTGGTTACTTACCCAACGTTGAATCGATGTTGATATTCAGTCGATCGAAACGACGTTATAGAATCCACACATTTTCAACATGTAATCAACCTAATTGGTTTGTCCACCTGACGTTGAAATGATGTTGATTTATAGTTGATTGGAACAACGTAGAATCCACACATTTTCAACATGTAATCAACCTAATTGGTTTGTCTATCTGATGTTGAAATGATGTTGATTTATAATCGATTGGAACAACGTAGAATCCACACATATTCAACATATAATCGACCTAATTAGTTTGTCTATTTAATGTTGAAACGATGTTGATTTTAAGTTGATTGGAACAACATAGAATCCACACATATTCAACATAAAATCTATCTAAATGATTTAACGTTTAAATGAATGCTTAAACAACATTTTCAACATTAAACCAATCCATATGACCTAATCACCATTTTTTTTACAAGAATACATAATATATTTTATTCTGTATATATGACAAAACACACCACAATCTGTCATCATTTTTTATTGATACAAACACACAGCTGTGAATATCTGTTAAGAGCATGAATTCATTCAAACCTTCTACACTTAAACAAACAGAGAACATTTAAATTACTGACTAAAATAGTCAAAACCATTTACTCAAAAAGTAAAACTGTAGAATATTAAATACATTTATCTATTTGTGTTCTATTTCAACATGTATTTTTCATTAGAGTAAAAAATGCATTTTATTTCAGATGTGCATAACAAAATTAACTATTAGGGTCAAAACACAGGTTTAAATCACAATGTTTAAGCAGTTTAAAGAACAACATTTATTTAATGAATTTAGAAAGATACAATCACAGAACCTAAAATTCAGATGCAACCATAGAAAAAATATTCTTGCTGGATTAGCAAGGTCAATAAATAAAAACAAATTATTTTAGGTTGTGTGAAACTATCGGGAAGCCATTCGTCTACAGTGCCACCATTTACTAGAATTCCATCTCGGATTTTCCAGAAATACGAAGTATTAGTGACCCAGACACTTGTCTGAGAACAAGCTTCAAATATTACAACAACCGGTAAGAATTGCAAGCTTGTTTATTAATTACAATTATTTAATTTTTTTTCAAAATATCATTGTTTAATGACTAAATTCAATAAATAAAATACAGTGCTGCGATCAAAGAATGTAACGTATACTGAATAATCATATGCAATGCACATGATCCTATTATAACGATCACTGCGAACAATAAGGTAAGCGTTCATTTTATATACAAACTGTAAATATAAAAACATTAAAATATTTTAAAGCAATGAAAATCTATATGTAAAAAAACAAAACTACTTTAAACTGTGTCTCGTCAGAGCTGAGCATACATTTTATTTCAGTAAAAAACAGTCCTCTTCATAATATTTCTATTTATTTCTTCTTTGTAATATGGTATGAATTTAAAAAATACGGACTTTCCTTTACGTCTCCTATTCAGTTTTTTTACTTCCTGCTCTCCATCCTAATTTCAAATTGAAATTCCACACCAGGCCAGTAAAAATTTTTTTTTTTTTTTTTTTTTTAAAGTGTTGAGCCCTGTTGGGTAATTCTCCTTCTCATTAAAACTCAAATGTGCATTGTGTTGTGACAATTACTTAAGATTTTTGTAACAATAAAGATGCATTTAATACAACCATAAAAACGCTAAAAGATTGTCAGTACACTGTACTATAGGCACAACCAGTCGTTTGGTCTCTTTGTGTGAGAGAGGAAAAAAAAACATTTGCAACTTGTTAAAAAAAAAAAAAAACTTTCTCAGACTTCAAATATACTGGTCACTAACAGAAACTTCAGTCATGGGTGCTGTTCTTTCGCTCCAGTAATACCTTCAGAGAACATAATAGTCAGTGATCCATACATAGGCAGAGAGATTAGTGTGGTGTAGGCAGAACTGGAATAGACGTCTGTCCAGGCACAGGTTACAGATCTTGATGTCTTCAACTGGAGATTTCAGAGAAACTGCCATTAAAAAAAATTGTAAGAAAAAAAAACATGTTACTCAGTAGGAAAATCTCACCAGGTACAGTATCTACTATTACAAAGTACAATTCCAAGGTAAATTTTCAGTTCAACCCACAGTATTGGTACCATAAAATTGCCACAATTTTTGACTCCTCCTCACACAGAATATTAAGTTAACATGGTATTTTGTTAGAAATTAAATGATCTTGGATTTCATTTTCTTGTGAAATTCTAAAAAGCTTAATGATATTAAATATTTTTCAAATAAATGCGTTTACAAACATTTGTTTAGATACTTGTACAAGTAAACTGCAGTAACCTCAAGAGAAAAGCATGTAGACAAGATAAATTTTAATAAACAGGAAAAAAAAAAAAAAAAATGCACACCAGAACATGGCACTACAATCAGAAAAAAAACAGACAAGCATGGTTTGTGAACAATTGAGGTAAAGTTGGTTTTATATTCGGATATTCAGACATTCTCCTTAATAATATAATGTCAGAAAAGTATTCTTTGCAAATTCTAAATAGGGAAATCATATTAGCAGCAAATGACTATCAAAGTACAACATTGTTTACAGTCAACTAAACAGTGTTTATGTTGTTTTGAAGTCACACTTGCATGCTAATTTCGATCGAATATTCAAAGTAACATGGTAAACAATATAGAGACTTCTAAATGAACAAATGTGCGAATATAAAACCAACTTTACCTCTATAAGCTTTTCCCATTCAATGCTGTGGACCGTCTCTGGCGAAGAGTTCCTCACTAAATGTAGAAAAAAATTGAACAACAAAACAGTAAACTGACAGCGATTCACTTCGCTAGCGTAATAACGTGTTAAAAAATCTCGTTTAACGTTAGCTCGATGATACGTAATGTTATTTGCGAACCGTTTCTCATAACTTAGCCTATACGTTAGCTAGAGCAAAATTAACTTACAAATGTGTTTTATGCTCATTCCAAATCGATTTGAGAGGTCATCTTATATTTTACACAGGTTAAAAAGCATTGAAGTCATAAAGTGAAGTTAATCGTGTTGAAATCGAAAATTAAATAACCAAAACAGCTTTTCATTTACCTTAACGTTACCTTTATAGATTAGCTGCAGTTAATAGCCTGGCTACGCACAGGGCGACATGGGCTTACTAAAAAACGTATAGGAAGTGGTAAAGTGTTAATTTACACATCTAAAAAGTTACATTTTGACATAAATTCTTGGGAAAACAACAAATAAAACATGTGAAACGTCGAATACAACGTGCTTACCTTACAGTTCCGTCCGCTGCCTTCGGTTTGTTAGTTGATTCAAATGATGAGCAGCACCTGCGCCTCACGCTGACTCGCGCAGAAGAACCGACTCCGAGTCCACCAATCAAGTTTCAACATCGAACCAGTGTTATGATTTCGACCAGATGCGTCGGGTAGCCTATATGTTGAAGAGTCAACTTCATTTCGACATCGAACCAATGTTATGATTTCGACCAGATGCGTCGGGTAGCCTATATGTTGAAGAGTCAACTTCATTTCGACATTGAATCAATGTTATGATTTCGACCAGATGCGTCGGGTAGCCTATATGTTGAAGAGTCAACTTCATTTCGACATTGAATCAATGTTTTATTCTCGATGTAATAACCTTCCGACGTACCGACCAAATAAAGAACGTTGATTCAATGTCGAAATTTGATCGACGACTGATACTGACGCTTATAACCAATAATCGACATTGATTCAATGTCGGCTTGCTATCTGGGTCCTAATCTATCTTTTAACGTAGATTGATTTCTTACATAATGGTGGAGGAATGCTAGGGCATAGCTGAACTGACTTTTAAGCACAAAAACATTGTTTTATCTTTTCTATTTTTGTCCGGAAGAATAGATCAGAGACAGAGAATCAAAGGTGTTGTGTTACTGTTCGATTCATTGTGGTACCCAGCGTGTCTGAACGCACGAATGCATCTCGAGCACTTCTGAGAAAGCGAGCTGCAGTAAATAGTGTCCACGAGACAAAGCCGCTGTAAAAGCGCACGAACAGAGAAACAATAAGCGAGTTCCTTGTTATTTCTCTTATAAAGGCCTTCCACAGTAGATTTAAAGTTGCGTGTCCCAGCTTTAAAGTCTAACTGCATTTCTCCCTGGTCAAAATTAAGCACAGAGTAGCTAACTGTCTTTTTTTGCCACTTTTAATTCACTAACGCATGAGTTAGCGAAACTCAGCGCTGCGCTCATGAAGAGCTGCTGAGAGTATATTTCACGGGAGAACTTTAACTTGATCAAAAAAAATTTGTGTGGTTTAATTCATGCGTGTCTTTGACTGTGAAAAGTCTTGACACAGAGCGCTGACCCGCCGTGGTCGCAATAGTGCTCCATTCTTGTGAAATGTGCAGCCATTTCACATGTGACATTATCTGTGTTAATGTGTGTTCATGAATGCGTTCGCTCTGTGTATGTTGCCATAGCAACGAAAGTCCTGAGATACTTTTCCGGAGTATGTGCGCAGGCGCAGATACTTTTCCGGAGTATGTGCGCAGGCGCAGTCCTCCGCACGTGGATCTGCTGTAGACGTTAGCACAAGGCTAAGCTAACTGAAGCATGCTGTTGCATTGAAGTGTGGTATTGAAGTGTTTAGCGCACTTGCGGTCTTGAATGCAGTGTGTTTGAGGTGACAACCTAACATACGTTAGCGAGAATCCTAGTCTCGATTCTCCGGCTTTGTAGGCTATTTGCCTTATTTCTCAGTTTCCCCCCTTTCTTGGAAAATGCTTTGACTAATGCAGATTTGATAAACCTTCATTGAATGCGATCTCATCGCTGGTTTAATCACATTTGTCAAATGTTTTCCCGCTTATCCTGGTCTGTTTGATCAATACAAATGCTCATGAGTTGTTGGTTTATTAGCAAAGAATTATAGTTTGTTCTACAATACTATAACTTAATGCTTTTGATTTGCTCAATCATCAAATTAATGCTTAAGGCTTAATTACTGATTTATTGCTTTTCTCTTCTGAAACTTATCAACATTATAGGAACAACCATTTCCTATGACTGTTGATATGTGAAGTTGATTTATAAGCACAGTGTTTTATGATTAATGTAATAACATTTTTTGTTTTTGGGACTTTACCAACACAATCACTATTCTGGAATCTTAATTTTATTTAATAGTTTATTGATGATTGGTTGCCCTATTTCAATAACAGTTATTGATTAATTTTAAATAAACACTTTTGATCAAATTTAATGACATTAGGAATATTTCGCATTCCCTGTCATCATTGATTTAGAAATTGATTTATTCTCATAACTATGATTTACAGGAAGGCTGGCTGATTAATTAAATCATAATTGTGTTTATGACTTTAATGACAACATCACTGAGTGTTAGTCTCAACCAACAATTATTACTATTTGGAAATTTTAATTTCATTAATAGTTAATTGGTGTTTGGTTTCCTTTTTTTATAACAATTATTGATTAATTTAATTATAGCGGCTCCTAATCAAGTTTATGGATAAAATAAGATTTCTGAATCACTTGATGTCATTACTAATTTGAATTAGCTTTAAATTAATTCGCAATCAAGTTTTTTTTTTTCTACTTTTTAATTTTTTTTATTATCCTTCAGGTTTTAAATTACCTCACAGGACAGTGCTCCCCCTGGTGGTTGGTTGATGCAATGGGACAGTGTAGCCTATGAGTGGCTATAACTGAACTCAAGTCATCATTACACTTAACCTACCAGCGCAGTAGCCTCCAATTAGCCAAACCCCGAAGGAAAATTTGGATTTTCCTCTCCACTTAGGCTAATTAGTTATCTTGATAACACAATAAACCAACCCTTTTGATGTATTGACTCAACAGCGCCACCAATTTGTCAACTTTGTAATTTGAAAACTTGCTCCACTTTCTACTCTTTCTTTTAACTGTCTTTTCCTGAGTTGACTACCGCTGCCATTTTGGGATTGTACCTGTGGGAATCATGAAAGCAGAGAACGTTTGAAACATTTAACAAGGTGTTTGTAAGACTTAAACATTTTACGTTTAAATGATCTGACTCTCTCTCTACCCTTTCTCGCCATAGGACGCTACCCAATCAATGACGAAACGGATCGACCGGAAGACAGGCGTTTTCAAATTTGATTCTAGATTTGCATCCAAAGTGGTCTACTTGGTGTATGGTGTCAATCCTAACGAGTAAGAAACCAATACTGTCATTGTTATTGCACTTTCTTTCACGTCGGAGGAAATTGAATAACAGTCATAGTCCTGGTGTTTAGAGCTCCCCATTTCCAACTTCCAGCCTAGAAGCA
Organism: Danio kyathit; assembly: GCA_903798195.1. Lineage (NCBI taxonomy): Eukaryota > Metazoa > Chordata > Actinopteri > Cypriniformes > Danionidae > Danio > Danio kyathit. The sequence continues at coordinate 46,636,485 of LR812523.1, read as the reverse complement.
TCCTTTCACCTCACGCTTGACAAAGCTGAAGGAAACGTTCTCTCTAGGAGCCTGGAAGCAGCCAATTATCAACCTACTCCTTATCAGTCTTCTTCTCTTCCTCTGTTCTCTAGCTGTCCTAACTGTGTGTGTTACTGACTGTCCCCACAGAGACTACAAGTTAGACGCACGCCCCCCCCAGAGGATCACAGTCACAGAGAACAACACCCACCTGTTTATTCCACCCTCAACAGTAGCTCACACTTGATATTACACCCAGACACTTTTGTTTGCCATCTGTTTTGTTTTGTTTTTTTTCTCTCTCTCTCTCTCCCCTAGGTCTGTGTCAGTGTCAGTTTTAGGTCTTCCCCCTCACCGCCGCACAGCATGGCTCTCCCCAAAGACCCTGCTGGCCACTGGAAAGACCTAGAAACATGGCTAAGTGTTGCAACGGACAGCCTCCTCCCTAAGGCCGCCGAAACGCTACAGCACCTAACACAGGACCAGCTGGATGAGAACCTAAACAGCCTCATGAAGCAAGACCCAAGTAAAAGCTACAATCACAAAGACCTAGGCAAGATCACAGGTACCTTGAGTCACATTCTCATCGCCACCCTCAAACTGAGTGACCGGCATTCCGCCCAGCTCAAGCACCAGCTGACATGCGTGCAAACCCGCATCAACCAGCTAGAACTGGAGGCTCAGGAACGACCGGAACAGCCAGATGAGACTGATCAAGCTGCCAAATAGGAGATCGATAAACTTCAAGAAACTCTAGACGCAACCACCCAAGAAATGGAACAAGCCAAAGGCAACCATGCTGATGTCGCTAACAAGCTTGAGTACGTCGAACAGCTACTAGAAGAGGCAAATGCTGACTCTACAGACAAGAACAGCAGAAACAAAGCCCTCGAAGCTCACCTGCTTGAAGCAAGACAGGAGATCAGACGACTCGCACAGCAGCTGGACTACATCAAAGAAGAGTCCAACAGCATTAAAGATGAACTTAAGCATGCATATGAACTGTCACACAATGAGAAAGCTGAGGGGTCACTGCTAAAGCCCTCACCAGCTCCCTCTGTTCCAGCCAGCCACGTATCACTAGGTGGCCTGGACCTCAGAGACCTTGACCAGCTAGTCAAGAACCTGGGCAAGTTCACGCCGAATTTGCCAGGCAGCCAAGATGTTCATGCCTATCTGCAAGACATTGACTTTCACCTGTAAGTGAGACCCAATGTCACTGACAAAGATAGACTTTATTTGCTCCGAGCAACCTCCAGCCCTGAAGTACGCAGCTTCCTTGATCGTCAGCCTGCTCACACAAAGACTGACTACCTTCTGCTCCGAGAAGCCCTCATTAGAGAGTTTGATGACCCAGAGTTTGAAGAAGGACTTGCAGCTGCCCTGGAGACGGAACAAGGTCGCCATGAGTCTTCTCAAACCTACTACAGCAGACTCAGACGAGCCTACTTCGGCACCCGCAATGAACCTGAGATGGAAGAGGACCTGAACTTCAAAATTCTCTTCCTGAGAAACCTCCATCCTGGAGCCACCATCTTGGGGTTCTTGCATGCCCCCACACAATGAACACTCAGCAGCTACGAGATTTGGCACATAAAGCCTACGTCAGACAAAAGACGACCCCAGGAAAGAGTGCCAAAATCCCTGCTGTTTATGACTTCAACACTCAAAGTCAAGATCTGCCCCTTGAGGGTGCCCAGGGCCCAGACAATGCTTAACTACCTCCCAGTGAGTTGAATGTGTCGTCTTACAACAGACAACGAGACCGTCATGCTGACACCAGACCTAAACAGTGGGACAGCCACTGGGATGGACCGCCTGGACGACAACACTCACCTGAACGTCACCGGGAGAGACCGTGGAACAGGTCCACCTCATTTGCAAACCAAAGGGGGACAAGCTCGTGGGAATCCAGTGATACCTCTAAGGTAAAACACCATCACCTTGACACAACCAGTCCAAGAGGTCGACGAAAGACCTCAGAAAGATTCCACGCTGATCGAGCTCGAACTGAATCCCCAGAAGGGAAAACATCACCATGTTTTGACCCTCAAGAACTGATGAAAATGATCCTGAAAGAGTTCTTCCGACGAAGGGAAGAGGATCGGAAGTGGGAAAGGAAAGAAAACCCTGATTCTGCCTGACAAGCAACGACCTCACGAAGCAGCACGTCTGCACCTCACTTACAGAGACCTTTAAGCACCATAACTTCAAACATGCAATAGACTGTACCTGAACACCAGAGTTAGACGCTAACTCAACACCTGATGCCTCAGGTCATCACTGCATCACACGAACACTTGTGGATGAACTCCCTCCAATGCCTAAGAGTGCTGTCTTGGTCGTTTGTCACCCCGCTGAACTCAGAATCAATCCCAATCCTGCCTGTGCCATGCCAACTCCAGTCCCTCAACTCCAAGTGACCAGAAAGGGGGAGGAACCAACCTGCTGACACAGACCCACTATCCTAAACTTTTGATATAACGCTAACCTGTTTTTTTTTTTTTTCATTTGTGCTATTTTAGAAAGACACCTAGCCTTAGCTATGTTTCCTAAACCCAATACATACACTCTCTCCTCCACTGCACTTCTAGGATCAGTCACTAGTAGAGAGGAGCCATTACACATATGTGACACTTCTTTGTTGTTCTAAACCTCACTCAATGTCCTTATGTCTCAGTTTCTTCTTTCTTACTCTTTGTCTTTCAATTCTGGCCTCATCAGGGAACCCCCACAGATGATGTTTTAAGCCCAGAGCTCAGAATTAGGATTGACTCCTTTCACCAAGCCTCACGGATCAATGCCTTGAAGGTGCGATCACTGTATTGATAATTTAACGTTGTAACACCTGTCTGACGACACGTTTTAGGCGAAAACTCAAAAGATTTGTTAACCACATTTCTTCATCTTCAATCCAGAACCGAAAAGAGGATTGAGGGTAAAGAATGAAATTTATTGGTTCGACTCTCGTTAAAACAGCATCGTAGGGTATATGTTGACTTTGACACCTGCCTTCTTCCGCCACGAGCGAGTAAAGGCCATCCAAAAGTTGTTCGAAAAGTACACACCCCACATCCCGTGCGTGCTTAGATGCGATGACGCTAACCAAAGATTGAATTCTTTACAGATTGAGATAACGCCTATACAACTTCGTTGAGCCTTCGATACCTTGGTTAGTTGTAAAAGCCTAAATTCTGATAAAACTGAACGATGCTCTTCCACACCATGAGTGTTGTTAACCGGAGCATTCCAACGCGCCTAAAACCTGCACCAAGATTCAGTTAGTGATGACGTTGTTTGTGTCTTGTGTGTGCCTGTTCTCTCTGCTTCTGCCTGTTTGTTCCAGTGCCTGCCGATGTTCACAGCGGGAACATCACCTGGCAAAGGGGGATGTAGAGACTCGCTGGTCAAAACCAGTTCGAATCCGGCTTTGGAATGTTGAGCGCATCTGGCTTTACTCGCTCCAGGGCTTGTACCGGCAGGGTGACAGGGCGCCAATTTATCCGATTGTCTTCCCCCAACACTCTGGCCCTAACTTGGACAGATGCTGCAGCTAATTTTGGTTAATCAGTAACCAACTAGACAAAACGCCTTTCATTACGCCCATCATGAGACTTTTGGGAGACCAATCATGTGATCTGGAGCCATGCACCACGAGACATTCCAATTTCAGCTAGATGGACAGAGAATTCAGAGACAAAAGAAATGAAGGAGAATTAAGGAAAACCATTCTCTTATAAATGTTATAACCAAGGCAAAATTTGATATTTTGAATGACATTTATAGGTACTGATGTGCTGTGTTTATTCCAACTAACCAGGTTCATAATGTGTGGTTTTTACCCCTAAAACGGGCTAAAATGATCTGTGTGTGTGTGAAATGCTTCCTGTTTAGTGTTGAACAAAATGATTTCCTATTTGCAATACATTGCTGTAAATGAGAATTTTGTGATACAAACCATATTCGTCTTGTAACATTTGATGTCAGATAGTTACAATTTTACCAGAGATTTTAGCACGTGAAATTCTCTTGCAGTGGGTTAATGATTAAACCTGATTACACTGGTACGGGGCGTGGACCCGCCCCTCATCTAGTCGGTCATTGGGTGACAGTCTTAGAGGGATGGATCAATGCGTGTCCCTTAAATTGTCTTCGCAACCCTGAAAATATGCGCAGCCCCTTTTAGCATTAGCTGGCAGACGCCCGCTGATGCTTCTCCGCCCCCAGCCGCCTACCACGCGGTCGGGTCACCACAAACCTAAGTTTGGAAACCTCTGAAACTTCCGCGAACTGACTCTCCCAGAGTCCGTACCCCGGTTACCCACGGCAACCAGCTACACTCACGCGAGTGAATCCTGAAGACGTCACACAGAAACCAACCTATCAGGAGCGCCACGTGTTTTTTCAAACCAACCCGAAGACTTCAACAAACTCACAAGTACACGACAACTGATGTCTCTTTCTGGTCTGGTGCATGTGATTTTAAGCAGCTAAAGACGAGTCAAATCTCTGCTTTTGTGGTTTCTTAGGTGATTCTAAGATCTAGTACGAAATACTAGATGGTCTGGACTGTTTGTCAAACTCATTTTGCATCCTCTGAACTGCCTGTGTGTGTGTGTGTGTGTGTGTGTGTGTGTGTGTGTTTGTGTGTGAACGTGTGTGTGCATTTGTTTGTTTGTTGTTTTGATTATTACGTAGTTAGCCTCGTGTATCGAATAGTGTAGCTCAATAAATCTTTGTTCTCCTTTGAAAGAACTGTGTTCTCGTTGATGTGCTTCTAAGTCACTGCCTCAAGCTATAGATCGTGTTACCTTGCTAAAATTGAACCCTATTCTGTGTTATGTTATTACTGCTGGCCACGGAAATATTATAGACAAAATTGGTAAAATGTGTTGTCTCCATTTGCGGGACAAGTTTGAATCTTTGATCTGATTCAATCCGACTCAATTGAGTCGAATCAATGATTCGAATCTTCAGGATCCGAGTCATTGATCTGAGCTAATAATTCCTAATCTATCTTTTAACGTAGATTGATTTCTTACACTTGTGATTTCATAACAAAAGAGACACAAACACCAATTTAATTCTATTTTTAGTTAGAGCCATTTGTCTCTTACAAAAATCTCATTCAAGCATAATTTGACAAGACAGCCTCATTGTGTATGGTGCTACAAGGTTATTGATTTAGATTTGATAAATAAACTTTACTATTTTATGGAAATTTTATTTTTTAAGTATTATGAGTAACTGTATTTTGACTTGTCACAGTAAAATCAAGTATAAAGTAAGCTGTTGGTTATTGTTATTATTATAATGCTTCTCTAATATTTGTAAGTATTTGTTTCTCTCCACAGATATTTGAGTGTGGCTGTGTAAAATGAGCAGTCTAGCAGGTATGAGTGACTTAAACATTTTAGATTAAAACATTTACACTACATTTGCTGGTTTCTCTGTCCATATGCAGATTGCCCATGTACATTCACAAGCTGGAAGAAGCTTTCGAGTAACATCAAACACACAGAATGAACATTTTAAACAATATTAAAGCATTATTCATATAACTGCTGTTGACATAAAGAAACATTGAATAAAGCACATTTATACTAAAATAGTTAAAATAAGTAATCAGCCTTAACCTGTGGCTAATGTTATTTTTTTGTTGATGGGTGATGTTTTTTTTTTCTAGTTGTAACATGTAACCATCAAGCATGATTGTGTCCTGAAGACCTACCTCATTTGAAGAGTCTGTGCATCTACCTCAATGAAGACTTGTAAAAGAGTATGTGGTAAGTGTGTGAACCCATCCTCTTTTCATAAATGTATTTGTAAAACTCAGTCACAAGAGTTTAGAACACATCTCAGTATTTTTTTTTTCCTTTTTCTCCAGGACTGAAAGTGCAGAGGCTGAATCTCAAAATGCACACACAGCAGTGGAGATCTTTATCATTTGGGCTGAGGATGCTGGTCCTGGGGACAGAGCTACAGATGTTGATGTAGAAGTTCTGGAGAACTTGCTGAGTGTCACATATGGATTGGATGGACTTTAAGTTCATGTACACTTAAAGGGTTTGTTCAACCAGAAATTAAAACATTATTGTTTAATTATTCATGTTGTTCCAAAAATTGGTTTGTCTTTGGAGTACAAATTAAGATACTTGAGGTGAAATCTGAGAGCTCTCTCATTCTCTATAGACAGCAATGGTCCCAACTTGTTTAAAGTCCAGAGAAATACCTAAAACATCCTCAAAACAGACCACATGCTTTCAGTTGATCAATCAGAATATTATCAAGCTACAAGAATAATTTTGAGTGCATATAAAGCAAAAATAACAGCCTTTGAGTTTCTTTCTTCTGTTGAACAAAATATGTTGAAGAAAGCCGAATACCTGTAACCATTGACTTCTCTACCATTGTTTTTATCTTGTTTGTTTTGTCATAACTTTGACATTTTATATATTTATTTTGTATTGTTTAATGTTTTTAATATTGTTAATGTTGCTTTTATTAATAAAAGCTTTTGTTTAATCAGTTTGAATGGAGTGCCTTATTGAGAACACGTTGATATGTATATGTGTATTTTTGTTGTTTATAAAATGTATAAACATAGCCATTTGTAACCCAGATTACTGAAAGGGTTATATTTGTACATTTATAAAATAATATAAATGATCAGGGGATAAAACAACATATAATTGTGGATTCATTGTTCTAAAATGTTCTTTTCAAGAAATAAATTGTTTAAAAATTATAATGCGAAATATTCATGTGTTATTGGTTTAGCCAATCAGTGATGTGTGGGAGGGATTTGCGTTTGTTGACGCAGTGGAAAAAGATCGCCAGACTATGGAGGAAGAGAGAGAGAGAGAGATCGCTAGATTTGATGATTTAAACGGTGAAATCAGAGTATAACTTTGAAATTGGTTCGAGAAACTTACAAAAAGCTTTCATAGAGAAGGATTTTAAGAGGGTTTAATCAGTAAATTGTTCCTGTGACGATCGATGGGAAATTTGCATCGTTGTGTTGTTGAGGAGTGAATATATGGACATGGTGAGTTTAATTACTTTGTAAATACTTTGAATTTAATGTAAATGACGAACTAACACAGTTTGTAAGGAAACAATTTATTTGGCTGTTGTGTGATTTATGCTGTATTTAGTTGTCTCCACGTGGTATTACTTCCCTTCACGTGTATGTTCACATGCATATTGCCTTGTACACATGCCTGAAAAAAAGGAGATACAGGTTAATTGTAATGAAAGTTAATTTGCTTGTATGTGGAAATACTTACCTGATGTGATGATATCATTGACTAAATGTAGTCATGCTTTTGGCCTTTTGTACAGGTCAGGTTTTTTCCTTTGGTGTTTTTTTTGATTGAAGACTGATTCACATTGATGGCGAGCCAACCCATTCGGACACTAGAAAAGAAACCAGAAAATTCTCCCTGCTGAACCAGGAGAGTATTTTGAAACCTATTATTTTTCCAGCTCAAGGTAAAAGACTGCTTTCCCCCCGTTTCTGGATAGAGACTGTTCTTGTTTTTTCCTGAGAACTGAAAAAAACTAATACCAGTGCAAGGACACTTGGAAATCAAACTATTTTCCTTTTGAAGTGTATGAGTATCACTGAGTTTGTTGACTCTGAATAAGTTGTTATCTTTACATTTTCCGGTCTGTTGATGTAATTTCAATTGAACTTTATTTTGTTTTATTGTATTTTATTTTATTTGTTTTATTGTATTGTGTAATTTTATTTTGGGGAAAGATCTGCAGTAAAAAAAAAAGTATACGTATAAATATTCCAAATACTTACCTAAATTGTAGTTTTCTGTCGTTTTTCAGCAAATGCTCATTACCTCCAGTAGTCGAATCCTAGGCTTCTGATGCCCAGATTGGGTTGATAGTGTAACCCGTTACATAAAATTGGCGAGCACAGCCAGGAGGTGGTGCTGTATTGCTGAGAACAGACAGTTGATTAAAATACTATTGGTGTTTAGAATAACCATTTCATTGTTAAAATGGATGTAGTTATTCAAGAAGGTATCAAAATCCCAAATGCTATTATAATTAGTGGGGAAACTGAGACAGCAGATGATGAAGAATTTCTGAAAATCTTGCAAAAATACGGTTCTGTTGTTAGATCGGTTAAAATTCAAGACCCTGAATCTGAGTTTCATCAGGACGTGATCATTGAATTTGACAGTGGCAGTGCTTTACAGTCTTTAGAGCCCCTGTTGCCATATACTTACCAGTTGACTAGTGATCCAAATATCACTTACCTAGTGAGATCCTTATCCAGTGTGTACACTCAACAGTTAGGGGGTAGTGCTACCAGATCATACCTAAAGGGATTGAAAGAAATCGCAAAACTCAGTGGGGCAAATTTTGAAGCAATGTTAAGTGAAATGCTAACAGAAATGAGTGCTGTAGTTCTTCCTGCAAGCTCTGTATCTGAAGCTCCTGACAACCCCCCTATTAGACTATCTGGTCAAGAGCCAATTAGTGGCAAAACAACTCCAGTTATGGCTCAGCCTTGCCACGAAGGAAACCAGGAAATGCATCAAACTGCTGCATATGTCGCTGATTCTTCAGTTCTTACTTCTCCCACAATACTTAACCCACCAGAAGTCCAGAGGTTGGTTGTTGAACATGTGGTGAGGAGTGGAGAAGGTGTTGCTCAGTCACACATACCCATGCGACTCAGACTATTTTCTGGTAGGAAACCTCGTCCTGCTAATGAGACCGATTATGACACATGGCGTTCTAGTGTCGATCTCGTTCTGAAGGATCCTGCAATATCTGATCTTCATGGTTCAAGAAAGATTCTAGATAGCCTTTTGCCCCCAGCTGCTGATGTCATTAAACAACTCAGCCCTGACGCTGCCCCATCAGCTTACCTGCAGTTGCTAGATTCTGCCTTTGGTACAGTCGAAGATGGTGATGAACTTTTCGCTAAATTCATGAATACCTTGCAGGATGCAGGGGAAAGACCTTCGGCCTACCTGTATAGGCTTCAGGCAGCCTTAAACATAGCCATTAAGCGTGGTGGTGTGTTGCCCAGTGAAGCAGACCGACACCTTTTGAAACAATTCTGTCGGGGCTGCTGGGATGATGGTTTAATAGCTGACCTGCAATTGGCACAGAAACGAGATGATCCTCCTTCTTTTGCACAGCTATTATTGATGTTACGAACCGAGGAAGATAAACATACTGCAAAAACCATTCGTATGAAGCAACATCTAGGTAGTTCCAAGCAGCGTGCACTGATGAACACCCAGAGGATCTGGGTATGTGATGAACCTGAGCAAAGTACAGATTGCAATGTGTTGTCATTAGCAACAGAAGCTAAAGAGCTTAAAAAACAGATAGCCACTCTACAGAGCCAATTAGCCAAACTTGCCACTAAATCCGAGACCCCAAAGAAACTGGCATCACAAACAGTAGATCGGAAAGCTTCTTTCACAGAAAAAAAATCAACCAAGCAAAGTGCTGTATCTACAACGCCTATGCATTATAAACAAACTGACAAACCCAGGCCATGGTATTGTTTTAAATGTGGGGAAGATGGCCACATTGCCTCCTCCTGTGATTCAGAGCCCAACCCAGCACTTGTGGCTGAAAAGCGTAAACTTCTGAGGGAGAAACAGTCCCAGTGGGAATCTCAAAACAATATGTCAAAGGGTGTTTTAAACTAGAGCCAGTTCCTGTTGTGGGACAGCCAGGGACTGAAACGTTAAAGTGTCCCCCTAAAACTAAAGCTTCTATGCAAAGCCATAGTTCGAAAGTGAAAAATGCCAAATTGCCCAGAGGCTTGATTGGTGAAAGATGCATTGCACAAGTTACTATTTTAGGGCAGGAATGTAACTGTTTAATCGACACGGGCTCACAAGTTACCACTATTCCTTTATCCTTTTATGACCAACACCTTTCAGAAAACCCTATCAATTCCATTTCTGATTTGTTGGAAGTTGAAGGTGCGAATGGCCTTTCTGTGCCCTACATTGGGTACATAGAACTGAATATAACTTTTCCTGCAGAGTTCATTGGCACAAGTGTTGAAGTACCTACTGTCGCTTTGGTGGTTCCAGAGCCAAAGTCTTGCACCATGCCTTTAGTTATTATTGGAACAAATACTTTGGACACCCTTTATGATGAACACTTAAAACCGAGTTCTATGACCTTCCAGCCTTCCTTGTTTGGCTACAGAGCTGTCTTGAATACCATCAGATTGCGGCACAAACATAATGCTGGTGCTCTTGGTCAAATAAGGTTGAGGAGCAAGGTACCAGAAGTCATGGCTGCTGGCCAAACTGTCATTTTAGAGGGCATTGCCCATGTGCATGGCTTTCCAACTGATAAATGGGTTATAGTGGAACACCCCTCCATATCTTCCTTACCCGGTGGAATTGTAGTTAAGAATTGCTTACTAACTCTCCCTTGTAGACGATATAGCCATCTTCCTGTGGTTCTCACAAATGAGGCTGATCACAATATCACTATCCCACAGAGGTGTGTCATTGCAGAGATCCATGCTTTGGAGTCAGTGATTTCTTCGAACAACCCTATACCTAAACCGGGTTTCCAAAGTGATAAGCCCAAAGTGATCAAAGAAGGAGAGTTCATTTTAAATTTTGGTGATTCTCCATTATCACAGGAATGGAAGGATCGAATCACAAAGAAGCTTCGTGAGATGCCAGAAGTTTTTGCTCATCACGATCTGGATTTTGGACATACACAAAAAATGAAACATTGCATCAAATTACATGATGAGTCCCCATTCAAACACCGCGCTCGACCAATTCATCCACGTGACATTGGGGCTGTAAGAAAACACCTTCAGGAACTTCTTTTAAGTGGGGTCATACGCGAGTCAGAATCCCCTTTTTCCTCGCCAATTGTTGTAGTCAGAAAGAAAAATGGTGATGTACGACTCTGTATAGATTATAGGAAGCTAAATCTTCAAACAATCAAGGACGCATATGCTTTGCCGAACCTTGATGAGACATTTTCAGCTTTAAATGGGTCCAAGTGGTTCACTGTACTGGACTTAAAATCTGGCTACTACCAGATTGAAGTTGCAGAGGAAGACAAACCAAAAACTGCCTTTGTGTGTCCCCTGGGGTTTTGGGAATTTAATCGTATGCCCCAGGGGGTAACCAATGCCCCAAGCACTTTCCAAAGGCTAATGGAGAGGTGTATGGGTGATATTAACCTAAAAGAAGTGCTTGTGTTTTTGGATGATTTGATTGTCTTTTCTGCATCCCTTGAGGAACACGAGAGACGTTTGTTACAAGTTCTTGCTCGTCTAAAGGAGTATGGGCTAAAACTATCACCAGAAAAATGCCGTTTTTTCCAGACGTCTGTCAGATACTTGGGGCATGTAGTATCTGAGCAAGGCGTGGCAACAGACCCTGAAAAGATTGAGGCTATAAAGACCTGGCCTTGTCCAAGGAACCTCAAGGAGTTGAGGTCATTTTTAGGCTTTTCAGGCTACTACCGAAGGTTTATTAAAGACTACTCGCAGATAGCAAAGCCTCTAAATGAGCTGACTTCTGGTTATCCACCCTTGAGGAAGAGTTGTAAGAAAGCTGAAAAGGAACATCAATACCATGATCCAAAAGAGCCTTTTGGCGGTCGTTGGACAACTACTTGCCAGAAAGCATTTGAAACCCTAATTGAAAAGCTTTCTACTGCTCCTGTCTTGGGATTTGCAGACACCAACCTTCCTTATGTTGTTCACACTGATGCTAGCACCACAGGATTAGGAGCTGCATTATATCAAGAGCAAAACGGAAAGCAACGTGTGATTGCATTTGCTAGTAGAGGCTTGTCGTATAGCGAGGCCCGATACCCGGCCCATAAACTCGAGTTCCTTGCCCTTAAATGGGCTGTAACTGAGAAATTTCATGATTATCTTTATGGCGGCACATTTACTGTCATAACAGATAGTAATCCATTGACATACCTTCTGACGACAGCTAAATTGGATGCTACCAGCTACCGGTGGCTTGCTGCACTTTCAACATTCTCATTTCGGCTGCAGTACCGGGCTGGTAAACAAAATGTTGATGCAGACAGTTTGTCTAGGCGATCACATGAATCATTGCCAGAGGACCAGTTATCGGCAAAGGAGTTTGAAAGGATCCATAAGTTTGTGGAGTATCATACCATGGGTACTGAGAATCCACAGCATACTGATAGAGATACAATCCGAGCCATTTGCGAGAAGCATTCTGTCCAACAAACTGATGATTCTGGTGTCACTCTAGTTGAGTCTTTGGCACTCCATCCTGATGCTGTGCCGGAATGCTTTGAACAAGAGGATAGTCTAAACAGATTAGCTGCCTTACCTCTCCTTCTGAAGGAAGACTTAGCTGAACGGCAGAGATGTGATCCTGTCATCCGTGAGGTAGTGATGTGCCTGGAATCTGGTGAAAAACCTCTGCCCGCATTACGACTAGAATATCCAGATCTTCCGTTTTACTTGCGAGAATGGGACCGTCTTGAGTTGATAGATGGAGTTCTGTACAGACGACGACGAGAAGGAGACTCTGTCAATTTTCAACTGGTTTTGCCAGAGGATCTTAGAAGTTTTGCTTTTAACAGTCTACATGATCAAATGGGTCATATGGGAACAGAAAGGACACTGGATTTGGTCCGTTCTAGGTTCTATTGGCCAAGGATGGGAACTGAAGTGGAGCACAAAATTAAGACTTGTAGTCGTTGTGTACGTAGAAAATCCTTGCCGCAGAAAAGTGCGCCCTTAGTAAACATTCAAGCCACAAGACCCTTACAACTTGTTTGCATGGATTTTCTCTCTCTAGAACCAGATAAGAGCAATACTCGTGATATCTTGGTCATTACCGATTTCTTTACGAAGTATGCAGTGGCCATACCAACGCCAAATCAGAAAGCAAGAACAGTTGCAAAGTGCCTATGGGATCAGTTCATTGTGCATTATGGTTTCCCTGAGCGGTTACATAGTGACCAAGGACCAGATTTTGAATCTCATACCATCAAGGAACTGTGCGCAATTGCAGGAATCCAGAAAATTAGAACAACACCATATCATCCTCGAGGAAATCCTGTGGAACGATTCAACCGCACTTTGTTAAATATGCTCGGAACGTTGGAAGAAAAGGACAAAAGTCATTGGAAGGATTTTGTTAAACCCTTGGTACATGCATATAATTGTACTAAACATGAGTCTACAGGATTTTCTCCATATGAGTTGATGTTTGGCCGTCAACCTCGGTTGCCGCTTGATCTTGCTTTTGGATTGCCATGTAAAGACTGTACACATGTGTCTCATTCACAGTACGTTCGAAGCCTTAAATCTCATCTAAAGGAAAGTTATGAGGTTGCTTCACAAAATGCACGGAGAATGGCTGAAAAGAACAAGATCAGGTATGATAAACATGTAACCAATTCTTCTTTGGAAGTTGGAGATCGTGTTTTAGTAAGGAATGTACGCATCCGTGGAAAGCATAAGCTAGCTGACCGATGGGAATCTGAAATCTATATTGTTGTGAAGCAAGCTGCTAACTTACCAGTTTACACTGTCCGACCAGAAACAAAAGATGGCCCACTTCGTACTCTCCATAGAGATCTTTTACTTCCCTGTGGATTCTTACCTGCTTCAAAGATCCCAGACCCAATTTTGAGTAAACCTAATGTAAGACATACGACTCAGAAGAATCCTGATTCACAGATCCTTGACAGTTCAGTTTCTGTTCTTGAGACAGATAATGACATTCCTGAAATGATGGGTGGAGCTTATCCAGTTGATGAGACAAGATTTACTACGGTTCACCAAGTGCTTAGGCCGAATATCCCTGATGAGGTCTCTCATAACCTTGAGGTTATTCATTCACGTTCAGCAGGAAAAGTAGCTCAGAGTGATCAAAGTAGTGACTTACCTGCGGATGTTCCGGATCAAGCTCCACCTACTGAACATATAGGAGAACACTTATCTTTTGGTGTTCCAACAGACTACTTACCTGATGTCTCGGAGATTGCTGAGTCAAGTCCATTTCCTGATGCAAAGTCAGTTAATGATCAAGGAAATTCTCAAGAGGAATGTGGTGGACAGACCCAGACCTCCGACGAGGAGGGAAATGATCTTTTAGAAGGCCTACCCAGACGATCAAGTAGACAAAGAAAAGGTCCTAAAATGCTTACCTATCCACAGCTTGGAAACCCTTTGATGCAAGTGGTGCAGTCCTTTTTCCAAGGATTAAACACCACTTTGCTTAATGTATTGGATAACAGTGAAAGTCTGAATGATTTACCTGGGATATCCTCCATACAGGATGTATAATATGTTGAGTTATTCTAATCTGTCACGAGACGTGCACAGTTAAGTGGGGGAGGATGTAACCCAGATTACTGAAGGGTTATATTTGTACATTTATAAAATAATATAAATGATCAGGGGATAAAACAACATATAATTGTGGATTCATTGTTCTAAAATGTTCTTTTCAAGAAATAAATTGTTTAAAAATTATAATGCGAAATATTCATGTGTTATTGGTTTAGCCAATCAGTGATGTGTGGGAGGGATTTGCGTTTGTTGACGCAGTGGAAAAAGATCGCCAGACTATGGAGGAAGAGAGAGAGAGAGATCGCTAGATTTGATGATTTAAACGGTGAAATCAGAGTATAACTTTGAAATTGGTTCGAGAAACTTACAAAAAGCTTTCATAGAGAAGGATTTTAAGAGGGTTTAATCAGTAAATTGTTCCTGTGACGATCGATGGGAAATTTGCATCGTTGTGTTGTTGAGGAGTGAATATATGGACATGGTGAGTTTAATTACTTTGTAAATACTTTAAATTTAATGTAAATGACGAACTAACACAGTTTGTAAGGAAACAATTTATTTGGCTGTTGTGTGATTTATGCTGTATTTAGTTGTCTCCACGTGGTATTACTTCCCTTCACGTGTATGTTCACATGCATATTGCCTTGTACACATGCCTGAAAAAAAGGAGATACAGGTTAATTGTAATGAAAGTTAATTTGCTTGTATGTGGAAATACTTACCTGATGTGATGATATCATTGACTAAATGTAGTCATGCTTTTGGCCTTTTGTACAGGTCAGGTTTTTTCCTTTGGTGTTTTTTTTGATTGAAGACTGATTCACATTGATGGCGAGCCAACCCATTCGGACACTAGAAAAGAAACCAGAAAATTCTCCCTGCTGAACCAGGAGAGTATTTTGAAACCTATTATTTTTCCAGCTCAAGGTAAAAGACTGCTTTCCCCCCGTTTCTGGATAGAGACTGTTCTTGTTTTTTCCTGAGAACTGAAAAAAACTAATACCAGTGCAAGGACACTTGGAAATCAAACTATTTTCCTTTTGAAGTGTATGAGTATCACTGAGTTTGTTGACTCTGAATAAGTTGTTATCTTTACATTTTCCGGTCTGTTGATGTAATTTCAATTGAACTTTATTTTGTTTTATTGTATTTTATTTTATTTGTTTTATTGTATTGTGTAATTTTATTTTGGGGAAAGATCTGCAGTAAAAAAAAAAGTATACGTATAAATATTCCAAATACTTACCTAAATTGTAGTTTTCTGTCGTTTTTCAGCAAATGCTCATTACCTCCAGTAGTCGAATCCTAGGCTTCTGATGCCCAGATTGGGTTGATAGTGTAACCCGTTACACATTCATTAGCTGAAATTTTGATGACTTGTTTATTCTTGGGCTATGCTTAGACGTCTATTAGATTTTCACTGACAGCCCAAATTTAGCCGTGTTTTAGCCTAGACCAAAATTCACTGGCTATTAGACGTCTATATGTAGTCGTCTATTAGCCGTCTAAATGAAGACGTCTAATCTTGGGCTATGCATAGACGTCTATTAGGTTTTCACTGACAGCCCAAATTTAGCCGTGATTTAGCCTAGACCAAATTTCTCCGGCTATTAGACGTATATATGTAGTCGTCTATTAGCCGTCTAAATGTAGACGTCTAATCTTGGGCTATGCATAGACGTCTATTAGATTTTCACTGACAGCCCAAATTTAGCCGTGATTTAGCCTAGACGTCTAGGCTATGTTTAGACGTCTAATAGACGTCTTTTAAACCAAAAAATGCTTGCTGGGAAGGATAAACATCCACGCTGAGATGGATGAGACCGGATGGGATGGTAGAAATCTGAATCCTTCAATAACGTTTATGAGGTACCTGCAAGTAATAACTGTAGTTTCACTTTCTCTGTGAAGTATAGACCCAATCTAGTCCGGCTATGTGTAACCCATCTCTAGCCCAAAAAACCTTAAATTTGGTTACATGTCTTTTTTTGGAAAAACCTTGTGATTTGTATGATATTCCTTCAAGTAAGGAAAGTAAATAGCTTTATAAGGTGTTTGGGTTTTTAAATATATGTGTCATTTTCATAGCCTGAGCATAGCCTTGAATTAGCTCGTCCTCAGGCCGGCTATTTATAGCCCACTGATAGTCTAAACTGATTCACTGTAGTATTTGGCCGTGCAGCGCGTGCAATGGTTAATACATCACGTCCGCATTATCAGTACTACATGCACAAGTGTTAAGGTGTAATTTCGTGACATGTTCTATAGCCATCATTTAGCTTTGAATTAGATGGGCTTTACCCACCTCGCAAAAATAACATAAACATTTTAATTGTAGATTTACTGCCTTTTTATTTTAAGTTAAAAATAAATATGGTGTAATAAATCTTATATATAATATCTTATATATCTTACGGTAGAACAAGCCAGATCTAATCAGTTAAGCAAAATTGACGCAGCTCCGTACTCCACACGATAGATGGCGCTATTGCACATTTGTCGAGTCGGTTGAAATCAAGAGAAAAGCTGTTGAGGTTTGAAATTTGCGTGAGTGCCCTGCAAGGTAAGTGTAATCTGCTTTAATATCATGTTGTCTGGCAATGTTTTTTATTTTATGTGCATGTTTTAATATAGTATTACGCTAATATCAATGCACAGACACTCTTCATTCCATAAATCTTAGAGGAAAATAAAAACAGTGTGAAGGAGTGTTAACGTTACCTTTTAAACACTCAAAATTAAACCCTTATTAAGCAAAGTTCTGTGATTAAGTGCATTTATTTTGTACATTGCGAGGGGTCTTCATTAAATTGCCTCATGAAGTCAATAAAGTCAGTCATGAGGTGAAACTTCTGCGGTTGTATCTTTTAAAAGAAGTGTTTACTTGTGATTTCATAACAAAAGAGACACAAACACCAATTTAATTCTGTTTTAGTTAGAGCCATTTGTCTCTTACAAAAAACTCATTCAAGCATAATTTGACAAGACAGCCTCTACTGTGTATGCTGCTACAAGGTTATTGATTTAGATTTGATAAATAAACTTTACTATTTATGGAAAATGTAATTTAGTAATATGAGTAACTGTATTTTGACTTGTCACAGTAAAATCAAGTATAAAGTAAGCTGTTGGTTATTTTATTATTATAATGCTTCTCTAATATTTGTAACTGTTTGTTTTTCTCCACAGATATTTGAGTGTGGCTGTGTAAAAGAAGCAGTCTAGCAGGTATGAGTGACTTAAACATTTTAGACTAAAACATTTACACTATGGCCGCATTTGCTGGTTTCTCTGTCCATATGCAGATTGCCGCATGTACATTCACAAGCTGGAAGAAGCTTTCGAGTAACATCAAACACACAGAATGAATATTTTAAACAATATTAAAGCATTATTCATATAACTGCTGTTGACATAAAGAAACATTGAATATAGCACATTGATACTAAAATAGTTAAAATAAGTGAGTAAATAAGTAATCAGCCTTAACCTGTGGCTAATGTTATTTTTTTTGTTGATAGGTGATGTTTTTTTTTCTAGTTTTAATATGTAACCATCAAGCATGATTGTGTCCTGAAGACCTACGTCATTTGAAGAGTCTGTGCATCTACCTCAATGAAGACTTGTAAAAGAGTATGTGGTAAGTGTGTGAACCCGTCCTCTTTTCATAAATGTATTTGTAAAACTCAGTGTAACACAGATCAGTATTGAGCTGGTTAAGATAAATAAAACCCAAATTATAATTAATTTATTTTTACTAAATGATATTAAATTATTTAAATAATATTTTAAACAAAGTTATCTTGAAGAGTGAAAGTTAAAATAATTATATTTGAACAAAAAGAAAAGCGTAATCTTTGGCCATATAGTGGGCGCTGTGTATGACGTCATTCAGACGAGACGCATAGAGTGAGAGAGAGGAGACACTGCAGATCGCGGGTGTCACAAAAGAGAATAAAAGGCAAATATAACGATCATCTTTTTCTTAATATGCATAAATAATGTGTTATATGATGTCTTAGTCCCTGTATAAATGTTATTGGGCCATTTTTAGTGCGATGATTGATGACTTTTGAGTGGATGACTGTGGATTGTGAGCGCTGTAGAATTCCATGCGGTTAGCATTTCTGTGTTGGAATCACCCGGATTTGGTGAGTTTGCAGCCAAATGATGTTAATTCTGTTGAATTGAGTGTTTATATTGTATTAATGTGCTGAAGTGTTTGTTTTTTAAATGAGTTTACACATATATTACGGTTCAGGGAGTATTTTGAATGTTCTATGCACTAAAGAAGTGCTGTTAGGTGCTAAAATGCTAACTTGCACTGCATTAAACGCACGTGAATGTCATATTTGCACTTTAAGTGTCAAAAGCACTCCAGTTGTATTTTATATCCACTTATAGTTAATGTTGAATTCAATTTAAGCTGTGATGTGTATTATAGTGATGTAAATTGTCTGTGATATTTGTGATCCTGTTGTGTAACAGGTCAGGTTTTTATTTTGGAGATTGAAATTGCTGTGATCCTGTGATGGCGAGCCACCCAGACCTGTAGGCAGAGACAAAGAGAAATTCTGCTCTACATCAACGTGATCTGTGCCTTAATTGCGGTTACCTGCGGAGTGCATCCATTGTGTGGTATTTCTCATCATTTACCCCATCACCGAGTTGTTAACTCAACTACTGTGCCTTATTGAACATTGCGTGACAGAGAATTGCACTACTACACCACTAAAAGATATTTTTTTTCACTCGTGAGATTCATCGTTCGGACTTCAAGGATTTTTCAACACACACACCCACACACACATACACATTTGCTTATAGACTGAGAACTGTATACACACATGGGATATTGTGAGTTTTCTACATTGTTCTACATTGTCTCTACATTGTGCTGTTTATTTGATTTTTGTTTTACATCCTGATTGTTACAAGTGTTTTGTTTTGTTTTTGGGTACAAGTTTAACAAAATAAGAGTAGACATTTGAGTCCCCAAGGAGAAATATAAATATAGAGAAATATAGAATTTAAATACATAATAGTTGACAAATAGAATTTAATTACATAATAGTTTATAAATAAAATTTAAATAATAGTATAAAAATAGGATTTAAATCATTGTAGTTGAACTTAATTTATATACATAAATTAAAATTGAATATAAATATTATTATATATATAAAGCAATTAGTACAGTGAATAAATACAATTTAAATAAAGCAAAGCTACAAAAGATTTCTAAAAGGGAGCAAAGAGAAAAAGCCTTTTCTTGTTTGTTTATACGTTTTATTTATTTATTTGGTGTTTTTACATTTCATGGTTCCATTCATTCAAACTTTTTGAAAGTAAAAACTTTCTTTTGGTTAAAAGTCATTCTCCTGGTCTGTCTGGTTCTTGTGTTTGCTTCATTTTGCCCTCCCGTAGCGAACCTGGTGATCTGGCCTGTTGTTGTGTACTTTATAATTTAAACTAATACACAGAGAAATATTGTATCCATTGCACCCTAAGTGTTTATCGGCTACATCAGTCACAAAACACATCTCAGTATTTTTTTTTCCTTTTTCTCCAGGACTGAAAGTGCAGAGGCTGAATCTCAAAATGCACACACAGCAGTGGAGATCTTTATCATTTAGGCTGAGGATGCTGGTCCTGGGGACAGAGCTACAGATGTTGGTGTAGAAGTTCTGCAGAACCTGCTGAGTGTCATATATGGATTGGATGGACTTTTTGTGTTCATGTACACTTAAAGGGTTTGTTCAACCAGAAATTAAAATGTTTAATTATTCATGTCTTTCCAAACATTGGTTTGTCTTCGGAGTACAAATTAAGATACATTAGGTGAAATCTAAGAGCTCTCTCATTCTCTATAGACAGCAATGGTCCCAACTTGTTTAAAGTCCAGAGAAATACCTAAAACCACATGCTTTCAGCTTTCATTCAGAATATTATCAAGCTACAAGAATAATTTTGACTGCATATAAAGCAAAAATAACAGCCTTTGAGTTTCTTTCTTCTGTTGAACACAAGATATTTTGAAGAAAGCCGAATACTTGTAACCACTGACTTCCATTTGTTTTTTTTTTTACAGGTTTTCAGCTTTCTTCAAAATATCTTCTTCTGTGTTTAACAGAAAAAAAATCATAGTTTTTATCTTGTTTGTTTTGTCAGAACTTTGACATTTTATATATATTTATTTTGTATTGTTTAATGTTTTTAATGTTGTTAATGTTGCTTTTATTAATAAAAACTTTTGTTTAATCAGTTTGAATGGATTGCTTTTTGAGAACCTGTTAATCAAAAATGTTAATATGTATATGTGTATGTTTGTTGTTTATAAAATGTATAAACATAGTCATTTATTAGCTGAAATTTTGATGACTTGTTTAATCTTGGGCTATGCATAGACGTCTATTAGATTTTCACTGACAGCCCAAATTTAGCCGTGTTTTAGCCTAGACCAAAATTCACCGGCTATTAGACGTATATATGTAGTCGACTATTAGCTGTCTAAATGAAGACTAGTCTAATCTTGGGCTATGCATAGACGTCTATTCAGACGTTCAGTCTTGTACAATCAGGCCAGGAACACATTGACAAAGGAGATTGGTGTGGCTAAGAAGAGCTATGCCAAAAAGCTGCAAAACCAGTTTTCTGCCAACGACCCTGCATCAGTGTGGAAAGGCCTGAAAGACCTCACTAATTATAAAACACCATCTCCCAGTATAGACAGCAACAAACATCTTGCAAACGAGCTGAATACGTTCTACTGCAGATTTGACACCTCTGACCAGACACCTCACACCCGCCCGGACCATCTCCCTACACAGCCATCAACACCTCCAGCCATCTCCCTCTCCCCCCCGGCACTTCAGATCAGTGAGAATAATGGGCGTCAGATCCTCAGCAAACACCCATCAACACCTCCAGCCATCTCCCTCTCCCCCCCTGCACTTCAGATCAGTGAGGATAATGGGCGTCAGATCCTCAGCAAACATCCATCAACACCTCCAGCCATCTCCCTCTCCCCCCCTGCACTTCAGATCAGTAAGGATAATGGGCGTCAGATCCTCAGCAAACACCCATCAACACCTACAGCCATCTCCCTCTCCCCCCCTGCACTTCAGATCAGTGAGGATAATGGGCGTCAACCCCTCAGCAAACAGCCATCAACACCTCCAGCCATCTCCCTCTCCACCCCCGGCACTTCAGATCAGTGAGGATAATGGGCGTCAGATCTTCAGAAAACAGAAGAGACGGAAAGCGACAGGCCCAGATGGTGTTTCCCCAGCCTGTTTGAGAACCTGCGTGGACCAGCTAGCTCCTATTTTCACACAGATCTTCAACAGATCACTGGAACAGCCCAAAGTTCCATCTTGCTTCAAATGCTCCACCATCATCCCAATACCAGAGAAACCAAAGATCACAGGACTCAATGACTACAGACCTGTCGCCTTAACATCTGTGGCCATGAAGTCATTCGAAAGACTGGTGCTAGCTTATCTGAAGGACATCACTGAACCGTTGCTGGACCCCCTGCAGTTTGCCTATAGAGCAAACCGGTCTGTGGATGATGCAGTCAACATGGGACTGCATTATACCCTACAACATCTGGACAAACCAGGGAACTACGCAAGGATACTGTTTGTGGACTTCAGTTCTGCCTTTAACACCATCGTCCCATCACTGCTCGAGAACAAACTGACCCAGCTGTCTGTCCCTAGCTCTGTCTGTCAATGGATCACTAGCTTTCTGACAGATAGACAACAGCTAGTCAGAATGGGCAAAATCACATCAGACAGCCGCACCATCAGCACTGGTGCCCCACAGGGATATGTTCTCTCCCCGCTGCTCTTCTCACTGTACACCAACGACTGCACCACAAAAGACCCCTCCGTCAAGCTCTTGAAGTTTGCTGATGACACTACTGTTATCGGCCTCATCCGGAACGGTGACGAGTCTGCATACAGACAGGAGGTGGAGCGGCTGGCTGTATGGTGCAGATACAACAACCTGGAGCTGAATACGCTCAAAACAGTGGAGATGATAGTGGACTTTAGGAGAAACCCCCCTGCACTCCCCCCACTCACCATCATGAACAGCACTGTGGCTGCAGTAGAGTCATTCAGGTTCCTGGGCACCACCATCTCTCAGGATCTGAAGTGGGACACTCACATAGACTCTATTGTGAAGAAAGCCCAGCAGAAACTGTACTTCCTTCGTCAGCTGAGGAAGTTCAACTTACCACAGGAGCTGCTCGTACAGTTCTACTCAGCTGTCATCCAATCCAGCCTCTGCACTTCAATCACCGTCTGGTTCAGCTCAGCTGCCAAAACTGACCTCCATAGACTACAGCGAAAAGTCCGGACTGCTGAACGAATCACTGGCACTACCCTTCCTACACTTCAAGAACTGTACTCTTCCAGAGTGAGTAAAAGGGCTCGCAAAATCACTCTGGACACCTCGCACCCAGCACATTACCTGTTTGAACTGTTACCGTCTGGTCGGCGCTACAGAGCACCAAGCACAAAAACAGCCAGACACAGGAAAAGCTTCTTCCCTCAGGCCATCTACCTCATGAACAGTTAAATATTCCCCTACTGTGCAATAAATGTGCAATACTTTCTCATACGCACTTGTACACAGCACCTTATAACGATATACAATGCAATACTTTCTCCATTCGCTTTGGTACACAGCACCTTACAACCTGTATATTTACAACATATCTGTACATACAATTCAACATCCAGATCTTTTTTGACTTACTGCATCTCTGTTTAATGTTTAATGTTTATCGCCTTTTTCTTTTCTTATATTTAATTTTGTGTTGTCACTTGTCACTTTATGTACACTGGAAACTTCTGTAGCCAAAACAAATTCCTTGTGTGTGTGAAGCACACTTGGCAATAAAACTGATTCTGATTCTGATTCTATTAGATTTTCACTGACAGCCCAAATTTAGCCGTGATTTAGCCAAGACCAAAATTCACCGGCTATTAGATGTATGTAGTCGTCTATTAGCTGTCTAAATAAAGACTAGTCTAAACTTGGGCTATGGTTAGACGTCTATTAGATTTTCACTGACAGCCCAAATTTAGCCGTGTTTTAGCCTAGGCCAAAATTCACCGGTTATTAGACGTATGTAGTCGTCTATTAGCTGTCTAAATGAAGACTAGTCTAAACTTGGGCTATGGTTAGACGCCTATTAGATTTTCACTGACAGCCCAAATTTAGCCGTGTTTTAGCCTAGACCAAAATTCACCGGTTATTAGCCGTCTAAATGAAGACGTCTAATCTTGTGCTATGCATAGACGTCTATTAGATTTTCACTGACAGCCCAAATTTAGCCGTGTTTTAACCTAGACCAAAATTCACCGGCTACTAGACAAATATATGTAGTCGTCTATTAGCCGTCTAAATGAAGACATCTAATCTTGGGCTATGCATAGACGTCTATTAGATTTTCACTGACAGCCCAAATTTAGCCGTGATTTAGCCAAGACGTCTAGGCTATGTTTAGACGTCTAATAGACATCTTTTAAACCAAAAAATGTTTGCTGGGTGCACATTCTCTGCTTTGCATTATATTGCATATTATGGAGTTTATAACAGAAATTAATACATAAATTAATATGAGTTTATAACAAAAACACAAATATAAACAACTTTGTGAAAAACATGTCCTTGACGTTTACAGAGACTGTATTCTATTTTATGTGTACTGTAAATCTTTTGTTGTTGTTGCAATAAATAAACAAATAAATAAATGATCCCGCCATGTGATCGGTCATCATGACAGCAGTAACTTCGAGCCCCGAAGTGTCCGGCTTGACAGCTCCGTTTCCAACTCCGCCCCCGCGTGCGCTCGGCTAATCTTGTTGATCACTGGCTGCAGCTGTGCTTCATGTCGAACGCACCTTTTGTTTTGGTGCGTCTGTGTAGGTCACGTGTTATGACGATACTCAGCTGTTCTGATTAGCTACCCAGCTGAGGTCCATTACTAGACGGAGATGTGTGTTTGATGGAGTGAAATCCCCCCTGAAAGAAGTAGAGAAAAAGCCCTTGATCCTCCATCTGGCACTATAGGACGGTTCAGTGCCTGGGCATCTTTCCTGGGGGCTCCTTGGGCAGTGGCTTTCCACTGATGTCCACCATTATTCAAGGAGGATTGCTGGACTTCACCTGGATTTCACAATGGATTAAACTTTTACACAAACAATCATTTTTTTATATGAAAAAAAAACACTATTAATCTAACCAAACCTAACTTTTTAAAGAACTCTATTCTCACTTTCTCAATAATTCTCGAATTATTATTATCAATATTCATTAATATTTGAGTTTTTTTTTATTTTTATCATTCTTTGATTATCAAAAATATTCAAATAGTCTACCACCTTCAGGGTTCATACACGTTTACTACTAAAATCCCAGGACTTTTCCAAAAAATTCAGGTAGATATTTATGACCTTATCTTTCATGTAATGTCTACATAAAAAAAAATGCACGTTCAAGTTTATTGCAGCATATTAAAAAATATGTCACAATCTATGCAGTTCGTTTATTTTTATATCTGTAAAACAGTTTTTAGAAAGTATCTTGCTGTCTGTGTGAAAATATTTTAGAAATGTTGGCTTGTGTTTTCATAAGATTTATAAGAATAGGACAAATTAGCTTTAAGTGCCTAGTCTCTTACCCCCAGCAGTTACAGATTGTTTCTGAACACCACACTCAAGATGTAGCCTGAATTACAATGAATGTGAGTGAAAGAGAGCACTGTAAAAATTATTGTGCCAATTAGTTATCACAACTTAATATTTTTTCTCAATTTATTTTTAATGGAAACAATATTTTTTCAACACATTTATAAACATAATAGTTTTAATAACTCATTTCTAATAAATTATTTATTTGATCTTTTCCATGATGACAGTAAATAATATTTTACTAGATATTTTTACTTAAAGGCGATGATACTGCTCTGCGCATGCTCATTTAATTACATATTATTATAATTTATTCATTAAAGAACGTCTGGTGATGGATATTGAAACTGCTTAATCTTATTTTGCTTGAAGATTATTGACGTATTTACCATCAGAATCAATGACAAAAAAAAGACAGATAGGCTATTAATAAGCATTAAGAATTTTTTTTAAATAAGCATTACATTAAAAAAAAAAAAATTTGCTACCTCGTTTTTATTTACAAAGCATTTGGTTTTCAACCAAAAAATCTGTTTAATTAAATTAGAATCAGAATTGGACAGTACCACTAGAGGGAGACAAAACGTTTACTTTGCCAAAATAACAGCACTAACCTAACAGGTGTGGTCCTATGGTCTGGTCAAGCAGTGTAATGACTGCCAGTTCTCTCATTTTCTCACTATTCACAAATTTACACAGTCTATATAGGCAATGTTATGCTTTTAATAATTTTGTCATTACTGTGTCTACAGTTTCTCGTACAGCAATAGTATAGCCAACCAATCACTTCAAAGAAAAATGACACTGGTTTTGCATTGCCAAAGATGACAGTTGTGTCACAGCAAGAATCTTTGTGAAATCCAAATCATGAGGAGAATCGCGGTAGGACTACATGCTCTTGTAATTCTGTTTGTTATGAAGAAGAAAGACAAGGAACGATCTGTGTCTCTGAGCCCTTTTAGTCCATGGAAATCAACACAGCCCCAGCCAAAATATTGTGAGGCAGCAACAGAGGAGGTCTTTTTGTTTTTTAATGGAATTTCAATCAAAGTGGCCAATTATAGAAGAGAACAGTAACCCAGCAACTAACAGTCAGTCATTCTCATTATAAAATGTCTACAACCAAATGAACAAAGCATTTGAACAAAAAACAAATCTATTCATTCATTCATTTTCCTTCAGCTTCATCCCTTTATTTATCAGGAGGTCGCCACGGCAGAATGAACCGCCAACTTATCCAGCATCTGTTTTACACAGTGGATGCCCCTCCAGCTGCAACCCAGTACTGGAAAGCATCCATACACACTCATTCCATGCACACACACACACACACACACACTCATACACTATAGCCAATTTAGTTTATTAAATCCACCTATACCGCATGTCTTTGGACTGTGGGGCAAACTGGAGCATCCGGAAAACAAATTTACAAAAGTAGAAATTTAAAGTTTAAATAGATAATCTATTATCAATGGCTTTGTTTTATTGATAAGGAGTCAATTTTTTAGCAGCCACAGCCATGTCACCCTGCAGCCCAAGACCAGTTACTCACTGAAGCTAAGCAGGGCTGAGCCTGGTCAGTACCTGGAT
Organism: Danio kyathit; assembly: GCA_903798195.1. NCBI lineage: Eukaryota > Metazoa > Chordata > Actinopteri > Cypriniformes > Danionidae > Danio > Danio kyathit. The sequence continues at coordinate 46,609,857 of LR812523.1, read as the reverse complement.
AGGAGACCATGTGGGGAAAGCTAGGTTACTGTTGGAAGTGGTGTTAGTGAGGCCAGCAGGGGGTGCTCAACCTGTGTGAGTCCTAATCCCCCAGTAAAGTGAAGAGGACACTGTACTATCAGTGAGTGCTGTCTTTTGGATGAGATGTTAAAACCGAGATCCTGACTCTCTGTGGTTATTAAAAATCCCATGGCACTTCTCATAAAGAGTAGGGGTGTAACCCCGGTGTCCTGGCCAAATTCCCTCCATCAGCCCTTACCCATCATGGCCTCCTAATCATTCCCATCGACTGAATTGGCTGTATCACTGTCTCTCTGCTCTACCAATAGCTAGTGTGTGGTAAGTGGTGGTGCCATATCCTGTGTCTGCTGTCACATCATCCAAGTGGATGCTGCACACTGGTGGTGGTGTGGAGAGATCCCCACCCCCCTCATGATTTATTATGACACCGCAGGAGATTGTGGGACAGTAGATTCTCATTGCTTCTTTTCGAATAGTTTTGTGAAGTGCAGGTCATAGTTTGTTTGACAGAATGATCAACAGCAGATTAAAAACAGCACGGCATTTTAAATGAATGTTTCCAGACCTGCCTTTCACATCATGTCTAAATAAATGGTTTAATAATTGAATAAGTGGTGCTATTGGTTTGTGTGAACACAGCTCATGCTTTGTATTCTCGCAACAGTTGAAGAACACAGCTGAGCCCAAATAACCCCCCTGCTACCCTTTGGAAGGATGGGTCAGCAAATTTGATCCCTCCTGGATAACAGCTAACTTGATGTATAGTGTCATATTCATCTGTGGGGACAGAACACAAAAAAAGATGCTGAGCTCCTCCACTCACAGAAGCTGGGTAGTAAGACTGAATTCATTCATTTACAGTTTTTGTTTGTTCTCAATGCATTTGTTAACAAAGTCTTTTGGAAGTTTCACCCTGTGGAAAACAGCAGAGTTCACAACTGTAGCCGGTTGTACATAGAAGAAATTGGATAGATGTCTAACAATAGTCAATCAACTAGACAGGAATGAATGACTACGTGTAGACATTGATGACAGTCTAATCTGTAAACTTGAAACCACAACCAAACGTGAAAGCATATATTTCTAGCATTCAACGTACATAGATGAACACATTGTCTTGTTCTGATAATAATCCGTGTTACATAATATTAAAGTGCATCGAGTGAGCGATTTTGATTCCCTGATAGATTAATCCTTCATGAAAGTTAAAATGAAAATCATTGTAATAACTTACGGTCATCTTTATTGAGAGGAACAGATTATAGCAATGTAATCCCTCCCTGATGACCCAAGGTCAAGCCTGCTCTTCAGCAAACTCCATACACACACAAGTTTAAGCTAAAGCTAGTTCATTTCACTATCTCAGAACTGAATGTGAAAGATTAAAACTGTGATCAAGGCCACAAACTTTATTACAATCTTGCATTAAAAATCTAAATTTCCTCATTTGTTTGCTAATCCACTGTGGTCTGAGGAAAGAATATAGTCTCTTTATCCTTATGAACCATTTTGGATGTGTCACTTGATGATCTGAACAGCAGACCTTTAATCGTCTATCATTAGTCTTTTAAAAGCCTGTCTTTAATCGTGTGACCCCCACAATCAGATTGTTCAGCAAACAGATGAAACCTCTTGCTGTACCCCATCAAATCTCATCCTGCTGCTCTGAACTTGAGAATGGCACAAAAGTAGGGCACCATTGCATCTTCTTCAATTCCTGATAATCTGTAATTCTAGAGTGCCTCTGAATTTCTCTTCAATCTTTACACGTCAGGATGGGTTGTAGAGGAATTGAAGCGAGGGGTCGAGGAGATGGTCTTTAAGGAGCCCAGGCTGCATTAGCAGGCTTGACAAATCCCTTTCTGTCTAACTGAGCAGCAGAGATAGATTAAATCTGATCACAGGGGCCAGCAATGCAGAAACGCAGAATTAGAAAATTTCGAGTCATAACAAAGGGTCACAGTTAATGTGAATGTGATGGTATGACGATGTCCAGCTCGCGTGTTCCTCTGACAAATGATAAAGTATCACTTTAAAGTGTTTAATCAAGAATACACTGTAAAAAGTGCCCCATACAATTACCTCATGACGTCCCAACACAAATCAATTAACTTAATTGTTTTAACAAATTTCAATGAACTGAACATAAAAAAATAAGATGCAGTTCAGTTTTAATTTGAACAAGCAGAAATATATTTTTTAGTGTATTCAATTAATTCAGTCAGTTCAACATGGGAGATGAACAAAAAATTCATACTGTAAGAACTTATAGTTGTTAAAACAGGTGAGATCAGACAATGAATTTTTTTTAAAATTACTTTTACTCATTTAGCAGACACTTTTATCCAATGCGACTTACAAGTGAAGATAAAAGATGCACTTCCAATCATCAGAGAGAAGCATACCTGTGTTTTTATTATTATTATTTACAAAGGATAGAATAAATAGTATATATTAGAAAAAAATCTGCAAATAAATTAGCAAACAGTTTAGCCAATTAAAATTAACAGCTATTACAAAGAAATTGAATCAAGTTATCAAATCTCATTAACTTTTTTAAATTTATATAGCACATTTCATACAGTGGCAATTCAAAGTGCTTTACATAAACTGAAATAAAAGAGACAAGTATAAGAAAATAAAAACAAATACTAAAAGTAATTAAAAACAGATTAAAATCTGTTAAAACAGCTTATAAAAGAGTGAAAAAGAAAAGAAAGAGATAATAGTGTGATCTGCTGGATGAAGCACAGTGCTCATTCAGTAAAGGCACAGCTAAACAGATGTGTTTTAAAGAGCCCCTATTACACATTAAATAGGGTCATATTTTGCTTGTAAGGGTCTCCAACAACAGTCTAATATGCATGCAAGGTCAAAAAACACTTTCATGGTCTTATAATCTGCATTTATTTTTACCTAATTATCCCAGCGACTCCCATATGAATCGTTCAGCGACTCATTTGTTCCCAAACCCCTCCTTAGTGCGAAGCTAATCTGCGCTGATTGGACCGATGACAGCCTGGTCGACAGATTGGTCGACACTGACAGCGTTCAGCGCGAGACAGAGTGAAATGCCCAGCACAGCTTATCAAAAATATAGAAGTAGTCAGAGTGCATATACGCTTCATATTAGTGTAAGGCGTGGATTTCGGCAGTGGGTGAATGTAAATACAGACGATCGGCTTGAAAATACAGACGACTAACTATTTTATTGAGCAAAAACTCCAAGAACTGGGAAGAGATCGACACGAATCTCCTAGCCTATCACACTCTAGCTCAGTGTTGCCATATGTAGCTGACTGATTCCAGCCCAAAAACTATCCAAAATTCGCAGAAATGCAAAAAACCCTGCCCACTCATCTGGAAGACACAAAAACCACTCAATCTCACCAGTGTTATCAGGTCCGGCGCATCCATAGAATAGTGAGGTTGGCGTACGCGAACGTTCATCCGCGACACCCACCCCCTACCTCCTGGTCCTCACTTTCAACCGCGAACCGGTCACTTTCTTTTTCACTTTCGGGTTGAGGGCAGCGTGATCGCCGTTCGCCTAGAGCACCAGTTCAGTTTGCTCCAGCCCCCGGATAACCCCTAGTCTCAGCGAATTTTTTGTGTGTGCATGAGTGCATTAAAGCAGTGCAGTTAAAAACTAGCATATTGCTCTATTCTTAACAATGACACACATTCAGTATTAATCCACACAGCGGCAAAAGCTGAACTATTCTGAACCTTGACCGCTGCACGTGTGTGTAAGAACAGCTGACGGTGGCCATAGCAACGACATATGGAAGTAGATCATGAGCTCACAAATGCATTTAAATCCATAAACAAAGCGGCACACGTTGCATTTTCAACGTGGCTTTAGACGCAATGTGAGAATATAAAGAGTTAACCAGTTAAACACCAGCATGTTGCTCCATTCCTAACCATGACACACATTTAGTATTAATCCACACAGCGGCAAAAGCTGAACTATTCTGAACCTTGACCGCCGCACGTGTGTAAGAACAGCTGGCGGTAGCCATAGCAATGACAAACGACAGGATTGCAAGCTCACAAACATGTTTAAATCCGCAAAGAAAGCGGCATGCATCACCTTTTTAGCGTGGTTTTAGTGGTGATATGTATAAGTGTTATATGTTCTCAGGGCTTACCTGTACTCTGCTTTGCCCAACGATCACCAACCCTCAAGGTGTTTGCTAAGGATCTCATCCCCCACCAGCCGAAGCCTAGCGTGCAGCAGCCTGCCTTTGTTTGACCTTGTGCCTAATAAACTGTCCTTATTTGGCCGCACCCTTGATATATTGTTACAAAATGGAGGAAGAAACTAATCCATAAGCTGTGTACTGATAGTTCCTGTGGAGCTCTGTCAAAGTCTCATACATCAGTAGTCTTTTCTGATCCTTCCTTTTTTGCAAAAATAAACCTCAACCACTGACTCTTCACAGCTTCATCTTTGGGTAGAGAATATAACACGAACTTTCCCTCAAGCTTTCAATAATATCCAGCTAAACACTGCGTCTTCATGACTTATGACTTCAGGACCTGTGTATCTTCCTCTTTATCTTTGCTACTGTGTTAGTGGGCGGCACCGCAGGTTTAAGTTTTCCGGGGTTTTGTGCGCGCAAACGGCTTTTAGCCGAAACGGCTAAAGACTCGTTATCAAGACGATTCATTCTAACCACTATGAGTCGACTTTTTTTTAGATGAATCAATAGTTTTAAACACTGTCCATTTTCAGATTTAAGCCTTAGCTGGATATTTCACTTCACTTAGAGCTGTGTTACACACAACATGGAAGGTCATTTTCAAAAACCCATAATAGGGGCTCTTTAAGTCTTGACTTGAATGTGCCTAATGTTGGAGCACATCTGATCAATTCTGAAAGCTGATTCCAGCAGCGGGGGGCGTAGTAGCTGAAGGCCGATTCACCCTGCTTTGACTGAACTTTTGGAGTTTCTAGTTTATATGATCTGAGTGACCTGTTAGGTTTGTATTCAGTGAGCATATCTGAAATGTATTGAGTTCCTAGGCCATTTAGTGATTTATAGACAAGTAATAGTAAAAATCTGAATGTAAAAAAACATTCAGTAAAAAGCTGAATGTAACAGCCAGTGTAAAGACCTGAGGTCTTTTCTTTTCTTCACTGTATAATTTAAACATTCTGATTAAACAGCTGATTAAATGAATCTTCCATTTAGATTTTTTTGTTTGATTACAAGGCGACGCGGTGGCACAGTAGGTAGTGCTGTCGCCTTACAGCAAGAAGGTCACTGGAATTGGGTAAGCTAAATTGTCTGTAGTGTATGTGTGTGAATGAGTGTGTATGCACGTTTCCAAGTGATGCGTTGCAGCTGGAAGGGCATCCTCTGCATAAAAAAACATATGTTGGATAAGTTGGCAGTTCATTCCGCTGTGGCGATCCCTGATTAATAAAGGGACTAAGCCAAAAAGAAAATGAATGAATGAATGTTTGATTACATTAAATAACAGAGGTATCACTTAAAAATGCACAGATCTATAATGAAAGCATTCGGTTGCTTTCCTAACTTTTTATGTGCATTTAAGACAAAATTTGTTGTGTTTAATTATATTATTATTATTATTATTATTATTATTATTGTTATTATTATTATGTGTATATGACTGTTCAAGCACGTACCAAAAACACAGAGTGTCCACTTTCGCTCCGCTTCAAATCGCATGTACAGAATCCATTTGGGAAACGGCGCCTATTTATCACTATGGAGCGTGTCTGACAGTCACGCACCACTACATGAACTCTTTTGAGGATTGCATAGGAGGGGCAACAGCACCTGTAATGGAAAGGAAGGGAATCCATTTTAAGTGTTTTTATGCCTAAATAAAATTAAAGCACAGAACAAATTAACATTTAAGAGCAAGGGGCGTCCCCTGGTGGTTCGGTGGTATGGGTTGCGTATAGGGAGGATCAGTTTTTGGATGTTTATTGCCAACCTTCATAGACAGATTATAAATATGGGAGAAATACAGGAAAATATATTTACGGGATGATAGCGGGGTAGAATTGTAAAATACGGGAGAATCCCGGGGAAAACAGGAGAGTTGACAGGTATGGAGAAGCATTGCATAAATGCTACCTGTACTATAATGCTAAACCTAAATTACTAAATATACAATTCTATTTTTATATGGATATACCTAGCTGAATAATAAGATGGAAGTATGTGGAAATTATATATTAAACGCCTCAAATATGTTGTTCTAATGTAAATCCCATTAGTGTAAAATCCCAGTGAAAAACTGGCCACTGAGAACAAAACACATACAATCCACATGGGGCCTTTAATATGCATGTCCCAGGCTGCATTTTATTGAGCATAAACAATAATATTTTAAACAATGCTATTTTTCTCCTTATTTTTAGGTTTACCTAAGCTTGTATGTGAGACTCTTTCATTTGTGATTTGTGAAACAGGCAGCCATGCATCTGTTTACAACTAGATCACAATGCAATATATGGAGGATTATAAGGATTAAAAATGTATTAAGATGCACCCATAAGAAGCATAAGGTTTGTTTAAATGTATCTTTTGTTTATTGTTTTCAGTTTTACTTGTATACTGTGACATTTAGCACATGTTTGTAAGAAAGCACAGAAATGTGTTTCAACAAACAGATGTAAACTGCTAACATTTGTGTTTAATGCACATTTATGCATTGTCATATCACTCAAATCTTACTGTACAATGACATCAATAAACTTTATAAAACTCATCTGTTTATGCTGAGGTTGATATTAATACCATATTTTCATATACACTACTTTAAAATCTCAAAATGCAACTCTAAACAGCCCGCATCTCTGTCCCTTCTTTTTTTCAAGTACAATTACAATTAGCCTGTAATTCCTCCACAACACAACTCAGGAGCAAACTCTACTCAATTTGTTATATTTTAGGTACAAATGTACACCTTGTAAGAAGTTACAGCATCTCGTACCTTTATTTATAAGAGTGTAAGACGCTGTTTTTCATGCAATAAAACTGCCAAGCAATATTGTTTTTTAATATTTAAAAATAATATTGAATTTCTAAAACAATACATATGAAGAGTTCAGATGCAAAAAACTCTAAGTGCCATCTGAAATTTCAGTCAAAAATGAAAATTTTTCTCAGCCTCCTTTGTTTATGTTGATTTATTTTACTTTAAAGACCTTGGAAATAACTTATTTTTTGCCATAAAAGTAAAATTACTGAACCTACACATGGAAGCCTGATAAAAGAACATTCCAGATGGCATTTAGAGGTTTTTTGCATCTGAACTCTTCATATATAGATCCTTCAAAAATCATTCAAATATGCTCATTTGGTGCTCAAGAAAAATGCTTCATGAGCATGTAGTTGAATAGAGGGCCTTTATGGTGCGTTTTGTTCTCATTTTAATAAATCTTTATTTTAAAACCACTTTTTTTAATTGAAGAGAGCAGCTCAGACAAAAAAAGCGATTTTAAATAACATGAAGATGAGTAAGTAATGACAGAATGTTTAGTTCTTTTAGTTCTTAACTTTCCCTTTACTCATAATTGCAAACTACTGTGGAGGATTTCAAGTTAAAAACCTTTAATATTCAATTTGAAAACCTTTCATATAATACAATCACTGAAATGTTAAAAAAATTGTGGGCAGTTTCCAACTTTTGGATTTTATTTTATTTTATTCATCACTCAAATGCTAATTGGGCAGATTCGCCAATTTTTCTCAATACATCATAATGAAAGATACATACATAATAAATATTCCAGCATCAATCCCCTTATGCAGCCTGTCAGTGGCATAAAGGCTCTATGATAGCAAGCAGCTAGTAATTGCTGAACTGGGATAGTACTCTCTCCAGAGGGTCTCCCAGAATCCTCAAAGCCCTGCTCAAAATCATTCCAAATAAAAGCCATGTAATCACCTATAGCCCTGACTGGACTAGCAGAGCTCTTTCTATTTCCCCAGCTGTTTGAAGCTGTCAGGGCCTGGAGCTTTGAGATCAAGCCAACAAAAGTAGTGAGTGAGAGAAAAGCTGGAATAGTCGTCCTCTGCATCACTAAACTACTTGAAATTGTGGCTGAGGAAATGGTGGCATATACAGCAGGAATACTGGATGTTGTACATTTCTATTAAAGCGGTGATGAAGTATCCAAATTTCCCCCAAATTTCAAAAACTCAAAGCTTTTGTTTAATTACACTTAGACTTAGCCACAATTTTACGGTAACTTACTGCAAAAACGCCCAGTAAAATACAGCATACTTTCAGTACTGCTGTAAAAACATGATAGACTTTTTAATGTTTATGTTGTTTTTTCTATTCAACGGGTTAAAGTTTTGACATATAACATATGTTATTTACCTAAAATGGTGGTGTTGAAATATTTTTCTCAACCAAATCTTTATTCTACCAATGATAGAAAACTACTAGGATGATTAAAGAAAATACACACTAAGAGCAGGAGACTCAATGGCTGTTTCTCAATTCCAAGAACGCAGAGAACGGACTTGCGTTCTTGTGAAGATCGGTCTTGCCAAGTCACCCCGGAAGAACGAACTCGGCAGAACGCGAGAATAGAGAATGCATCCTCTGAGAATTGAGATGCTGCATTCTTCCGGATGGTCACGTGATCTTCACACGTTTTTATTGGAAAATTAATTACATTACAGCATTCATACAACAATTTATTGTTTTTCCCTTTTTCAAAATATACACTATGCATAAAAACATTATAGATATACATTGCACAATATAAATAAAACATATTTTAACACAAATTTCAGCAAATAAACACCCTTAATGTGTTTATTCCTTTATTGAGTTGTCCATGGTGATGTTTATACTCAACGTTTCATTTAGGGAAACTCCTGAGATAAATAAGTTCTATCTCTGAACTTTAATAATAAACCTATATAAAATGCTGCGCTTCCCATCTCCAGTCGCAATGACTTCTGGGACTTCTAGAGCGAGTTTGGTGCTCAAGTCTGCATCGGTGCGGCCTCGATATCAAGAACACATCCGGGAAGTTTCATGCGTCCTTCGTTTTTGCGGTCTTGAGCATAGAGGAATTACCAAGCTACATCACACATGACATCACACGGGTTCCCGGTTGCAAAAAGAGACCGGTTGCAATAGCAAACATGTCAAGTTGTGCGGTAGGATGCCAAAAATAGAAAACTTAACTTTTACCGTACACCACACTTTTAATGCCAACCGCAGAAGTCTTTGGCTTAAAGGGAGCTGAATGAAGTGACGACCTAATTAAAAATGCTCAACTCTGCAGTTCTCATTTCATATCAGGTAAATTTCACACTATGCTAAATCATACACATTACTCGTTTTTGATTGCAGCAATGATTTCAGAAAAACAGGTAAATGTGGTGAATTAAACTGCGGACACTAAATGCTCAGAATGAAATGTAAAAGTGTAAGTTCACATATGCTGCCGTACAGGTCCAGTTCGCTGTCAGAATGCAGTTGTTTTGCTTGTTGATGATTACCCAGGTCTTACAGTTCCGTCTTCTTTCCTTGTCTTTGGCTAGGCAGAACCTCGGTTTTTAACACTACAAAGTTTTGAATCTGGTAATCATGGAACATTATTTCCTGCACATGACCACACAGAACAAAATTGTAGGTATCCAAAGACTTGTAGACCTTTAATTTCTCTCTTTTAAAATTACTTGGAGTTTTAATGAGATAGTTGTATATTTGGGGCTGGACGCTTATTCATTTCGTCTTATCCAATATCCATTGGGAGGGTGCTATCGCAAATGGACCTGTCAGACTAACGCCGCTTACTTTAACGTTAATTTTGCCGAATAACTGTGCTCATCACTGTGTGACATCACTGTTATAATACGCTGAAAGCATTATGTAAATAATATTATAATATGTAATCAATATAACTTATCTCTAATACAACAACAAACTCTGTACCGCATTGGATGTCATTCCCCCGCTGTAAATGCTAGCGCTCCCGTTTTTTTTTTTCTGCAACCTTGCTGCGCGCGCATCCTGAATGTTTACACACCGGTAATTCGTCTATTGGAACTGAACTTTGGCAGTTGATGATGACGTTACACGAGAACACGAGGACGCAAGATCACTGAAGAAAGCATATTGAGAAATGGCCAATGTGTGTGCACTTCAGTTGGCAGGACACTCAGACTCTGAGATTTTTGCTATATAATATGTCAAACAGTATATTAACATTTATTTGAATGGCATATTTGGAATTTATCAATTGGGCTTGTTTGGGCTAGTTTGATTGGCCTTTGGGCTAGTTTTGGCTGCCAATTGGGCTATTTTTGTTGCGAAAACCTGGCAACCCTGTACGACTAATTACTTCACATAAAAGGCACTTTTAATGTGTTTTAAGGTTTTCTTTTTGCAGTATGCATAAGTGCAAATACAGATTTCCATTTAAAGCTTGTCAATAGGTGCATCGACAGGTGACTTGTGCGAACTTGTGAAGCGCAGGTATCCCAGAATGCATTGCAGTGTAACCAGCGAAAACTAATGGCTGAGGAGAAAACCCGCACGATTTTAAAAATACTCCTGTTACAAAATAAAGTTTTAAGAGTTTTCCAGGTGAGAATGTAGTTGTTTAAACTTGAATCAGCAGTTTATTCACAAAGATAGCGCGTCTTTGACGATGTGCCTCAGCTAATGCGGACTCTGACCCCAACTGGCTAGCGGGAGCTTTGTCATCACCTCCCCCGCCGAGAGCAGCTTTACTATGGCCAGTCCATCTGGATGTACTGCTGGAACTCATCTCTCCATTGTAGTTAATCCATCTTGTGTATATTTAACGGACAATATTTGGTCTTTGAAATCCAATATTTTTTCTTTCAAGTCTGAACTTGGCAATTCTGAACTTCCATGGACGCAAGTTCGAACTTGATTTTGAGAAACAGCCTTGCGCCGGTTGCGGCTGCGGGCAACTTCAAATGAGACTGGCAGCTGCTGTTCGAAAGACCGTTGGTCTGAGGAAAGACTGAGGGCATTGGTGGCGGTGCAAGGTAAGAGTTTAACTCAAAATTTTATTTATTTATTTTTTTTACAAAATTACTTGTAAGTTAAACTTGACATTTAGTACATAAAATGTGCATCACACATCCCCCATTGCAAGTGTCAACCGTCATTACAAAGCAAATTATTTAATAAAGCCAAATGCCGTGGTCTTTTCCAGCTAAACGTAATGTTATTTGCTGAAAACACCTGTTAGCACATTTTTTAAATGCGAGAAAATGTTTTACAACCCCTCATGTTCTAAAGGTCGACCTTTATCAAATTACATCTTAAGGCTCGTACACACCGGGACGCTTTTTCTTTGTGTTTATCATCAGCGTTTTTCAAGACGTTTTTCCGGATTCAAACCCAATCGATTTTCACTGGCGTCGAGCAGAAGAGTATGCAAAATCACTCCTTGACGTTAGATGGCGCTACACAACTTTAAGCTTCTGACACTCGCTTGTAACACAGAAGAAGATGACAAAGTTGACAGGCTTGTTGTTATGGATGGTTCAAGTAGCAGCTCCAGCTCTAGCGATAAAGAAATTATTATTGTTCACTAGAGCAATAAGCAGCTCCACGTTCATATCGCCTCTGGGCATCTTCTTCAATGTGCGCTCGCATTGACACTTTTGTGCTTGAGCGCCTCCAATTGCTGTTTACTGTAACTTCAGCAGCTCCATGCACGTGAACAAAAGTGCCAACCTGATTGGTGGAGAAGGTTTTGACGTGGCGTGTCAAAACAAAAAAATTAGCATGAGGCGTTTTTAAAAAAATGATGCTTTAACGCCTGCCATTTTGTGTGTTGGTGTGCACGATCACATTGACGCCCTTTTTTAGTCACGAGGCGTTAAACGTCGACGGAAAACATGAGCAAAAAACATCTCGGTTTGCACAGGCCTTAACGTTATGTTGGTTAGCTAGTAACTTTAGGTGCACTAGTATGTAATACATATAACATTAGCAGGTGAACTGACACTAGGCTATTCGAACCGTGCCCGGGTGCGTTTGACCCCCATTTCCAGGTTCGTGTGACAAGCAGGGGCGCAACTGCACATTAACTGAGGGGTATGCAGGTTCAAGTTTTGCGCCCATACACCCCTCAATCTAACGTTATTTTATAACAGGCAAGTGACATTGCCAAAATATTTCCATCATTAAATTAAAGATATTTTTTCCTTATCAACATGCTTCAAACAAATACATGCAGTTTTGAACACAACTGAAATAGTATGAAGTAGTAACTAATAAAAGTATAATTACATTAGGCATGTTAAGTCACAAAGAATTACATCTCATCCCACCCCAAATTTCTTCTCAATTTCATTTTCCTCACTAAATGATTATAGCACCTTGACATGCCTTGCTTTTTTACTTTTTGTTTTACATTTGCCAAAACAAAATGATAGATATGTGGTCCTAAAGACCTTCGTGAAAATCGCACCCCATAAAAACAAATAATCCCCAAAACTATGCCATTCGTTTGTGCTACGTTTGTGCTGATCTGTGCCTCAAAAACAAACATTTGTACTGGTTTGGGGTTTGATTTGTTAAGCATATTTTTTTTGACTGTGAGACGTCACTTTCCACCCATTGTTGCTCAAATCACTTTAAATCAGCACAGGTCACTTGTGCTCGATTTGTGCCATTAAAACAAAGTAATAAAGATTTTGAAAGTAATCGTGTCACAGATTGTTTCACACTGCATGACTATCTGGGCTAGCATTTTGTCACTGCTTTGTTTACACTGCAAGATGGATCGGCGACAGGGAGTTTCACATTGCATGACTTTACAATAGGAAGAATCACCGACAACTTCGTCCAAACTACGTCTCACAACCAAAACACGTATCTTTTGTTATTAACTACATAAGAAGCCTTTAATTGGGTAGAAAATGTACATATTTGCTCACCTGGGTTTGAAGGGACTTTGCAATTTCTCCTCAACTTTCTTTTTTGACCCAGTTGTTCTATTGCTTAGATGACATGTGAAACAGACACAGGTGCTCCGGCCAAATTTCCACTAGTTTTTCCTCAATTTTTTGGGTCCAAATAAACTGAAAATGAGCGCTGTTAACTTCTCCCTCAACCTCCCTCAGGCCTGCAGATACCCACACTATAGTGAATGCCTCTCTCTCATTGGCTGTAGGCGATTGCCGATGTTATTTTCAGTCAAAACTTATTTCACACGGTATGATTTGAATCACCGACAGGTCCAGATATTTAGCATGTCAAGTATCTCGCATCGCCAACTCATCTCAGATTGCGTCTTTGATAGTTCATACTGTGTGATTCTTACTCGAGTGAACGAGCACCGATTTGCCTGTGATTTCAGGCATGTGTTGGCGATTTCTCAAAACCTGTCAGCGAGTCAAAATCGGGGATAAAATCATGCAGTCTGAACTCGGCATAAGTTGTGCAATGTCTTCACCTCATGTTGTTCCTGAGTCTCCTGTGTTTCCTATGTCCCTCTAAGTGAGTGTTTATTAATAAATCCGTGTTTGATAACTCTTGCGATCCTTTGCCTTCCTGAGAGAGCCCAGGCGTGACATAATATCGGACCAGATACAGAAAAGTTTGCAGCGTGCTTTTTTCCTGTTTTATTGTTTGGCACCAATGGTGTAGTGGTTAATGCGCTGACACACGGCGACCCGTGTTCGATTCCCACCTTGAGGTGTTAAGTTGAATAAACACAATGTTTATTTATTTACTATTATACTATATTTAGTGTTATATTATATACTATTCCGTTCACCTTCTCTCTCACATCCGTGATCGCTACAATACACTTCTTACAAAACTCCACCCCTTTTCCCCTCGCATACTCACCTTTAAACCAGCGCATACACTCCACTTTTTGTAAGACAGTCAGCAAGTTGAGTTTTTGTGTCCGACCAGAGTATCTTCTTGATCCTTTTACTCTGTATGAGCTCCTTTATGCTGCTTATTTCCAGTCGAAAAGGTTTTTCAGAGACCTGTTTTGTTGACTTAAGGGCATCAAACAGAGAGTGGTTGTCTGTCACACAGATCAACAGAGGTGTATTCAATTCAGCATTTCCAGTAGTAAGTTCAGAAAAGACAGTAGTCAGAAAATGGCATAATCTATACCATCTGACAGGGCCAGAGTTTCCCCCACCAGAGTACTCCTCACCACACGTCTAATTTTCTTAGACTGCCAAGAGAGAGGAGAAAACTTCCCTCCCTCTTCCATGAGACCAATCAGTGTCCCCCTTTGTGTGCCACCATCAGGCATATTCCCAAGGGAAGCATCACTGAAAACAACAAAGTTCAGAGCATCATTGTTTCCCAAATGTTGAATCTTGAGAGTCACCTTTTCAGATTTAAGCTTTCTAATGACCTTGTTTGTCTCATGAATAGACTGGATTGAAACATGCTTTATATTTGATGCTAAACTGCTTACATCAAACATAATGTCTGGTCTGGTTTGTTTTGCAACCCACAGTATTTGTCCTATTTTGACCTAAGCTGCTCTTTTTCAGTCTTGTTAAGAGATGCGTCCCTCTGCACTGCACGTGCTGCTTGCAACTGAATGGGCTGTACATTTTCAATGTAACTATGCTGATTTACATGAACTACACCATTAATAGTAACAAAGTCCATTCCTACATAGCAGAAATGTTCATGTTCCTCACGTCCAACATGTAATGCAGACTTTAATGTAGGTATCACATTTGTTGAGAAGCTTTGCGAGCCTGCCCACAGAAGATCATCAACATGACATGCGAGTACTCCGGTAACCTTACACTGTTCATCCAACCAGTAGAATACTGCTGGATCTACTTTAGACATTTTACCACCTGTACTCAACATGATTTAATTCACTTTATAGTACCAAAACAATGATGCGTCTGCAAGGCCGTAAACACACTTGTTTAGTTTCCACAAAACATTTTCCTTTCCAAATAAAAACAAAATACTGTGTAAATTCGCTAAAGTTGATCCTGGACTATCATAAACATTTAAATACAGTGTAAATTTGCTAAAGTTGAGCCTGGACCATCATAAACATTTAAATACAGTGTAAATTTGCTAAAGTTGAGCCTGGACCATCATAAACATTGAATTGCAGTGTAAGTATGCTAAAGTTGATCCTGGACCTAAATCTAGATTAATCTCACTGTAATTTTGGAATTAATCTAGATTAAAATGTCTCATTTGAATTCTGCTGAAGGCATTCAAAATATGTGTGCTACCCAAATAATGACTAAAAGTATAAGTCTTTGAGAACAGGTTTCTCAAGCCAGGTGGCGCATTAGACCAGGGGCTCATCTCCTGTTTCCAAAATGCATCACAAACTGCTTGGGAAACTGTTCTACTATGATAATTGGTGATGAAAATAAATTATGCTCAATAAGATGTACTTGTGTTTACTAACTGTTTATTCAGTTAAACTTGAATTTTGAACTGTAGGCCTACAAAAGCTCGAAACAGCGGTTTCTGATTACCTTAATCCGACTAAAGTCATAACTGAACTAAACAGAAATGGAATTAAGATGCGGAGTACGCATTTATGTTACAGAGAGGTGTTGTTAAGGTACGTATGAAACAAGAAAAATTTATGGCTCAGCCGAGGTAGCACTATGGTGCAAAGGTGCGTTTATTTAGTGTCCAATCCAAAAATCCCAAAAATAAAGTAGACAAAAAATATATACAAAAATAAACAAACAACAAACAAAAAAATAAATAAAGACAATAAAGTAACAAAATAAATGTATACAAAATATTCGCTTTCCAGACTCAATACTTTCCAACCAACCAAACATTAACGCCACTACTCACACTTCTAACTCCTACGACTCCCACAACGAACTGAGCACAAGTCGCTCTATTTATAGCGAGTGACCCCGCTCAGTATGGATTAAATCATGTTGAAGGTAAGTATGTACACAAACATTTAAAACATAATTAGTTCTGGTAAGTATCTTACAATTTTATACACTTCATTTGTATTACTAGATAGATATTACTAGATAAACACAAAAGAATTAATTTGCATTCTTCACAAGTATTTAAAAACTCATTTTTCCCCACAGTCTCTTCATCCCCCACATAAAACACATAGTCTCCTCCAGGCGCCCGACCACTCTGCGCATGCGCAGCACACCAATGTGCATAAAATGCTGCACATGACCTTTTTGCCCCCTTTTGCCTACCGTAGCCGCTATTGTGCAACCCAGAAGACAGACGCAACCAGATGTAAAAACACAAACACAAACAGACACACAGGTAAGACAAATGTATGCAATGTGGTGTATGGTGTGTCAGAATATGTAAAGATTAATGGAGTGTATGATGTGTTTGTGTGTATGTGGTCCTTTACAACGCAATCTCCCGTGTGCACCCGGTAGATCGGCTGTTGGAGTGAAGGTAAGTTATGTGTGTGCGTGTGAATACATGCGTGTGCAGCTCTGCCGCATGCCAGTGACAAACTCCATTGTCACATTACCTCCCACCTCTCCTAGATTGCCGACGTCAGGCAATCGTGACAGGTAATCCGCCGTGACATTGCTCTTCCCTGCCTTGTATCTGACATGAAACTTGAAAGGCTGCAGTAACAGGTACCATCTGGTCACCCTGCCATTCTGGTCTTTCATCGTATTGATCCAGGTTAAGGCTCTGTGATCCGTTTCTAGTGTAAACTCCCTACCCATCAGGTAGTATCTCAAACTGTCCAGTGCCCACTTTATAGCCAACCCTTCCTTCTCAATGGTGGCATACCTTGTCTCTCGTGGCAACAGCTTCCTACTCAGGTATAGGATGGGGTGTTTCTGTCCTTCATCCTCCTGCATCAGTACTGCTCTAATTCCTCTCGCTGAAGCATCTACCTGTACCAGGAACTTCTTCGTAAAGTCTTGGCTTCGTAACACAGGTACAGTACACATTCTCTCTTTCAAAGTAATGAAAACCTTCTCACATTCTTCAGTCCATGGTATCGGATTCTTTATGGCTTTAGCCGTCAAGTTTGTCAAGGGTACTGCTTTTTCAGAGAATTGAGGAATGAATCTCCGATACCATCCCACTAGTCCGAGAAAGGATCGTACCTCCTTCTTGGTACAAGGTCTAGGACAGTTGCGGAGTGCCTACACCTTGTCCACTTGTGGTCGTATCTCTCCATTCCCCAGTTGAAACCCAAGATACATTGTGTCTTGTCTTGCCCTCTCGCACTTGGGGACGTTCAGGGTCAGACCAGCTCCCTGTATCTTCTGCAGAATCTGTGTAGATGGTGTACATGATCAGCCCAGGGAGTACTATAAACGACTACATCATCCAGGTATGCGGCACTGTACTCCTCACAGTTTCTTAATACCTAATTCATCAGTCTTTGAAACCTTGCGGGCGCTCCATGAAGACCAAAGGGCATGGTCTTAAAATGGTATAGCCCCACTGGTGTCCTAAATGCAGTATATTCCCTGCTCGTCTTCTCCAAAGGTACCTGTCAGTATCCTTTACAGAGGTCCAAAGTAGCGATGTACTTGGCTCTCCCAATCCTCTCGACCAGTTCATCGATGCGTGGCATCGGGTAAGCATCAAACTTGGACACCGCATTCAACTTCCTGAAGTCCAGGCATCATCTCAGTGTACCATCCTTCTTGGGTACAAGGACGCTAGTCGATGGTTCTATGATGTCCATTTCCAACATCATCTTGAGCTCTTCCTTAAAAGGATTTGTCAGGCTTTCAGGCACTCTATATGGTCTTTGACGAATAGGTGTTGCTTCAGTCAGACAAATTTTGTGCTCTACCAGGTTTGTTCTTCCAGGTCTTCCTCTCTGTAACTCTGGGTAGGTGTTTAGCACTTTAGTCAGTTCCGCTCTTTGCCTCTCTTGTAGGTGTTCCAGGCTTACCGCTGACCGGAAGTGTTCTGGGGTCCACCTTGTCTTCATCTTCTTCTTCGGGTGTCTCCACTTTGCAGGCCAACATACCTTTCTTCATTTCAGGTATTGGCTCCCGCCATTCTTTCAAAAGATTGACAAGGACGGTTTGATTTTTCTTCCCTTTGTCTGGATGAAACACCTCATATGTAACAGGACCCTTCTTCTTAGTGATCTCATAGGGACCCTGCCACTTTGCCAATAGCTTGTTTGTGGAAGACGGTAATAGTAACAGCACTTTCTGTCCTGGTTGGTACTCTCGCCGTCAAGACCATTTGTCATACCACAGCTTTTGGTTCTTCTGGGCTTCCTCCAGATTCTCCATGAATAAAATATTCATGAGTGAATATGAAACTTCCAAGCTGCAGTTAAAGTAACCCAAAATTACAGGAAACTCTTACAAGAAAGCACTTCACGTAAACAGCTTAATTATAATATTGTCTATTAAGGCAAATACTAGATTACAGTTGACCATGTAAGTGTAGTCAGTAGTGTCTTCGAAGTAAGTGAAAGATTCAAAAGGGCATCCTGCTGATTTGATTCAGAAGGGCACTTATTTTGTCAGACGGCTCACCGGTTTCAATCACCGCCTTTCATTTTAAAAAGCACCCGGTCCATTTTATTTGTATGTTTTATTCAAACGCATAAACTCTACAGGTGCCTGATAGTTAGATGTGGAGCTAACATTAATCATGTTCACTCTAGTGAACTGCATACATGTTAGCACGTCACGTTTGATGTGGTAATTTTACAGTAGGAATACACACAGGTTCGAAGACTTGTTCTGGCCACCTACAGTTCAATTCATCCAGGTATACATCCGCACTAAAATATCAAGGTGAAAGTAATCATAATTTGCATAGAATAGACCCAGCTCCCAACCCAACTTTGAGAATAGATTAACGACGATATTGTTTTTTTCGCCCAATAAGAGTCTTGATAACGCCAAAAAACCGCCCACCACTAATTTAAATACAATGTAAATTCACTAACGTTGATCCTGGGCCATCATAAATATTTAAAAAATACAGTGTAAATTCACTAATGTTGATCCTGGACCATCATAAATATTTAAAAACAGTGTAAATTCACTAATGTTGATCCTCGACCACCATAAGCATTTAAATACAGTGTTTATTCACTAATGTTGATCCTGGACCATCAGCATTTAAATACAGTCTAAATTCACTAATGTTGATCCTGGACCACCATCAACATTTAAATACAGTGTAAATTCACTAATGTTGATCTTGGACCATCATCATTTAAATACAGTGTAAATTCACTAAAGTTGACCCTGGACCATCGTTAACATTTAAATACAGTATAAATTCACTAAGTTGATCCTGGACCACCATAAACATTTAAATACAGAGTAAATTCACTAATGTTGATCCTGGACCACCATAAACATTTAAATACAGTGTAAATTCACTAATGTTGATCCTGGACCATCGTTAACATTTAAATACAGTGTAAATTCACTAATGTTGATCCTGGACCATCATAAATATTTAAAAACAGTGTAAATTCACTAATGTTGATCCTCGACCACCATAAGCATTTAAATACAGTGTTTATTCACTAATGTTGATCCTGGACCATCAGCATTTAAATACAGTCTAAATTCACTAATGTTGATCCTGGACCACCATCAACATTTAAATACAGTGTAAATTCACTAATGTTGATCTTGGACCATCATCATTTAAATACAGTGTAAATTCACTAAAGTTGACCCTGGACCATCGTTAACATTTAAATACAGTATAAATTCACTAATGTTGATCCTGGACCACCATAAACATTTAAATACAGTGTAAATTCACTTATGTTGATCCTGGACCACCATAAATTAAATAAAATTTAAATTCACTAATGTTGATCCTGGACCATCGTTAACATTTAAATACAGTGTAAATTTACTACTGTTGATCCTGGACCACCATAAACTTTTAAATACAGTGTAAATTCACTAATGTTGATCCTGGACCATCATCCTTTAAATACAGTGTAAATTCACTAATGTTGATCCTGGACCATATTCATTTAAATACAGTGTAAATTCACTAATGTTGATCCTGGACCATATTCATTTAAATACAGTGCAAATTCACTAATGTTGATCCTGGACCACCATAAACATTTAAATACAGTGTAAATTCACTAATGTTGATCCTGGACCATCGTTAACATTTAAATACAGTGTAAATTCACTAATGTTGATCCTGGACCACCATAAACATTTAAATACAGTGTAAATTCACTAATGTTGATCCTGGACCACCATAAACATTTAAATACAGTGTAAATTCACTAATGTTGATCCTGGACCATCGTTAACATTTAAATACAGTGTAAATTCACTAATGTTGATCCTGGACCACCATAAACATTTAAATACAGTCTAAATTCACTAATATTAATCCTGGACCATGATACACATTTAAATACAGTGTAAATTCACTAATGTTGATCCTGGACCATTGTTAAGATTTAAATACAGTGTAAATTCACTAATGTTGATCCTGGACCATTATAAACATTTAAATACAGCATAAGTTGGCACCAGTGCTGTAGTGGTTAGTGCGTTAAAACATGGCACTCTAGTGTTCACAGCAACCTAAGTTCAATTACCACCTTGAGGTCCTATGCCAATCTTTCCACTGTCTCTGTTCCACATGCTTTCTTTTCTAAACACTCTACTGTCCAATCAATTAAACATGAGAACCCCCTGAAAAAAAATACAGTGTAAATTCACTAATGTTGATCCTGGACCATCATAAACATTTTAAATTGCATAAAATGTTGGCACCAGTGGTGTAGTGTTTAGTGCGTTAAAACATAGCACTCTGGGGGTCACAGCGACTTGAGTTCAATTTCCGCCTTGAGGTCCTATTTGAATCTTTCCAATCTCTCTGTTCTACATGTTTTCTTCTCTAAACTTTCTACTGTCCAATCAATTAAAGATGAAACCCCCCTGAAAATAATAATAAAAAATACAGTGTAAATTTGTTTGTGTTGATCCTGGACCATCAACATTTAAATACAGTGTAAATTCACTAATGTTGATCCTGGACCATCGTTAACATTTATATAAAATGTAAATTCACTAATGTTGATCCTGGACCATCATAAACATTTAAATACAGCATAAGTTGGCACTAGTGCTGTAGTGGTTAGTGCGTTAAAACATGGCACTCTAGTGTTCACAGCGACCTAAGTTCGATTCCCACCTTGAGGTCCTATGCCAATCTTTCCACTCTCTCTGTTCCACATGCTTTCTTTTCTAAACTCTCTACTGTCCAATCAATTAAACATGAAAACCCCCTGAAAATAATAATAAAAATACAGTGTAAGTTCACTAATGTTGATCCTGGACCACCTTCAACATTTAAATACAGTGTAAATTCACTAATGTTGATCCTGGACCATGATAAACATTTAAATACAGTTTAAATTCACTAATGTTGATCCTGGACCATGATAAACATTTAAATACAGTGTAAATTCACTATTGTTGATCCTGGACCATGATAAACATTTTAATACAGTGTAAATTCACTAATATTGATCCTGGACCATCATAAACATTTAAATACAGCATAAGTTGGCACCAGTGCTGTAGTGGTTAGTGCGTTAAAACATGGCACTCTAGTGTTCACAGCGACCTAGGTTCGATTCCCACCTTGAGGTCCTATGCCAATCTTTCCACTCTCTCTGTTCCACATGTTTTCTTTTCTAAACTCTCTACTGTCTAATCAATTAAACATGAAAACCCCCTGAAAATAATGATAAAAATACAGTGTAAATTCACTAATGTTGATCCCGGGCCATCATCATTTTAATACAATGTAAATTCACTAATGTTGATCCTGGACCATCATAAACATTTAAATACAGTGTAAATTCACTAATGTTGATCCTGGACCATCATCCTTTAAATACAGTGTAAATTCACTAATGTTGATCTTGGACCACCATAAATTAAATAAAATGTAAATTCACTAATGTTGATCCTGGACCATCATCATTTAAATACAGTGTAAATTCACTAATGTTGATCCTGGACCATCATCCTTTAAATACAGTGTAAATTCACTAATGTTGATCCTGGACCATCGTTAACAATTAAATACAGTGTAAATTCACTAATGTTGATCCTGGACCATCGTTAACATTTAAATACAGTGTAAATTCACTAATGTTGATCCTGGACCATCGTTAACATTTAAATACAGTGTAAATTCACTAATGTTGATCCTGGACCATCATCCTTTAAATACAGTGTAAATTCACTAATGTTGATCCTGGACCACCATAAACTTTTAAATACAGTGTAAATTCACTAATGTTGATCCTGGACCATCATCCATTAAATACAGTGTAAATTCACTAATGTTGATCCTGGACCATCGTTAAGATTTAAATACAGTGTAAATTCACTAATGTTGATCCTGGACCATCATAAACATTTAAATACAGCATAAGATGGCACTAGTGCTGTAGTGGTTAGTGCGTTAAAATATGGCTCTCTGGTGTTCACAGCGACCTAAGTTCGATTCCCACCTTGAGGTCCTATGCCAATCTTTCCACTCTCTCTGTTCCACATGCTTTCTTTTCTAAACTCTCTACTGTCCAATCAATTAAACATAAAAAACCCCTGAAAATAATAATAAAAATACAGTGTAAATTCACTAATGTTGATCCTGGACCATCATAAACATTTAAATACAGTGTAAATTCACAAATGTTGATCCTGGACCATAATCATTTAAATACAGTTTAAATTCACTAATGTTGATCCTGGAGCATCATAAACATTTAAATACAGTGTAAATTCACTAATGTTTATCCTGGACCATCATAAACATTTAAATACAGTGTAAATTCACTAATGTTGATCCTGGACCATCATCCTTTAAATACAGTGTAAATTCACTAAAGTTGATCCTGGACCACCATCAACATTTAAATACAGTGTAAATTCACTAATGTTGATCCTGGACCACCATAAATTAAATAAAATGTAAATTCACTAATGTTGATCCTGGACCATCATCCTTTAAATACAGTGTAAAGTCACTAATGTTGATCCTGGACCATCGTTAACATTTAAATACATTGTAAATTCACTTCTGTTGATCCTGGACCATCATCCTTTAAATACAGTGTAAAGTCACTAATGTTGATCCTGGACCATCGTTAACATTTAAATACATTGTAAATTCACTTCTGTTGATCCTGGACCATCATCCTTTAAATACAGTGTAAATTCACTAATGTTAATCCTGGACCATCATCCTTTAAATACAGTGTAAAGTCACTAATGTTGATCCTGGACCATCGTTAACATTTAAATACATTGTAAATTCACTTCTGTTGATCCTGGACCATCATCCTTTAAATACAGTGTAAATTCACTAATGTTGATCCTGGACCACCATAAACATTTAAATACAGTGTAAATTCACTAATGTTGATCCTGGACCATCGTTAAGATTTAAATACAGTGTAAATTCACTGATGTTGATCCTGGACCACCATCCTTTAAATACAGTGTAAATTCACTAATGTTGATCCTGGACCACCATAAACATTAAAATACAGTGTAAATTTACTAATGTTGATCCTGGACCATCATAAACATTTAAATACAGTGTAAATTCACTAATGTTGATCCTGGACCACCATAAACATTTAAATACAGTGTAAATTCACTAATGTTGATCCTGGACCATCATCCTTTAAATACAGTGAAAATTCACTAAAGATGATCCTGGACCACCATCAACATTTAAATACAGTGTAAATTCACTAATGATGATCCTGGACCACCATAAATTAAATAAAATGTAAATTCACTAATGTTAATCCTGGACCATCATCATTTAAATACAGTGTAAATTCACTAATGTTGATCCTGGACCATCGTTAACATTTAATTACAGTGTAAATTCACTAATGTTGATCCTGGACCATCGTTAAGATTTAAATGCAGTGTAAATTTACTAATGTTGATCCTGGACCATCATAAACATTTAAATACAGTGTAAATTCACTAATGTTGATCCTGGACCACAATCATTTAAATACAGTGTAAATTCACTAATGTTGATCCTGGACCACCATAAACATTTAAATACAGTGCAAATTCACTAATGTTGATCCTGGACAATCATAAACATTTAAATACAGTGTAAATTCACTAATGTTGATCCTGGACCATCATAAACATTTAAATACAGTGTAATTCACTAATGTTGATCCTGGACCACCATCAACATTTAAATACAGTGTAAATTCACTAATGTTGATCCTGGACCACCATAAATTAAATAAAATGTAAATTCACTAATGTTAATCCTGGACCACCATAAATTAAATAAAATGTAAATTCACTAATGTTAATCCTGGACCATCATCATTTAAATATAGTGTAAATTCACTAATGTTGATCCTGGACCACCATAAATTAAATAAAATGTAAATTCACTAATGTTGATCCTGGACCACCATCAACATTTAAATACAGTGTAAATTCACTAATGTTGATCCTGGACCACCATAAATTAAATAAAATGTAAATTCACTAATGTTAATCCTGGACCATCATCATTTAAATACAGTGTAAATTCACTAATGTTGATCCTGGACCACCATAAATTAAATAAAATGTAAATTCACTAATGTTGATCCTGGACCACCATCAACATTTAAAAACAGTGTAAATTCACTAATGTTGATCCTGGACCACCATAAATTAAATACAATGTAAATTCACTAATGTTGATCCTGGACCATCATCATTTAAATACAGTGTAAATTCACTAATGTTGATCCTGGACCATCATCCTTTAAATACAGTGTAAATTCACTAATGTTGATCCTGGAACATCGTTAACATTTAAATACAGTGTAAATTCACTACTGTTGATCCTGGACCACCATAAACTTTTAAATACAGTGTAAATTCACTAATGTTGATCCTGGACCATGATAAACATTTAAATACAGTGTAAATTCACTAATGTTGATCCTTGACCATCGTTAAGATTTAAATACAGTGTAAATTCAATAATGTTGATCCTGGACCATCATCCTTTAAATACAGTGTAAATTCACTAATGTTGATCCTGGACCACCATAAATTAAATAAAATGTAAATTCACTAATGTTGATCCTGGACCATCATCATTTAAATACAGTGTAAATTCACTAATGTTGATCCTGGACCATCATCCTTTAAATACAGTGTAAATTCACTACTGTTGATCCTGGAACACCATAAACTTTTAAATACAGTGTAAATTCACTAATGTTGATCCTGGACCATCGTTAACAATTAAATACAGTGTAAATTCACTAATGTTGATCCTGGACCATTGTTAACATTTAAATACAGTGTAAATTCACTAATGTTGATCCTGGACCATCATAAACATTTAAATACAGTGTAAATTCACTAATGTTGATCCTGGATCATCATCCTTTAAATACAGTGTAAATTCACTAATGTTGATCTTGGACCACCATAAATTAAATAAAATGTAAATTCACTAATGTTGAT
Organism: Danio kyathit; assembly: GCA_903798195.1. Classification (NCBI taxonomy): domain Eukaryota; kingdom Metazoa; phylum Chordata; class Actinopteri; order Cypriniformes; family Danionidae; genus Danio; species Danio kyathit. Next base: position 46,584,346 of record LR812523.1, on the reverse strand, counting down.
CCTGGACCATCATCATTTAAATACAGTGTAAATTCACTAATGTTGATCCTGGACCATCATCATTTAAATACAGTGTAAATTCACTAATGTTGATCCTGGACCATCATCCTTTAAATACAGTGTAAATTCACTAATGTTGATCCTGGACCATCGTTAACAATTAAATACAGTGTAAATTCACTAATGTTGATCCTGGACCATCGTTAACATTTAAATACAGTGTAAATTCACTAATTTTGATCCTGGACCATCGTTAACATTTAAATACAGTGTAAATTCACTAATGTTGATCCTGGACCATCATCCTTTAAATACAGTGTAAATTCACTAATGTTGATCCTGGACCACCATAAACTTTTAAATACAGTGTAAATTCACTAATGTTGATCCTGGACCATCATCCATTAAATACAGTGTAAATTCACTAATGTTGATCCTGGACCATCGTTAAGATTTAAATACAGTGTAAATTCACTAATGTTGATCCTGGACCATCATAAACATTTAAATACAGCATAAGATGGCACTAGTGCTGTAGTGGTTAGTGCGTTAAAATATGGCTCTCTGGTGTTCACAGCGACCTAAGTTCGATTCCCACCTTGAGGTCCTATGCCAATCTTTCCACTCTCTCTGTTCCACATGCTTTCTTTTCTAAACTCTCTACTGTCCAATCAATTAAACATAAAAAACCCCTGAAAATAATAATAAAAATACAGTGTAAATTCACTAATGTTGATCCTGGACCATCATAAACATTTAAATACAGTGTAAATTCACAAATGTTGATCCTGGACCATAATCATTTAAATACAGTTTAAATTCACTAATGTTGATCCTGGAGCATCATAAACATTTAAATACAGTGTAAATTCACTAATGTTTATCCTGGACCATCATAAACATTTAAATACAGTGTAAATTCACTAATGTTGATCCTGGACCATCATCCTTTAAATACAGTGTAAATTCACTAAAGTTGATCCTGGACCACCATCAACATTTAAATACAGTGTAAATTCACTAATGTTGATCCTGGACCACCATAAATTAAATAAAATGTAAATTCACTAATGTTGATCCTGGACCATCATCCTTTAAATACAGTGTAAAGTCACTAATGTTGATCCTGGACCATCGTTAACATTTAAATACATTGTAAATTCACTTCTGTTGATCCTGGACCATCATCCTTTAAATACAGTGTAAAGTCACTAATGTTGATCCTGGACCATCGTTAACATTTAAATACATTGTAAATTCACTTCTGTTGATCCTGGACCATCATCCTTTAAATACAGTGTAAATTCACTAATGTTAATCCTGGACCATCATCCTTTAAATACAGTGTAAAGTCACTAATGTTGATCCTGGACCATCGTTAACATTTAAATACATTGTAAATTCACTTCTGTTGATCCTGGACCATCATCCTTTAAATACAGTGTAAATTCACTAATGTTGATCCTGGACCACCATAAACATTTAAATACAGTGTAAATTCACTAATGTTGATCCTGGACCATCGTTAAGATTTAAATACAGTGTAAATTCACTGATGTTGATCCTGGACCACCATCCTTTAAATACAGTGTAAATTCACTAATGTTGATCCTGGACCACCATAAACATTAAAATACAGTGTAAATTTACTAATGTTGATCCTGGACCATCATAAACATTTAAATACAGTGTAAATTCACTAATGTTGATCCTGGACCACCATAAACATTTAAATACAGTGTAAATTCACTAATGTTGATCCTGGACCATCATCCTTTAAATACAGTGTAAATTTACTAATGTTGATCCTGGACCATCATAAACATTTAAATACAGTGTAAATTCACTAATGTTGATCCTGGACCACAATCATTTAAATACAGTGTAAATTCACTAATGTTGATCCTGGACCACCATAAACATTTAAATACAGTGCAAATTCACTAATGTTGATCCTGGACAATCATAAACATTTAAATACAGTGTAAATTCACTAATGTTGATCCTGGACCATCATAAACATTTAAATACAGTGTAATTCACTAATGTTGATCCTGGACCACCATCAACATTTAAATACAGTGTAAATTCACTAATGTTGATCCTGGACCACCATAAATTAAATAAAATGTAAATTCACTAATGTTAATCCTGGACCACCATAAATTAAATAAAATGTAAATTCACTAATGTTAATCCTGGACCATCATCATTTAAATACAGTGTAAATTCACTAATGTTGATCCTGGACCACCATAAATTAAATAAAATGTAAATTCACTAATGTTGATCCTGGACCACCATCAACATTTAAATACAGTGTAAATTCACTAATGTTGATCCTGGACCACCATAAATCAAATAAAATGTAAATTCACTAATGTTAATCCTGGACCATCATCATTTAAATACAGTGTAAATTCACTAATGTTGATCCTGGACCACCATAAATTAAATAAAATGTAAATTCACTAATGTTGATCCTGGACCACCATCAACATTTAAAAACAGTGTAAATTCACTAATGTTGATCCTGGACCACCATAAATTAAATACAATGTAAATTCACTAATGTTGATCCTGGACCATCATCATTTAAATACAGTAAAATTCACTAATGTTGATCCTGGACCATCATCCTTTAAATACAGTGTAAATTCACTAATGTTGATCCTGGAACATCGTTAACATTTAAATACAGTGTAAATTCACTACTGTTGATCCTGGACCACCATAAACTTTTAAATACAGTGTAAATTCACTAATGTTGATCCTGGACCATGATAAACATTTAAATACAGTGTAAATTCACTAATGTTGATCCTTGACCATCGTTAAGATTTAAATACAGTGTAAATTCAATAATGTTGATCCTGGACCATCGTTAACATTTAAATACAGTGTAAATTCACTACTGTTGATCCTGGACCACCATAAACATTTAAATACAGTGTAAATTCACTAATGTTGATCCTGGACCATCGTTAACATTTAAATACAGTGTAAATTCACTAATGTTGATCCTGGACCTTCGTTAACATTTAAATACAGTGTAAATTCACTAATGTTGATCCTGGACCATCGTTAACATTTAAATACAGTGTAAATTCACTAATAATGATCCTGGACCATCGTTAAGATTTAAACACAGTGTAAATTTACTAATGTTGATCCTGGACCATCATCCTTTAAATACAGTGTAAATTCACTATGTTGATCCTGGACCATCATCCTTTAAATACAGTGTAAATTCACTATGTTGATCCTGGACCATCATCCTTTAAATACAGTGTAAATTCACTAATGTTGATCTTGGACCATCATCCTTTGAATACAGTGTAAATTTACTAATGTTGATCCTGGACCATCATAAACATTTAAATACAGTGTAAATTCACTAATGTTGATCCTGGACCATCGTTAAGATTTAAATACAGTGTAAATTCACTAATGTTGATCCTGGACCATCGTTAACATTTAAATACAGTTTAAATTCATTAATGTTGATCCTGGACCACCATCCTTTAAATACAGTGTAAATTCACTAATGTTGATCCTGGACCACCATAAACATTAAAATACAGTGTAAATTTACTAATGTTGATCCTGGACCATCATAAACAATTAAATACAGTGTAAATTCACTAATGTTGACCCTGGACCATCGTTAACATTTAAATACAGTGTAATTTTACTACTGTTGATCCTGGACCACCATAAACTTTTAAATACAGTGCAAATTCACTAATGTTGATCCTGGACCATCATCCTTTAAATACAGTGTAAATTCACTAATGTTGATCCTGGACCTCCATAAACATTTAAATACAGTGTAAATTTACTAATGTTGATCCTGGACCATCATAAACATTTAAATACAGTGTAAATTTACTAATGTTGATCCTGGACCATCATAAACATTTAAATACAGTGTAAATTCACTAATGTTGACCCTGGACCATCGTTAACATTTAAATACAGTGTAATTTTACTACTGTTGATCCTGGACCACCATAAACTTTTAAATACAGTGCAAATTCACTAATGTTGATCCTGGACCATCATCCTTTAAATACAGTGTAAATTCACTAATGTTGATCCTGGACCTCCATAAACATTTAAATACAGTGTAAATTCACTAATGTTGATCCTGGACCTCCATAAACATTTAAATACAGTGTAAATTTACTAATGTTGATCCTGGACCATCATAAACATTTAAATACAGTGTAAATTCATTATTGTTGATCCTGGACCATCATAAACATTTAAATACAGTGTAAATTCACTAATGTTGATCCTGGACCATCATAAACATTTAAATACAGTGTAAATTCACTAATGTTGATCCTGGACCATCATCCTTTAAATACAGTGTAAATTCACTAATGTTGATCCTGGACCACCATAAATTAAATAAAATGTAAATTCACTAATGTTGATCCTGGACCACCGTCAACATTTAAATACAGTGTAAATTCACTAATGTTGATCCTGGACCACCATAAATTAAATAAAATGTAAATTCACTAATGTTAATCCTGGACCATCATCATTTAAATACAGTGTAAATTCACTAATGTTGATCCTGGACCATCATCCTTTAAATACAGTGTAAATTCACTAATGTTGATCCTGGACCATCGTTAACATTTAAATACAGTGTAAATTCACTACTGTTGATCCTGGACCACCATAAACTTTTAAATACAGTGTAAATTCACTAATGTTGATCCTGGACCATGATAAACATTTAAATACAGTGTAAATTCACTAATGTTGATCCTTGACCATCGTTAAGATTTAAATACAGTGTAAATTCACTAATGTTGATCCTGGACCATCGTTAACATTTAAATTCAGTGTAAATTCACTACTGTTGATCCTGGACCATCGATAAACATTTAAATACAGTGTAAATTCACTAATGTTGATCCTGGACCATCGTTAACATTTAAATACAGTGTAAATTCACTAATGTTGATCCTGGACCACCATAAACATTTAAATACAGTGTAAATTCACTAATGTTGATCCTGGACCATCGTTAACATTTAAATACAGTGTAAATTCACTAATGTTGATCCTGGACCATCGTTAACATTTAAATACAGTGTAAATTCACTAATGTTGATCCTGGACCATCGTTAAGATTTAAATACAGTGTAAATTCACTAATGTTGATCCTGGACCATCATCATTTAAATACAGTGTAAATTCACTATGTTGATCCTGGACCATCATCCTTTAAATACAGTGTAAATTCACTATGTTGATCCTGGACCATCATCCTTTGAATACAGTGTAAATTCACTAATGTTGATCCTGGACCATCATCCTTTAAATACAGTGTAAATTCACTAATGTTGATCCTGGACCATCATCCTTTAAATACAGTGTAAATTCACTAATGTTGATCCTGGACCACCATAAACATTTAAATACAGTGTAAATTCACTAATGTTGATCCTGGACCACCATAAACATTTAAATACAGTGTAAATTCACTAATGTTGATCCTGGACCACCATAAATTAAATAAAATGTAAATTCACTAATGTTAATCCTGGACCATCATCATTTAAATACAGTGTAAATTCACTAATGTTGATCCTGGACCATCATCCTTTAAATACAGTGTAAATTCACTAATGTTGATCCTGGACCATCGTTAACATTTAAATACAGTGTAAATTCACTACTGTTGATCCTGGACCACCATAAACATTTAAATACAGTGTAAATTCACTAATGTTGATCCTGGACCATCGTTAACATTTAAATACAGTGTAAATTCACTAATGTTGATCCTGGACCACCATAAACATTTAAATACAGTGTAAATTCACTAATGTTGATCCTGGACCATCGTTAAAATTTAAATACAGTGTAAATTCACTAATGTTGATCCTGGACCTTCGTTAACATTTAAATACAGTGTAAATTCACTAATAATGATCCTGGACCATCGTTAAGATTTAAACACAGTGTAAATTTACTAATGTTGATCCTGGACCATTATCCTTTAAATACAGTGTAAATTCACTATGTTGATCCTGGACCATCATCCTTTGAGTACAGTGTAAATTCACTAATGTTGATCCTGGACCATCATCCTTTAAATACAGTGTAAATTTACTAATGTTGATCCTGGACCATCATAAACATTTAAATACAGTGTAAATTCACTAATGTTGATCCTGGACCATCGTTAAGATTTAAATACAGTGTAAATTCACTACTGTTGATCCTGGACCACCATAAACATTTAAATACAGTGTAAATTCACTAATGTTGATCCTGGACCATCATCCTTTAAATACAGTGTAATTCACTAATGTTGATCCTGGACCACCATAAACATTTAAATACAGTGTAAATTCACTAATGTTGATCCTGGACCATCATCCTTTAAATACAGTGTAAATTCACTAATGTTGATCCTGGACCACCATAAACATTTAAATACAGTGTAAATTCACTAATGTTGATCCTGGACCAGTGTTAAGATTTAAATACAGTGTAAATTCACTAATGTTGATCCTGGACCACCATAAACTTTTAAATACAGTGTAAATTCACTAATGTTGACCCTGGACCATCGTTAACATTTAAATACAGTGTAAATTCACTAATGTTGATCCTGGACCATCATCCTTTAAATACAGTGTAAATTCACTAATGTTGATCCTGGACCACCATAAACATTTAAATACAGTGTAAATTCACTAATGTTGATCCTGGACCATCATCCTTTAAATACAGTGTAAATTCTCTAATGTTGATCCTGGACCATCATAAACATTTAAATACAGTGTAAATTCACTAATGTTGATCCTGGACCATCGTTAACATTTAAATACAGTGTAAATTCACTACTGTTGATCCTGGACCACCATAAACATTTAAATACAGTGTAAATTCACTAATGTTGATCCTGGACCACCATAAACATTTAAATACAGTGTAAATTCACTAATAATGATCCTGGACCATCATCCTTTAAATACAGTGTAAATTAACTAATGTTGATCCTGGACCACCATAAACATTTAAATACAGAGTAAATTCACTAATGTTGATCCTGGACCAGCGTTAAGATTTAAATACAGTGTAAATTCACTAATGTTGATCCTGGACCATCATCCTTTAAATACAGTGTAAATTCACTAAAGATGATCCTGGACCACCATAAACTTTTAAGTACAGTGTAAATTCACTAATGTTGATCCTGGACCATCATCCTTTAAATACAGTGTAAATTCACTAATGTTGATCCTGGACCACCATCAACATTTAAATACAGTGTAAATTCACTATTGTTGATCCTGGACCACCATAAATTAAATAAAATGTAAATTCACTAATGTTGATCCTGGACCATCAAAACATTTAAATACAGTGTAAATTCACTAATGTTGATCCTGGACCACCATAAATTAAATAAAATGTAAATGCACTAATGTTGATCCTGGACCATCATAAACATTTAAATACAGTGTAAATTCACTATTGTTGATCCTGGACCATCACCTTTTAAATACAGTGTAAATTCACTAATGTTGATCCTGGACCATAATCATTTAAATACAGTGTAAATTCACTATTGTTGATCCTGGACCACCATAAACATTTAAATACAGTGTAAATTCACTAATGTTGACCCTGGACCATCATAAACATTTAAATACAGTGTAAATTCACTAATGTTGATCCTGGACCATCATCCTTTAAATACAGTGTAAATTCACTTATGTTGATCCTGGACCATCGTTAAGATTTAAATACAGTGTAAATTCACTAATGTTGATCCTTGACCACCATAAACATTTAAATACAGTGTAAATTCACCAATGTTGACCCTGGAACATCATAAACATTTAAATACAGTCTAAATTCACTAATGTTGATCCTGGACCATCATAAACATTTAAATACAGTGTAAATTCACTAATGTTGATCCTGGACCATCATCCTTTAAATACAGTGTAAATTCACTAATGTTGACCCTGGACCATCGTTAACATTTAAATACAGTGTAAATTCACTACTGTTGATCCTGGACAACCATAAACATTTAAATACAGTGTAAATTCACTAATGTTGATCCTGGACCACCATAAACATTTAAATACATTGTAAATTCACTAATGTTTATCCTGGACCAGCGTTAACATTTAAATACAGTGTAAATTCACTAATGTTGATCCTGGTCCACCATAAACTTTTAAATACAGTGTAAATTTACTAATGTTGATCCTGGACGACCATAAGCTTTTAAATACAGTGTAAATTCACTAATGTTGATCCTGGACCATCATCCTTTAAATACAGTGTAAATTCACTAATGTTGATCCTGGACCACCATAAACATTTAAATACAGTGTAAATTCACTAATGTTGATCCTGGACCATCATCCTTTAAATACAGTGTAAATTCACTAATGTTGATCCTGGACCACCATAAACATTTAAATACAGTGTAAATTCACTAATGTTGATCCTGGAACATCATCCTTTAAATACAGTGTAAATTCACCAATGTTGATCCTGGACCACCATAAACATTTAAATACAGTGTAAATTCACTAATGTTGATCCTGGACCAGCGTTAAGATTTAAATACAGTGTAAATTCACTAATGTTGATCCTGGACCACATAAACTTTTAAATACAGTGTAAATTCACTAATGTTGATCCTGGACCATCATCTTTTAAATACAGTGTAAATTCACTAATATTGATCCTGGACCACCATAAACATTTAAATACAGTGTAAATTCACTAATGTTGATCCTGGACCATGATAAACATTTAAATACAGTGTAAATTCACTAATGTTGATCCTGGACCATCATAAACATTTAACTGCAGTGTAAATTCACTAATGTTGATCCTGGACCATCATCCTTTAAATACAGTGTAAATTCACTAATGTTGATCCTGGACCATAATCATTTAAATACAGTGTAAATTCACTAATGTTGATCCTGGACCATCATAAACATTTACATACTGTGTAAATTCACTAATGTTGATCCTGGACCATCATCCTTTAAATACAGTGTAAATTCACTAATGTTGATCCTGGACCGCCATCAACATTTAAATACAGTGTAAATTCACTAATGTTGATCCTGGACCACCATAAATTAAATAAAATGTAAAGTCACTAATGTTGATCCTGAACCATCATCATTTAAATACAGTGTAAATGCACTAATGTTGATCATGGACCATCATAAACATTTAAATACAGCATCAGATGTTGGCACCAGTGGTGTAGTGGTTAGTGTGTTAAATCATGGCACTCTAGTGTTCACAGCGACATGAGTTCAAATCCCACCTTGAGGTCCTATGCCAATCTTTCCACTCTCTCTGCTCCACATAATTTCTTCTCTAAACTCTCTACTGTCCAATCAATTAAAGATTAAAACCTTCTCAAAATAATAATAAAAATACAGTGTAAATTCACTAATGTTGATCCTGGACCATCATAGACATTTAAACACAGCATTAGATGTTGGCACCAGTGGTGTAGTGCTTAGTCTTAAAATATAGCACTCTGATGTTCACCGCGACCTGAGTTCGATTCCCACCTTGAGGTCCTATGCCAATTTTTCAGCTCCACATGCTGTCTTCTCTAAACTCTCTACTGTCCAATCAATTTAAATGAAAACCCCCTGAAAATAATAGTAAAGAATACAGTGTAAATTTGTTTATTTTGATCCTGGACCATCATCATTTAAATACAGTGTAAATTCACTAATGTTGATCCTCGACTGCCATCATTTAAATACAGTGTAAATTCACTAATGTTGATCCTGGACCACCATCATTTAAATACAGTGTAAATTCACTAATGTTGATCCTGGACCGCATGTCCTAATATTGCAGAGTTCTAAGTGTTCCAGGGTCAACAAGGGTGGAGCTTATGACACAATGTTTCAACCAATCAGATGTGTGCGTGCAGTAACTAGTCACGTGACGCGTCAGCGCAAATTTAGGCACCAGTTTTTGAATTCCATCCTAACGGCATCATTGCAATCTGTGAAGGTAATTTAATTTCCTCAATATTTTGCATGTAAGACTGTTCATTACTCAACATAGAATATTGGTTGTAATCAGTACCGCCAATCTCTATACGCAGAGTACGCAGGATGCGTAGGGCACCAGCTCCGGAGGGAGGCACCATTTTGGCTGCTCAAAAAAATGATTAATACTTAGTTAGTAATATTAACATAAACTGAGTGTAAATAAAAATATATTAATAATATGTTGTTCAATACATTTAAAAAAATCATTTTATGACGAACGCAAAAAAAAATCTTTATCTTTAATCTATAACCTTATCTTTGCAGCTGCTAGCAGCATATATATATATATATATATATATATATATATATATATATATATATATATATATATATATATATATATATATATATATATATATATATATTTTTTTTTTTTTTTTTTTTTTTTTTTTTTTTTTTCAGGTAATTTATGTCCATGAATCTGGAAAACATTATATTTTTGGTTGCTCAAGTAAATTAGTGAGGCAAACGTTTAATTTTGCCACAACTGCACAAAACAGCCTGATTTCTTGTGGCAATCCAGAGTCGTAGTCAGAACATACGCAGATGATCAAAAGACAGGCGGCAGACAAGGATGAACAAACTTACAGGGCAAGGGTCAAAACACGGGAAAACAAACCAGGAGAAATGCGTTGTAATGTTCATGGGATAAACAAGACTCGGCCTTGAATGAATGAATGTGAGGTGCATATATAGTCCTTGTAATCAGTGTAAATTAGCAGCGGCTGTGTCTGTGTGCGAGTGTCCGGATTATTGTCAGCTGTTACCAGCGTTGATGAGCGCAGGGGTTTCTGGGAGTTGGAGTTCACTCAGCAGTAATCTCCCATATAGGAAACCCCACTGGCAATTGGCATAAACTACAGGAAGGATCGCCAGCGGAGACAACTCCACTGGCAATCACAACAGAGCTCCCCTCTACGAGCGGATTCTGTACAACTTACAACCTTCTGTCTCGCTACAACCCAACCCGCTCTTTAAGATCTCAAAACTCAGGGCTTCTTGTAGTACCTAGAATAGCAAAATCAAGTAAAGGAGGTTGAGCCTTCTCATTTATGGCCCCTAAACTCTGGAATAGCCGTCCTGATAATGTCCGAGGCTCAGACACACTCTCGCTCTTCAAAACTAGATTAAAGACCTATCTTTTTAGCAAAGCATACACTCATTGCATTACATAGCGCTATGACGCATGATGTGCCCCACACAGGATTTTGCTTCTTGTTTATATACTCTATGAACAGCAGCTACGCTACTTATTTTCCTTATTCTGTATTTCCACCTGGGGGTACTCATGCCGAGGCCCTCAGACTATGCAGTGCCACTGATGCGATCCAAGACCAGCGACAAGATGATTCCAAGGTTTTCTGGACCAGGCCGTATCCTGAGCAGCTGCTGTGGTGGTCATCGTGGAGTGAGAGCATGAGACTGACTCCTGTGATGCTCCAAGGACAGACGAGTCTTCGCTGAGGTCCACTTTCTTGCGCCTAGACTGCAGCTCTGCACATGACGTTTGGCCATAGGAGAAATGGTCGTGCCCAACTGAGCCAGGTTTCTCTCTGGGTTTTTTAAATCTTCCCTTTCGCCAATTGAAGTTTTTTTTTTCTCGCCGCTGTCGCCACTGGCTGCATGGTTCGGGATCTGTAGAGCTGCGCATCGATGGAATTGCTCTTCAGTGTTTGGACTCTCAGTAGTGATTATTAACGCACTCTGACCTGAGCTAAACTGAACTGAACTTAATCTCTAAAAACTGAACTGACACTGTTTCAATTCACTATATTATTCCATGTGAAGCTGCTTTGACACAATCTACATTGTATAAGCGCTATACAAATAAAGATGAATTGAATTGAATGTATGGAGTGTATCATGTATGGAGTGTATCATGTTTGTATATGTATAGAATGTTTCATGTGTGCTTATGTTTGGAGTGTATGTGTATATATAGAGTGAGTATGTGTGCATATGTATGGAGTGTATCATGTCTGTATATGTATAGAATGTATCATGTGTGCAGATGTATGGAATGTATCGTTCGTCATATGGGTTTGTCAGCTCACAATAGCTCAGTGGTTATGTAACTCACCTTTCACGCCAGAGACCCGGGTTCTATCCCACACCTTGACATGAGTGTATCATGTGTGTATATAGGAGACTTGAGTCAAAACTTAAGTCTTTAGAACTTGAGACTTGCATGACAAATATCCAAAAAAGACTTGACCTGGACTTGAGTTAAATGACTCAAAATAATTTGTTTTTGTTAAATATGTATCGTGTGCATATGTATAGATTGTATAATGTGTGCATGTGTATAAAGTATAGAGTGTGTATATGTATAGAGTGTATCATGTTTGTGTATGTACAGAGTGTATCATGTGCGCATATGTATGGAGTGTATCATGTTTGTATACGTATAGAATGTATCGTGTGTGCATATGCATGTTTGTCGTATGGGTTCATCAGCTCACAGTAGCTCAGTGGTTACGTGACTCACTTTTCACGCCAAAGACCCGGCTTCTATCCCAGACCTTGACATGAGTGCATAATGTGTGCATATGTATAGGGTATAGAGTGTGTATATGTATGGAGTGTATCATGTCTGTATATGTATATAATGTGTGCATGTGTATAAAGTATAGAGTGTGTATTTGTATAAAGTGTATCATGTTTGAATATGTACAGAGTGTATCATGTGTCCATATGTATTGAGTGTATCATGTGTGCAAATATATGGAGTGTATCATGTGTGCAAATGTATGGAGTTTATATATGTATAGGATGTATCATGTGTGCATATGTATGTTTGTCGAATGAGTTCATCGGCTCACAGTAGCTCTGTGCTTACGTGACTCACCTTTCACACCAGAGACCCGGGTTCTATCCCAGACATTGACATGAGTGTATAATGTGTGCATTTGTATAGGGTATAGAGTGTGTGTATGTATGGAGTGTATCAGGTATGGAGTATATGATGTTTGTAAATGTATCATGTTTGTATAGAAAGTATCATGTATGGAGTGTATCATGTCTGTATATGTATAGAGTGTATCATGTTTGTTTATGTACAGAGTGTATCATGCGTGCATATGTATGGAGTGTATCATGCCTGTATAGAATGTAGCATATGTATGGAGTATAGAATGTATCATGTGTGCATATGTATGTTTGTCATAGGGGTTCATCAGTAGCTCAGTGGTTACGTGACTCACCTTTCACGCCAGAGACCTGGGTTCTATCCCAGACCTTGACATGAGTGTATAATGTGTGCATATGTATAGGGTATGGAGTATATGATGTTTGTAAATCATGTGTGCATATGTAATATAGTATAGACCTTGACATAAGTGTATAATGTGAGCATATGTAAAGGGTATAGAGTGTGTATATGTATGGAGTGTATCAGGTATGGAGTATATGATGTTTGTATATGTATAAAATGTATCTTGTGTGAATATGTATGGAGTGTATCATGTTTGTATAGAATGTATCATGTGTGCATACGTATAGAGTGTGTGTATATGTTTAGAGTGTATCGTGTTTGTATATGTACAGAGTGTATCATGTGTGCATATGTATAAAATGTATCATGTCTGTATATGTATAGAATGTATCGTGTGCATGTGTATAAAGTAAAGAGTGTGTATATGTACGGAGTGTATCATGTGTGCATATGTATGGAGTGTATCATGTCTGTATATGTATGGAGTGTATCATGTCTGTATATGTATAGAATGTATCATGTGTGCATATGTATGGAGTTGTAGGGCCTCGCACACGTAATACACAATTATGTAGTGCGTTAACTTTAAATTAGCTCAAAGGGAATATGACAGAACTTAAAGCGCCTCCAAAAGAATCAACTCTCTTGAACTGAACAAACAACTCGTCCAGCGCTCGTTTGAACAGACAGGACTGTTGACTCAAAAATGAATATTGCTATTCGAACTAAAGTAAAAACACTTTAATATTTAAGCAGGGTAACAAGATCTAGGTATAAGGCATTAGATTCATAAGTATACACAGGCCACTTACCTTTCAATACAAAAGAGACTTTATTGACTACAAACAAAACTAACAAAAACACACATACACACACGCATTCATACCGGTTGCAGACAAGGAATAGAAGGAAAGAAGAGTTTAGGAGAGATGTGATGTAAAACCTCAAGATGTAAAACCTAACCAAGCGAACCAAATAATCAATTCAACCTTTACTGTTTCTTAGACAGGGTTATCTATCATTTAACATGACTAGCAGATCATACACCAGTTCAGCAATGGTTCTGGAGATGTACTTGCGTTCCGTAGTGATGTGGGGAAGTCCCTCTGTGGAGCTGGATTCCCACGTGAGTTCGCTGGTGGTTGGCTGGTCGTTGAAGTGACTTCTCTGAGGCTGCTGATGAAGTGAAGTCCGGTAGTTTAAGTTGGAGACGGCCAAACTGTTGTCGTGTTGACTGGTTTCACGACGCAACTTAACTAGACTCTCGACGGAAAGAAAAGAAAGAAGAGTAAACGGAAGATGGGGAAGTTTGAGGCTGGACTCATCCCATCTTAGCGTCCAAGTCTGGCTGGACTGGACCTGGAGAAGAGTTGTCCTGGAAGTGCAGCATCTCCACTTCTCAACAGCTGCTGCTGGTGCAACTCTGTTGGACTGGACGACTGTACTCTGCTCTGCTCAGACTCTGCTCGCTCCGCTGCTGCTTGCTGCCTAAAGAGTTTTGGGGTGATGGGTTTTAACCACCAATGTTTCCGGCCCCTAACAGAGCTGGATCAATAAGGCATTGTCTGTGGATCCGCGTGGCAGTCCCATGTCAGCACATGCACTTTGGCGTGACTCACTCACATGAGCCATGGTGCTTAGACATATAGTATTAAGCATACATATAATATGAACATGATACATTTTACATATCTATAATTAAAAGGGAATGAAAGAAAGGGAAAGGGTTTCACTCATTCATCTCACATAACATACACATAATGGTACGTTGTGATAACTCAAAGCATAATGTTTACCCATGATTAATGCATTCTTAACATATACAGGATTTAGGTGTCATACAAGAGCAATAACATTACATTTCATTAAAAGTCCGCTATCATCGTTTTGAGGATGATCTGATGAACTTTAATGTTTGGTGATAGTTTTAAATTTCAGAGAGGATTTTGATTCTCTGTTTTGGAGCAAAGTCAGTCAATTCTCTGTCTTGCATGGGGGCTTGAAAACCCTATTTCCTGAGGTCAAACACAAGCTCTTTGTTAAGAAAATTGTGTTCTCGTGATCAGTTACCCGTTCGTCTTGAGTTAACTTGATCAGGATTGTGGGTCTGATGACACTAGCCTCAAGGCATCCGCCTCCTGCTCTGTACTGCAACAAATGTGGCCTGACCTTCTGATTTTGGTCAGAGACAAAAATGGCTCTCGATCAAGGTGATTCTGATCACAGGTGTCGACTCAGTTATTGGTGTCTGCATCGTTAAGTCCTCACAGAGGGTATCATGTGTGCAAATATATGGAGTGTATCATGTCTGTATATGTATAGAGTATATCATGTTTGTATATGTACAGAGTGTATCATGTGTGCATATGTATGGAGTGTATCATGTCTGTATATGTATAGAATGTATCGTGTGCATGTGTATAAAATATAGAGTGTGTATATGTATAGAGTGTATCATGTTTGTATATGTACAGAGTGTATCATGTTTGTATATGTACAGAGTGTATCATGTGTGCATATGTATGGAGTGTATCATGTCTGTATATGTATAGAATGTAATGTGTGCATATGTATAGAGTGTATAATGTGTGCATGTGTATAAAGTATAGAGTGTGTATTTGTATAGAGTGTATCATGTTTGTATATGTACAGAGTGTATCATGTGTGCATACTGTATGTATGGAGTGTATCATGTCTGTATATGTATAGAATGTATCATGTGTGCATATGTATTGAGTGTATCATGTGTGCAAATATATGGAGTGTATCATGTGTGCAAATGTATGGAGTTTATCATGTTTTTATATGTATAGGATGTATCATGTGTGCATATGTATGTTTGTCATATGAGTTCATCCGCTCACAGTAGCTCAGTGGTTACGTGACTCACCTTTCACACCAGAGACCCGGGTTCTATCCCAGACCTTGACATGAGTGTATAATGTGTGCATATGTATAGGGTATAGAGTGTGTATATGTATGGAGTGGATCAGGTATGGAGTATATGATGTTTGTAAATGTATAAAATGTATCATGCGTGAACATGTATGGAGTGTATCATGTTTGTATAGAATGTATCATGTGTGTGTATAGAGTTTATCATGTATGGAGTGTATCATGCCTGTATATGTATAGAATGTATCATGTGTGCAATTGTATAGAGTGTATCATGTTTGTATATGTAGATTGTGTTCATGTATCATGTTTGTATATGTATAAGTTGTATCATGTGTGCATATGTATAGAACGTATCATGTCTGTATATGTATAGAATGTATCATGTTTGTATATGTATAGAACGTATCATGTGTGCATATGTATGGAGTGTATCATGTGTGCACATGTTTGGAGTGTATCATATTTGTATATGTACAGAGTGTATCATGTATGGATATGTACAGCTCACAGTAGCTCAGTGGTTACGTGACTCACCTTTCATGCCAGAGACCCGGGTTCTATCCCAGACCTTGACATCAGTGTATAATGTGTGCATGGGTATAGATGTATATGTATCATGTGTGCAAATGTATGGAGTGTGTCATGTCTGTATATCTATAGAATGTATCATGTGTGCATATGTCTGGAGTGTATCATGTATCATGTGTGCAATTGTATAGAGTGTATCATGTTTGTATATGTAGATTGTGTTCATGTATCATGTTTGTAAATGTATAAAATGTATCATGCGTGAATATGTATGGAGTGTATCATGTTTGTATAGAATGTATCGTGTGTGTATATGTATAGAGTGTATCATGCGTGCATATGTATGGAATGTATCATGTTTGTATATGTATAAAAATGTATCATGTGTGTATATGTAGGGAGTGTATCATGTTTGTTTATGTACAGTGTGTATATGTATAGAGTGTATCGTTCGATGTTCATCAGCTCTCAATAGCTTAGTGGTTAAGTGCCTCACCTTTCACGCCAGAGACCAGGGTTCTATCCCAGACCTTGACATGAGTGTATAATGTGTGCATGGGTATAGATGTATATGTATCATGTGTGTCATGTCTGTATATCTATAGAATGTATCATGTGTGCATATGTCTGGAGTGTATCATGTATCATGTGTGCAATTGTATAGAGTGTATCATGTTTGTATATGTAGATTGTGTTCATGTATCATGTTTGTATATGTATAGGTTGTATCATGTGTGCATATGTATAAAAATGTATCATGTGTGCATATGGATGGAGTGTATCATGTTTGTATACGTATAGAATGTATCATGTGTGCATATGCATGTTTGTCGTATGGGTTCATCAGCTCACAATAGCTCAGTGGTTACGTGACTCACCTTTCACACCAGAGACCCGGGTTCTATCCCAGACCTTGACATGAGTGTATAATGTGTGCATATGTATAGGGTATGGAGTGTATCAGGTATGGAATGTATCATGTTTGTATATGTATAGAACGTATCATGTGTGCATATGTATGGAGTGTATCATGTCTGTATATGTATCATGTTTGTATATGTATAGAACGTATCATGTATGGAGTGTATCATGTGTGCATATGTATGGAGTGTATCATGTCTGTATATGTATAGAATGTATCATGTTTGTATATGTATAGAACGCATATGTGTGCATATGTATGGAGTGTATCATATTTGTATATGTACAGAGTGTATCATGTGTGCATATGTATGGATATGTACAGCTCACAGTAGCTCAGTGGTTACGTGACTCACCTTTCACGCCAGAGACCCGGGTTCTATCCCAGACCTTGACATGAGTGTACAGTGTGTTCATATGTATAGGGTATAGATGTATATGTATCATGTCTGTATATGTATAGAATGTATGATGTGTGCAAATGTATGGAGAGTATCATGTCTGTATATGTATAGAATTTATCATGTGTGCATATTTATAGAGTGTGTATATGTATGGAGTATATCAGGTATGGAGTATATGATGTTTGTAAATGTATAAAATGTATCATGCGTGAATGTGTATGGAGTGTATCATGTTTGTATAGAATGTATCATGTGTGTGTATATGTATAGAGTTTATCATGTATGGAGTGTATCATGCCTGTATATGTATAGAATGTATCATGTGTGCATATGTATTGAGTGTATCATGTGTGCAATTGTATAGAGTGTATCATGTTTGTATATGTAGATTGTGTTCATGTATCATGTTTGTATATGTACAGGTCACAGTAGCTCAGTGGTTACGTGACTCACCTTTCACGCCAGAGACCCGGGTTCTATCCCAGACCTTGACATGAGTGTATAATGTGTGCATATGTATAGGGTATAGATGTATATGTATGGAGTGTATCATGTTTGTATATGTAAAGGTTGTATCATGTGTGCATATGTATGGAGTGTATCATGTATGGATATGTACAGCTCACAGTAGCTCAGTGGTTACGTAACTCACCTTTCACGCCAGAGACCCGGGTTCTATCCCAGACCTTGACATGAGTGTATAATGTGTGCATATGTATAGGGTATAGATGTATATGTATCATGTGTGCATATGTATGGAGTGTATCATGTGTGCATATGTATAGAGTGTATCATATTTGTATATGTACAGAGTGTATCATGTATGGATATGTACAGCTCACAGTAGCTCAGTGGTTACGTGACTCACCTTTCACGCCAGAGACCCGGGTTCTATCCCAGACTTTGACATGAGTGTATAATGTGTGCATGGGTATAGATGTATATGTATCATGTGTGCAAATGTATGGAGTGTGTCATGTCTGTATATCTATAGAATGTATCATGTGTGCATATGTTTGAAGTGTATCATGTGTGCAATTGTATAGGTTGTATCATGTGTGCATATGTATAAAAATGTATCATGTGTGCATATGTATGGAGTGTATCATGTTTGTATACGTATAGAATGTATCATGTGTGCATATGCATGTTTGTCGTATGGGTTCATCAGCTCACAGTAGCTCAGTGGTTACGTGACTCACCTTTCACGCCAGAAACCCGGGTTCTATCCCAGACCTTGACATGAGTGTATAGTGTGTGCATATGTATAGGGTATAAATGTATATGTATCATGTGTGCAAATGTATAGAGTGTATCATGTTTGTATATGTAGATTGTGTTCATGTATCATGTTTGTATATGTATAGGTTGTATCATGTGTGCATATGTATAGAATGCATCATGTGTGCATATGTATAAAAATGTTTCATGTGTGCATATGTATGGAGTGTATCATGTTTGTATACGTATAGAATGTATCATGTGTGCATATGCATGTTTGTCGTATGGGTTCATCAGCTCACAGTAGCTCAGTGGTTACGTGACTCACCTTTCACGCCAGAGACCCGGGTTCTATCCCAGACCTTGACATGAGTGTATAATGTGTGCATATGTATAGGGTATAGAGTGTGTATATGTACAGAGTGTATCATGTCTGCATATGTACAGAGTGTACATGTGTGCATAAGTACAGAGTGTATCATGTGTGCATATGTATGGAGTGTATCATGTCTGTATATGTATGGAGTGTATCATGTCTGTATATGTATAGAATGTATCGTGTGCATGTGTATAAAGTGTAGAGTGTGTATATGTACAGAGTGTATCATGTCTGCATATGTACAGAGTGTACATGTGTGCATAAGTACAGAGTGTATCATGTGTGCATATGTATGGAGTGTATCATGTGTGCATATGTATGGAGTGTATCATGTGTGCATATGTATGGAGTGTATCATGTCTGTATATGTATAGAATGTATAGTGTGCAAATGTATAGAGTGTATAATGTGTGCATGTGTATAAAGTATAGAGTGTGTATATGTATAGAGTGTATCATGTTTTTATATGTACAGAGTGTATCATGTGTGCATATGTACAGAGTGTATCATGTGTGCATACTGTATGTATGGAGTGTATCATGTCTGTATATGTATAGAATGTATCATGTGTGCATATGTATTGAGTGTATCATGTGTGCAAATATATGGAGTGTATCATGTGTGCAAATGTATTGAGTTTATCATGTTTTTATATGTATAGGATGTATCATGTGTGCATATGTATGTTTGTCATATGAGTTCATCGGCTCACAGTAGCTCAGTGGTTACGTGACTCACCTTTCACACCAGAGACCCGGGTTCTATCCCAGACCTTGACATGAGTGTATAATGTGTGCATATGTATTGGGTATAGAGTGTGTATATGTATGGAGTGTATCAGGTATGGAGTATATGATGTTTGTAAATGTATAAAATGTGTCATGTATGGAGTGTATCATGTTTGTATAGAATGTATCATGTGTGCATGTGTATGGAGTGTATCATGTCTGAACAGAGTGTATCGTGTGTGTATATGTATAGAGTGTATCATGTGTGCATATGTATGGAGTGTATCATGCCTGTGTATGTATAGAATGTATCATGTGTGCATATGCATAGAATGTATCATGTGTGCATATGTATGGAGTGTATCATGTTTGTATATGTACAGAGTGTATCATGTGTGCATATGTATGGATATGTACAGCTCACATTAGCTCAGTGGTTATGTGACTCACCTTTCACACCAGAGACTTGTGTAGAGTGTATCATGTGCATATGTATAGAGTGTATAATGTTTGTATATGTATAGAGTGTATCATGTGTGCATATGTATGGAGTGTATCATGTCTGTATATGTATAGAATGTATCATGTTTGTATATGTACAGAGTGTATCATGTCTGCATATGTATGGAGTGTATCATGTCTGTATATGTATAGAATGTATCGTGTGCATATGTATAGAGTGTATAAAGTATAGAGTGTATCATGTTTGTATATGTACAGAGTGTATCATGTCTGTATATGTATAGAATGTATCATGTTTGTATATGTATAAAGTGTATTATGTGTGCATTTGTATGGAATGTATCGTTTGCATATGTATAGAGTGTATAATGTGTGCATGTGTATAAAGTATAGAGTGTGTATATGTATAGAGGTTCATCAGCTCACAGTAGCTCAGTGGTTACGTGACTCACCTTTCACGCCAGAGACCCGGGTTCTATCCCAGACCTTGACATGAGTGTATAATGTGTGCATATGTATAGGGTAAAGAGTGGTATATGGAGTGTATCAGGTATGGAGTATATGATGTTTGTAAATGTATAAAATGTATCATGCGTGAATGTGTATGGAGTGTATCATGTTTGTATAGAATGTATCATGTGTGTGTATATGTATAGAGTGTATCATGTGTGCATATGTTTAGAGTGTATCATGTTTGTATATGTATAGAATGTGTCATGTGTGCATATGTATGGAATGTATCATGTCTGTATATGTATAGAATGTATCATGTTTGTATATGTACAGAGTGTATCATGTGTGCATATGTATGGAGTGTATCATGTCTGTATATGTATAGAGTGTATCGTGTTTGTATATGTACAGAGTGTATCATGTATGGAATGTATCATGTCTGTATATGTATAGAATGTATCATGTTTGTATATGTACAGAGTGTATCATGTGTGCATATGTATGGAGTGTATCATGTCTGTATATGTATAGAGTGTATCGTGTTTGTATATGTACAGAGTGTATCATGTATGGAATGTATCATATATGTATAGAATATATCGTGTGCATATGTATGGAGTGTATCATGTCTGTATATGTATAGAATGTATCATGCGTGCATATGTATGGAGTGTATCATGTGTGCAAATATATGGAGTGTATCATGTCTGTATATGTATGGAGTGTATCATGTCTGTGTATGTATAGAATGTATCGTGTGCATGTGTATAAAGTATAGAGTGTGTATATGTATAGAGTGTATCATGTTTGTATATGTACAGAGTGTATCATGTTTGTATATGTACAGAGTGTATCATGTCTGTATATGTATAGAATGTATCATGTGTGCATATGTATTGAGTGTATCATGTGTGCATATGTATTGAGTGTATCATGTGTGTAAATATATATGGAGTGTATCATGTGTGCATGTGTATCATGTATAGAATGTATCATGTGTGCATATGTATGGCGTGTATCATGTTTGTATATGTACAGAGTGTATCATGTGTGCATATGTACAGCTCACAGTAGTTCAGTGGTTACGTGACTCACCTTTCACGCCAGAGACCCGGGTTCTATCCCAGACTTTGACATGAGTGTATAATATGTATAGGGTATAGATGTATATGTATCATGTGTGCAAATGTATGGAGTGTATCATGTCTGTATATGTATAGAATGTATCATGTGTGCATATGTCTGGAGTGTATCATGTATCATGTGTGCAATTGTATAGAGTGTATCATGTTTGTATATGTAGTGTGTGTTTATGTATAGAGTGTATCATGTTTGTATATGTATAGGTTGTATCATGTGTGCATATGTATAGAATGCATCATGTGTGCATATGTATAAAAATGTATCATGTGTGCATATGTATGGAGTGTATCATGTTTGTATACGTATAGAATGTATCATGTGTGCATATGCATGTTTGTTGTATGGGTTCATCAGCTCACAGTAGCTCAGTGGTTACGTGACTCACCTTTCACGCCAGAGACCCGGGTTCTTTCTCAGACCTTGACATGAGTGTATAATGTGTGCATATGTATAGGGTATGGAGTGTATCAGGTATGGAGTATATGATGTTTGTAAATGTATAAAATGTATCATGCGTGAATATATATGGAATGTATCATGTTTGTATAGAATGTATCATGTATATGTATAGAGTGTATCATGTATGAAATGTATCATGTTTGTATATGTATAGAATGTATCATGTTTATATATGTATAGAATGTATCATGTGTGCATATGTCTGGAGTGTATCATGTGTGCAATTGTACAGAGTGTATCATGTTTGTATATGTAGTGTGTGTTTATGTATAGAGTGTATCATGTTTGTATATGTAGATTGTGTTCATGTATCATGTTTGTATATGTATAGGTTGTATCATGTGTGCATATGTATAGAATGCATCATGTGTGCATATGTATAAAAATGTATCATGTGTGCATATGTATGGAGTGTATTATATTTGTATATGTATAGAATGTATCATGTGTGCATTTGTATAGAGTTTGTATATGTATAGAGTGTATGATACATGTATCATGTGTGTATAACTATAGAGTGTATATTTTGACGTATGGGTTCATCAGCTCTCAGTGGTTACGTGACTCACCTTTCACGCAAGAGACCATTCAATCCCAGATCTTGACTTGTGTGCATATGTATGGAGTGTATCATGTGTGCAAATGTATAGAATGTATAGTGTGTATCATGTGTGCATATGTATAGAGTGTATCATATGTATAGAATGTATTATGTGTGCTTATGTATGGAGTGTATCGTTCGTTGTTCATGGGTTTATCAGCTCTCGATAGCTCAGTGGTTAAGTGCCTCAGCTTTAACGCCAGAGACCAGGGATCTATCCCAGACCTTGAGATGAGTGTATCATGTTTGTATATGTATAGAGTGTAACATGTGTGCATATGTATGGAGTGTATCATGTTTGTATATGTCTGGAGTGTATCATGTGTGCCTATGTATCATTTGTGTAGAGTGTGTTTATGTATAGAGTGTATCATGTTTGTATATGTAGATTGTGTTTATGTATCATGTTTGTACATGTATAGAGTGTATCATACAGTATGTATAGAGTGTTTCATGTGTGCATATGTATGGAGTGTATTGTTCGGCCTGTGGGTTCATCAGCTCCTAGTAGCTTTGTGTTTATGTGACTCACCTTTCACGCCAGAGATCCAGGTTCTATCCCAGACCTTGACATGAGATTATCATGTGTGCACATGTATAGAGCATATCATGTTAGTGTATGTATGGAGTGTATCATGTGTGCATTTTTATAGTGTATCATGTTTGTATATGTAGAGTGTGTTTATGTATAAAGTGTATCATGTTTGTATGTATGGAGGGTATCATGTTTGTATATGTATAGATTGTATCATGTGTGCATATGTATGGAGTGTATGATGTGTGCATATTTATAGAATGCATCATGTGTGCATATGTATAGAGTGTATGTTTTGTCGTATGGGTTGATCAGCTCCCAGTGGTTAGCTCCCAGTCCCACCTTTGCACCAGAGACCATTTAATCCTAGATCTTGACATGTGTGCGTATGTATGGAGTGTATCATGTGTGCACATGTATAGAATGTATAGTGTGCATCATGTGTATAAGTATGGAGTGTATCATGCATGTTTATGTATAGAATGTATCATCTGTGCATATGTATAGATTGTATCGTGTGCATATGTATAAAGTGTATCATGTGTGCACATGTATAGTGTGCATATGTATGGAATATGCATATGTATAGAATGTATCATGTGTTTATGTGTGCATATGTATAGAGTGTATCATCGTATGGGTTCATCAGCTCACAGTAGCTCAGTGGTTACGTGACTCACCTTTCACGCCAGAGACCCGGGTTCTATCCCAGACCTTGACATGTGTGTATATGTATGGAATATATCATGTGTGCGTATGTATAGAGTGTGTATCATGTTTGTATATTTATAGAGTGTACAATTCATGTGTAAAGTGTTTATATGTATGGAGTGTATGTTTTGTCGTATGGGTTTATCAGCTCTCTGTGGTTACGTGACTCACCTTTCACGCCAGAGACCATTCAATCCCAGATCTTGACATGTGTGCGTATGTATGGAGTGTATCATGTGTGCATATGTATTGAATGTATAGTGTGTATCATGTTTGTATAGAATGTATCATATGTGCATATATGTAGATTGTGTTTATGTATCATGTTTGTATATGTATAGAGTGTATCATGTGTGCATATGTATGGAGTGTATCATGTGTGCATATGTTTGGAGTGTATCATGTTTGTATATGTATAGAGTGTATTATCAGAATCAGAAGGAGCTTTATTGCCAGGTATGTTCACACATACAAGTAATTTGTTTTCGTGCTTCTACAGTGCAACAGAATTACAGAGACAGGTCTAAAAAAACAGATAATAAATATATTTTAAAAAGTAGTGAATGCAAATATACAAATTGTTAAGTGTATGTACAGGTATATTACTATATACAACAATATATGTGCAGCTGTTATGTGCAAATTGGCATGTGAAGTGTGTTGTTAAATAAGAGAGCTGAGTTAATTTGTGCAGGAGAAGTTTTGGGATGATAGTGTTAAAAGCCGAGCTGAAGTCAACAAACAAGATCCTCACATAGGTCCCTGGTCTGTCTAGGTGTTGCAGAACATAATGCAGTCCCATATTGACTGCATCATCCACAGACCTGTTCGCTCTGTAGGCAAACTTAAGAGAGTCCAGTGAGGGTTTAGTGATGTCCTTCAGGTGGGCCAGCACAAGTTTTTCAAAAGACTTCATGACCACAGATGTCAGCGCCACCGGTCTGTAGTCATTTAGTCCTGTAAGTTTGGCTTTCTTTGGTATGGGAATGATGATGGAGCCTTTGAAGCAGGAGGACACTTCACACAGCTCCAGTGATCTGTTGAATATCAGGGTGAACATGGGGGCCAGTTGATCAGCACAGGATTTTAAACAGGCTGGTGTCTGGTGCTTTTTTCCTCTTCTGTTTCCGGAACACCTGGCGCACATCATCTTCACTGAACTGAAGTGCAGGTATGGGGGAGGCGGGGGTGGTGGAGGTGTTAATGGTGATGTAAAGAGCAGTTCTGAGTGGGTGTGGGGGGTTTTCTCAAACCGGCAGTAAAACTCATTCAGGTCGTTTGCAAGTCGTTGGTTGTCTACAGTGCTGGGGGATGGTGTCTTGTAGTTTGTGATGTTTTTCAAACTTTTCCACATGGATGCTGAGTCGCTGGAAGAGAACTGACTCCTTAGTTTCTCAAAATAGTTCCTTTTTGCAACTCTGATTTCCTTTTCCAGTATGTATTTGGCTTGCTTATACAAGGCCCTCTCCCCGTTCCTGTAAGCAGCCTCCTTGGCCTGGCGTAGCTGTCTGAGTTTTACAGTGAACCATGGTTTGTCATTGTTATATGTAAGTTGAGTCCTGGTGGGAATGCACACGTCTTCACAGAAACTGATATAAGATGTTACAGTTTCTGTGAGCTCATCCAGATTGTTTGCAGCAGCTTCAAAAACACTCCAGTCAGTGAGATCGATACAGGCTTGTAGATCCCGCTCTGTTTTGTTAGTCCATCTTTTCACAGATCTTAATACAGGTTTGGCTGTTTTCAGTTTCTGCCTGTAGGTTGGTATGAGATTAATCAAACAATGGTCAGAGTGTCCCAAAGCTGCTCGTTGGACAGAGCGGTATGCATCCTTTATTGTGGTATAGCAGTGATCCAATATGTTACTGTCTCTTGTGGGACATGTAACATGCTGTCTATATTTTGGCAGTTCACGGGATAGTTTTGCTTTGTTAAAATTCCCGAGAATAATTAAAACAGAGTCCGGGTGTTGTTGCTCTATCACCGTGATCTGATCAGCTAGTTTCTGTATCGCCAGGCACGCATGCGTGTGCGGAGGAATGTAAACACTGACGAGGATGAACGAGCAGAACTTACGCGGGGAGTAAAAAGGCTTACAGTTAATAAACAGTGCTTCTAGATCTGCACAGCACATCTTCTTTAAAACTGTTACATCTGTACACCACCTTTCATTGATGTAAAAGCACGACCCGCCACCCCGCAATTTCCGCGTCGAAGAATCCGCTCTGAATAGCTGATAGCCCGGTAGGTGAAGCGCAGTGTCCGGTATGGTGTCGTTCAGCCAGGTTTCCGTGAAACACAGAGCAGCTGAATGCGAAAAATCCCTGTTTGTCTGAGAGAGCAGAATGAGTTAGTCTATTTTGTTAGGTAGAGAGCGGAGATTTGCCATATAGATGCTAGGCAAAGCAGTTCAAAACCCGCGCCGTCTGAGTTTCACAAGCGCGTCTGCACGCTACCCTCATCTGCGCGCCTGAAAGCGTTTGAGCAGCACAGCCGCTCCGCCGACTACAATGTCCAACAAAACATCACATAAATCCAAGTCTGGAAAAATATTTGGTGGTGTATGCTTCCGAAGTGTATCGTGTGCATATGTTTGGAGTGTATCATGTTTGTATATGTATAGAGTGTATCATGTGTGCATATGTATAGAGTGTATCATGTGTGCATATGTATAGAGTGTATCATCCTTGTATATGTATAGAGTGTATCATGTGTGTATATGTATAGAGTGTATCATGCTTGTATATGTATAGAATGTGTCATGTTAGTATATGTACAAATTGTGTCGTGTGTGTGTATATGTAATAAGTGTCCTGGAAGAGGAGATGGTGCTCCATAATTTAGGATTTATCAATGCATTTTTGTGCTTTTTGGATTTTTTTACTCTACGTGGATTACAACAATGACTTTCTAAACATGTTCATATGCTAAATATTTGAAGAATCAGCTTCAAGTGCTTTTTCATAAGACTATGGGAGTTTTCAACTGGGTTAAAGGTGCAGTACGTGATCTGCCAAAATGCTAACCGCTTAGCATTTTATTTTTGGACGGTGGGGAGGGGCTATGTTTCAAAGTCACACCTCCTGAAATTTCGAACGTGCGCACGGAGACATGACAGCAGACAACCCAATAGTTCATGTCATTCGCCAGTTAGTAATGTTGTCTAATGTAAATAGTTATTGGCCGGTGGCATGCAGGAATTTGACTTATTATTAAGCCACACTTACATGCTATTTCAGAGTGAATATTCAGAGTAGCATGGTAAACAGTATAGGGAGGCTGTCATTGTTCAAATATGAACCAATGTGAATATAAAAGCAACTTCAGCTCAGTAAAGCAGGCTAGGCGGAATAGTGATATTTACTGATGTTTTGTTGTTAAACTAAATAAAAATCTACATTATCGATGCTGTGAAAGGTCCCTTATAAAATTGAAAATAATCACATCAATCTTTCACCGGGAAATTTCAGTGGCTGAACAACACTTCTGTGCATATAACCAATTCATAACACAACACACTCTACATCAGCCTTGGGGGACAAAAATAGTTTTAAAACATAACATTACCTGTCTAGCAGAAATACTTCAGCCATGGTGTCGTCCTTCCTCCAGCGTGCAAAAGTAACTCCAATATTGATTCAGGAGTTTAAAAAGTTTCAATTCAGCATTTGATTTTACAGCGACTGTGACTCCTTTGTGTGCACGTGTCGCGAATGCGCATCGCTCATGCAGGTGGGCACGAGCTAATGGCGGATCTGCGTGAACAGAGATGTTCAGAAGTCCAAATATAAATTTATTGACAGACAGTTTGAGCTACTCATCGGAATTATGGGAGATGTCTGCCCGACAATATTTAATTGTATGTACATTTTTTAGTTTTATGCCTTACCCAGAATATAAAAATACATGTAAACACATTTAGATCATTTACTTTAATCATTACTATTGGACTGTGAAGAGACTTACTGCAACTTTAAGTACTACATTGTTTAAATTTGATGGTGTTGTTGATGCTTTCAATATGTAAACGTATTTGATGTTTAATGTTAATGAACAGGTTTAAGCAATAAAAATGTGATTGCCCATCGGAAGGGGAACTTCAATCCTATGTGGAAAACTTTGACTATGGGGATTTTGTCTGAATCCAATCATCTGAAAGACATATAACGGGCCAATGAAATGCCAATGAGTTGATGGCATCAGCGTGCACAGCTGGCATCAATTACAATCAGCTGTTGTATAAAGACGGCACTCGTGCCAAGCTGAGACATCCTTTTCACTTTTAGAGCCTTTCACAAAGCTTCTGAGAGAGTCATATGAGGGTTTTCCGACTGTGATCAACAGAGAAAGAGAGAACTAGACAGCAGGCTGCTTCTTACCTGGGGTTCTTTGGGTCCGGTCCTCCAGAGCGGTTTGTATTGTTGCAAGTTTCCTAAAAGAGCAACACAGTTGTGCAGGACGTCTTTTTCCAGATGTCGTTCCGACCGTGCGTTTCTGGATGCGGTGGTTCCCTGTCCCCGGATGATGGGCACGAGTACTGCGTTGCATGTCTGAGGGTCCAGCATGTTAATGCGGTGCTAGCGGTGTGACGAGTCTCTTAGACCCACCCACTGATCGGCCGAAGCGGGAAGGACAGAGACTCATCTGCGCAATTGGGAACACCTGGTTTCCCCTCTATAAAAAGCCAGCAGTGTTTGCTTGTAGAGAGCCGTGCTTTTGCTCCTGTTTATTTTGTTTTGTTTCGTTTAGTTTTGTTTAATGTTTGATTTTGCTTGCTTTAGTTGAGCGCTTGTTTATACTTTAATGTTTAAATAAATACTTATTCAGCACCAAACCATCCTGATTATGTCCTCCCTTTAATTTGTCATTGCCTTTGAGCCGGGTCGTGACAAATATGGGGGCTCGTCCGGGATGACTAATGAATGGAGTCATTTCTGGTTTAAGGGGTTGTGCTGTGTATTTGGATGATGTTATTGTGTTTAGTGAGACATGGGATGAGCATATAGCCCAAATTAGAGCACTGTTTGATCAATTTCTGATGGCAAACTTGACTGTTAATTTGTTGAAGTGTGAATTTGCAAAGGCCACAGTAGTCTATTTGGGGAAAGTAGTGGGACAAGGCCAAGTGCGACCGGTTCGTGCAAAAGTGGAAGTAATTGATAATTACCCTACTCCTGTCACCAAAAAAGAACTAATGCGTTTTCTGGGAATGGTAGGGTTTTATCGTTGTTTTTGTAGGAATTTTTCTACAGTTGTGGCCCCCCTGACTACCTTGCTCCAGGGAGGAACCGTCTTTTGTTGGACTGTGGATTGTCAACAAGCCTTTGAAAAGGTAAAACTGCTTCTGACAGAGGGTCCTGTTTTGAAGGCTCCACAGTTTGATCAACCATTTCAGCTGCAGGTGGATGCCAGTAATGTGGGTGCTGGTGCTGTCTTGTTACAGACTTCTCAAGATGGAATTTCTCATCCAGTTGGGTTCTTTTCTAAGAAGTTTAATCGTTACCAGCTTAATTATTCAGTAATTGAAAAGGAAGCACTTGCTCTGATTTGGGCATTGCAGCACTTTGAAGTGTATGTGGAATCCTCTGTGGGACCTCTGGTGGTTTTTACCGACCACAATCCTTTAGTTTTTCTTCATTCGTTACAGAACCCCAACCAAAGGTTGATGAGGTGGTGTTTATTTTTGCAAGGTTACCTGCTGGATATTCGCCACATTAAAGGCTCTGAAAACATTACAGGAGATGCTTTATCTCGTATTTGAGGTTGTATAGTGGTTCTGTTTTCTCTCCTTGTCTCTTTGTTTCTCTCTTAAATTGCTTCCTAGGCGCCATGGTTGCTGGGAGGAGTTGGAAAGCCAAGGCAGAGGATGGAGAACCAGTTTGACTTCTTATACTGAGTTTAGGGGAATTGTGGGGTTTGTGATGTGTTAAAAGACTTTGGTCTTTTTTCTTTTTAGGGGGGGTGTGTGACGAGTCTCTTAGACCCACCCACTGATCGGCCGAAGCGGGAAGGACAGAGACTCATCTGCGCAATTAGGAACACCTGGTTTCCCCTCTATAAAAAGCCAGCAGTGTTTGCTTGTAGAGAGCCGTGCTTTTGCTCCTGTTTATTTTGTTTTGTTTTGTTTAGTTTTGTTTAATGTTTGATTTTGCTTGCTTTAGTTGAGCGCTTGTTTATTCTTTAATGTTTAAATAAATACTTATTCAGCACCAAACCATCCTGTTTATGTCCTCCCTTTAATTTGTCATTGCCTTTGAGCCGGGTCGTGACAGCGGGGAGTGCATGCCGTTACTGTGATGGCATGTCTGTTGCGCAATTAAGATCGCAGCTCACTCTTGCAAAAGGGCGAGCCACCCAGTTGTCCCCCGCATGGCGCTGGGCACTCAGGCAGATCTGAGGGTTACAGTGGGAGTAAATCCGCCGCCCTCGGGCTCGCAAACCATCCATCCTCTCAGATGGTTGCCCTCTCGCTTGATGATACCGAGGACCAGATGTCCATTGTTGCATCGGAGCGTGGGCTATCATTGTGCGACGAGGATCCGAACCCATACATATGGCATCCGATGAGACCACTTCAGCACTGGCTTCACGATCGAGTCCCCAGACACACATGGCGCGAGGGCACACACCGAGTGACTGTCACTGCGCTGTGTCGGCGCACCATCAGCCCTTGGAGGGACCCCGTGTTCCTACAGGCCAGAGTGCCACTAGGACAGGTGTCCAGGCTTATCGTCATCTCGACGGATGCTTCCAGCATGGGCTGGGGAGCCATGTGTTGCGAGCATGCAGTTGCGGACCTGTGGAAAGTTGCATTGGCATATCAATTGCCTGGAGCTGTTGGCAGTGTTTCTCGGTCTGCGCCATTTTTTACCGGTGCTGGAGGGGAAACACGTGCTGGTCAGGACAGACAGTATGGCGACGGTAGCGTATATCAACCGCATGGGGGGTATACGCTCCCGCCGCATGTTTCAGCTTGCTTGCCATCTGTCAAACGCGGCTAAAATCGTTGCGTGCCATTTATATTCCGGGCGAGCTCAACCGTGCGGCCGATATGGCTGATATGGGTGCGCTTCCGGGAAGCCCAGGTCAACCTGTTTGCTTCCTCTGAAAATGCCCATTGCCAGTGGTTCTTTTCCATGACCAAAGGCTCCCTTGGCACGGATGCACTGGCCCACAGCTGGCCTCGGGGCATGCGCAAATATGCATTTCCCCCAGTGAGCCTGCTCGCACAGCTACTGTGCAAGGTCAGGGAGGACGAGGAGCAGGTCTTGTTAGTTGTGCCTCTCCGGCCCAACCAGACCTGGATATCAGAACTCTTCCTCCTCACAACGGCCCCTCCCTGGCAGATCCCTCTGAGAGAAGACCTTCTGGCACCCTCACCCTGGCACCCTCACTCAGATCTCTGGAACCTTCACGTGTGGTCCTGCATAGACGCAGCAAGGAAGACTTAGGTAACCTACTGATGGCGGTGGTTAATACCATCACTCAGGCTAGAGCACCCTCTACAAGGCATACCTACTCCCTGAAGTGGAGTTTATTCACTGAGTGGTGCGCTTCTCGCCGAGAAGACCCCCGAACTTGTCAGATCTGCGTTGTGCTTTCTTTCCTACAGGTTAGGTTGGAGCGGAGGCTGTCGCCCTTCACACTGAATGGTGCGGTGGATGGCAGCACCGTGGGAAGGCATAACCTCATCATCCGGTTCTTCAGAGGCGCGAGGCAATTAAATCCACCCCGCCCCCCACTCATGCCCTCTTGGGATTTCCCTGAAGTGCTTGTGAGCCTACGCAGAGATCCGTTAGAACCACTCAACTCAGACAGCTCTGCAGAAGGCAATTTTCGGTCAGTGACTCGTGCCTAGAATTCAGGCCGGCCTACTCTAATGTTATTCTGAGACCCCAGTCTGGGTATGTGCCCAAGGTTCCTACCACACCGTTTAAGGACAAGGTAGTGAGCTTGCAAGCATTGCCCGCAGAGTAGGCAGACCCAGCCCTTTCATCGATGTGTCCTGTTCATGCTTTGCAAATTTATGTGAACCGCACTCAGAGCTTTAGATCCTCTGAGCAGCTCTTTGTGTTACTGTAGTCGGCAGAAGGGAAGTGCTGTATCTAAACAGAGGTTGGCCCACTGGATAGTGGATGCCATCTTCCTCGCTTATCAGAGCGAAGGCGAGCCGTGTCTCCCAAGAGTGAGAGCGCACTCCACTCGGAGCGTCGCATCCTCTTGAACGTTAGCACGCGGCGCGTCTCTAACAGACATCTGTAGAGCTGCGGGCTGGGCGACCCCTAATACATTTGCAAGATTTTACAATCTGCGAGTTGAGCTGGTTTCCTCAAGGGTGCTGGAAAACCTTGTGAATAAGGAAATTCAGTTGGGTGTTGTAAAACGCTTGCCGCGCCTTTCTTACTAACACAGAGATTTCTCGTTATGTCAGTTGAGTTCCCCATTTGGCGAACCCTGCAGAGTTCTTCCGTGGCCCCCAGCATATGACTCAGCGGAGGAGTCAGGTGTTGGCTCGTTACACTGTTGGCATGCCCGCTGTTCAGCCCGCATTCTGGGTATAGGTGCCTGCTATGCGCGATCCCCACTAGCAATCCCATATGCTCACTCAGCCACGATGTGGTCCCCCCTCCAAGGCGGGCTTGTGACTTTCTTCCTCGCTAACCATCTTTTCATATGAGTACTCCCCAGCAAGGAAGACTTAGGTAACCTACCGCTGACGGTGGTTAATACCATCACTCAGGCTAGAGCACTCTCTATAAGGCATGCCTACGCCCTGAAGTGGAGTCTATTCACTGAGTGGTGCGCTTCTCGCAGAGAAGACCCCTGAACTTGTCAGATCTGCATTGTGCTTTCTGCAGAGTTCCTCCGAGGCCCCCAGCATATGACTCAGCGGAGGAGTCAGGTGTTGTTGGCATGCCCGCTGGTCAGCCCGCATTCTGGGTATAGGTGCCTGCTATGCGCGATCCCCACTGGCAATCCCATATGCTCACTCTTAGGCAGGCTCGTGTCATCCTTCCTCACTATCCATCTTCTCATATGAGTACTCCCCCTTTCAGGGCTAGTCTATATGCCTTTTTGCCACCAGGTCTCCCCATTTGGGCAGCAGGTGTCGTCCGCAGCATCCTTCCTATCCGGATTGCATGCTTTCCCAACGTACTGTCTTCCTAGATTTTAACTAGGTGTATTTTTTAACTAGGTGTATTTTTTTTACGACTCCCCGAAAATTTATCTAAACCAGTGAAACTTCTCAGGTAAGTAAGTAAGGGCCAGGGGATACATTGGAAGACTGCACCTCTGGTGTGGCTTTTTTTTCATAGATTTCCCCATAGTGGAAGTTTCCACATAGCATTGAAGTTCCCCTAAAAAGTTCCCCAATAAAGTAACCCTCGTTCCTTGAGGGGGGGAACGGAAATGCTATGTCCCTTCGCCATAATGATTGCCCCTTGGCTGTTGAGGTGGAAGTCTCTTCAGCTAGAAAAGGATGCTTTAGCTTGCTATCTCTGTGCTCATATAGCTAGATTAATTGCAACGAGCATCAGGTGCGCAAAATGAAGCTGCCAACTCATTGGCATTCATTGGCCCATTTACATGCTCTTTCAGATGATTGGCTTTCTGAACGAAATCCCCATAGTGGAAGTTTCCACATAGCATTTCCGTTCCCCCCCTCGGGGAAGGAGGGTTACTTTGGTAACCAGAGCGTTTTTGTTCATGTTTAAATTGAATAACAATGAATAAAATAACAGACTGTTGTACATGGTATCATGTCATTATTAATTAATTAATTAATTAATTTATTTATTTATTTATTTAAACAGCAATAATATTAAAAAATCAAATTTTGTACTGGTAATGTGAGATTGAAATAAAGTTTAATACAGTTAAAGTACTGTAATGTAATAATACTGTAAAATTAATTTGCGGTAATTGAAATAAATACAATAACAGTACTGTAATGTTATTATACTGTAAACAGAAATTGCCAGAATACTGGGAAAACTACTGTAAAACACATCTACAGTAAGTTACTGTAAAAAGTTACTGTAAAAAGAGGCTACCGTAAAATTTCTGCAAAAAGTCGTTAAAAAGTCTAACAGTGTACAAGCGTCTAATATGGATTATTTGGCCTTTTGTCTCAGTATGATGTAAAAAAAAAAAAAAAAATCGCCTTCACACTTTAGCCAATTCACACATGTCAATTAAGATATGATAATATGAGCGAGACAAGCAACGCCATTATAGAGGGGTCTGTGAGCAGTACAAGACATTAAGCAGTGCCAGTTGAAAAAATTTGCCATGTAAATGCTTAAGGTTAATGTTAGAGTCTTTTGTCCGCTTCCGATCATATAGCACGGGATTTCTATTGTCTTTCAATTTAGTACCATAGTTTTTTTTTTTTGTAAAGATTTGTACATTTAGTACTAAAACAATCAA
The DNA here is from genome assembly GCA_903798195.1 of Danio kyathit. Taxonomy (NCBI): domain Eukaryota; kingdom Metazoa; phylum Chordata; class Actinopteri; order Cypriniformes; family Danionidae; genus Danio; species Danio kyathit. The sequence goes on along the minus strand of LR812523.1, from coordinate 46,549,161 downwards.
ATACTTTATAAACTTAATGCATTGCAATTTATTTCATTCACTATATGATTTTACATATAGGCATAATAATGTACTGTAAAAAAAAAAAATTGTCAAATATTTTACAACAACAAATGTAACTTCAATTTATGAATAAAAATATAATGCAAAAGATCCTGAATTTATCACATAAAAAACAGATCATGCACATGTTTTGGAGGTTGTAGTCACACCTCTGTATGTTGCTTTTATCATAGAATAAATGTATTAACAGAATTAAGGTTTGTCATCAAACACAATATCCAACCCTGGAAAAACACACTGAAATAATTCGTAATGTATGAGAGAGCAGCTTTAGCCCAATAGAGAATAAAGCAAAAAAAAAAAAAAAAAAAAGATGTTTGCAGTCAAATACAATAAGTATTTATTTTTAGCAAAAAAAAAAAAAAAAGAATTCAATATATTTTGGACAAAATTCAATGCAAAATGTAGAACATTATTTATAAAGATAGACCGGCCTACAAAATTATTTTCAGAGTGTATGAACATGGCAGCTGTTGTTTTTAATCTAACAGCCTCAAAACTACATGCTGAAAGGCGAGAGTTTGTGTCAGGATGATGATACATGGACTGACTTTTTGAGCAATATTCGGCAATATTGCAGGGTGTGTTGCGTCTTTAGTGTGATGTGATGCTGCTTGGCTATCTTCATAAACTGGCAACAAACATTTTACATAAAAATTTTAAATGTAATTAATTTTATATGAATAAATCAATAGAATGTGAGGTCTAGTTACCAATCCTCACTCCTTCAGCTTAGTCCCTAATTTATCAGAGGTTGCCACAGTGGAATGAACAGCCAATCATTCCGGCATATGTTTTACATAGTGGATGCCCTTCCAGCCACATCCCAGTACTGGGAAACACCCTCTCACATTGACACATGCACTTATACACTATGGCCAATTTAGTTGATCTATTCACCCATACTGCATGTCTTTGGACTGTGGACTTTCTGCTTAAATTTATTTTTTAGGCCGTACTTTTTTACTTTTACTTGAGTACAAATATGTAATCAGTACTTTAACGTTTACCAAAGTCATTTTATACATGGATACCTGTACTTCTACTTGGGTAAAGGATGTGTGAACTTTTGCCATCTCTGCAATGCAAAGCAAATGTTTTTTCTTTATTAAAGATTGATGTCATTTTCTACATGCTTCATATTGCCTCTTCAAAAGACATGGAATATTGGGAGCTGTTGGTCACAGCTGGAAGCAGATGACAGTTGCAACATTTTCAAAGATGATGTTTCAAAGAGATGGAAAGTAAATAAATGGCAGGCAGATATGACACAAGTAAAATCGTCTTGTGTCTGTGCGAACATGCAGTACTGAACGAAAGCATTTTCAGCCTTAGGGTGCATTTAGTTGTACGTTTCAGATACATGTCCTTCTTGTACACATAATCAAGAAGGCTGGTTTGTCATACAGATTATTTAGACCAGTGAACCACTGACCTAAATGCTATCTTAAACTTAACTATTAATGTTTTCAAAAGCACTGCAGCCAGTGGTGTAAAGTAACAAATTACAAATACTCAAATTACTGTAATTGAGTAGTTTTTTTCTCAGAAATTGTAATTTACTAAGTAGTTTTAAAAATGTGTACTTTTACTTTCCCTTGAGTACATTTTTAGTGCTGTATCTGTACTTTTACTCCACTACTTTTCTTCAACTTGCAGTCACTACTTTATTTTTTCTTGTCTATGGGGATTAGAAAAATCAGTCCTGTGACTCCTGTCCAATCAAATAAATTACATCATAATAATCTACCTCAAGTCATGGGTGATTTATAATTGCAGCAAACTGAACCATTAAAATTGTCCAAGTAGATGTCCAAAATTTTTATACACAATGACCCAGAGACTGTTTAAATGCATGTCACTGATGAGAAGATGACGGAAGTTTACTGTATGATGACCAAAATGTACGGTGGCCGAGAGAGCTTAACGCGCTGCAATTTAAGAAAGCACATGCAATAACAAAAATCACCAGCAAATTAAGAAACGATCTTCATCAATTTGACAGACACCTGTTGCAAATTGATCACAACACAAACAACTGAAGAAACGCGCTGCAAATTGATCACAACACAAAGAAAGAAACGCGCTGCAAATTGATCACAACACAAAGAAAGAAACGCGCTGCAAATTGATCACAACACAAAGGAAGAAACGCGCTGCAAATTGATCACAACACAAAGAAAGAAACGCGCTGCAAATTGATCACAACACAAAGAAAGAAACGCGCTGCAAATTGATCACAACACAAAGGAAGAAACGCGCTGCAAATTGATCACAACACAAAGAAAGAAACGCGCTGCAAATTGATCACAACACAAAGAAAGAAACGCGCTGCAAATTGATCACAACACAAAGAAAGAAACGCGCTGCAAATTGATCACAACACAAAGAAAGAAACGCGCTGCAAATTGATCACAACACAAAGAAAGAAACGCGCTGCAAATTGATCACAACACAAACAACTGAAGAAACGCGCTGCAAATTGATCACAACACAAAGAAAGAAACGCGCTGCAAATTGATCACAACACAAAGAAAGAAACGCGCTGCAAATTGATCACAACACAAAGGAAGAAACGCGCTGCAAATTGATCACAACACAAAGAAAGAAACGCGCTGCAAATTGATCACAACACAAAGAAAGAAACGCGCTGCAAATTGATCACAACACAAAGAAAGAAACGCGCTGCAAATTGATCACAACACAAAGAAAGAAACGCGCTGCAAATTGATCACAACACAAAGAAAGAAACGCGCTGCAAATTGATCACAACACAAAGGAAGAAACGCGCTGCAAATTGATCACAACACAAAGGAAGAAACGCGCTGCAAATTGGTCAAAACACTTGCAAACATCCACATAACACAACGGAAATGTTTCAAGAGGACCCAAAAACATGACGGACCCAGCTGAGAGATACGGAGGTGTTATTGTACCGTGACTGTTGTTCAGTGAAGTGATTGGTGTTCTTGGTGTTGCTGCGCGTTTCTTTCTTTGTGTTGTGATCAATTTGCAGCGCGTTTCTTCCTTTGTGTTGTGATCAATTTGCAGCGCGTTTCTTCAGTTGTTTGTGTTGTGATCAATTTGCAACAGGTGTCTGTCAAATTGATGAAGATCGTTTCTTAATTTGCTGGTGTTTTTTGTTATTGCATGTGCTTTCTTAAATTGCAGCGCGTTAAGCTCTCTCGGCCACCGTAAAAATGGCCTTAAACACCCAGCAAGCACAAGACGTCAACATGATGTCAGATTGATGTTGTACCCCAACGTTGTGGGGACATCCCACATAGCAAAATGTCTCTGGCCCAGCTCTGGCCCACACAATCAGCTTTTGCTTGGCCCACATGCCGCAGTGAATTACGGTACATGACTGGACCAAGTCTGGTTTCCAGACAAGGGCCAAACATGGATCATATCTGGGTCAAGTCTCAGCCAAGTTAATATTTCATAACTGGGCCTGAACTGGGCCAGATAGGTTGTGTGTCATGATTGCAATGAAATTGATAAACCCATGATGCATTGCGCTTTAGGCACATTATGGGTGTGCTTTTTCTCAAAGCGACCTGATTGGTAGAATTTTTTTCTTTACTCAAAAATTATTTGCCTGCCGTGCCAGCTTTATGCCAAATCTGGGCCAGAATTCTTTGCTACCAGGGATTGCATTTTGTTTGGAACTGAAAATCGGGTTGATGTCAGAAGTCAACGTCAGGCCGACATCAATGTCCAACGTCCAACCTAACATCAACCAAATATCAATATCTAATAATGATGTTACAGCTTGATGTTGTGTGGATTTTGGTTGCCATGCCTGACAAATAAGTGTCAGTATTTGACGTCAAGATGACGTTGGTTTAAGATGTTTGCTCGATGCTGGATTTTTGTAACTTTCCAACACAATCTAATCAATCAAATGTCAACATCATTTGACGTCGTTATTGGACATCAAAATAATGTTGAATTGAATTTTGGACACCTGATGTCACAACCTAAATCTAACCTAATATTAAAGGTGCTGTATGTAAGTTTTTTTACTCTTCTAAAGCATAAAAATACCATAATATGTGTGCAGATATTTAAGAAGCATCCCAAGTGAACATACTTGTTTAACTGAAAAACAATGCTGAAGTCAGATATTCTGCTTTGAAAATGTCTTTTCCGTGCCGGAACGCTGTCTTTGTTTAGGTAATTTTCACATGCATAATGCCAGCTTAGCCAATTATAATTCAGCACCCCGGGTTGCCTTGTTGGAAAACAGCGCATTTCATTCATTCATTCAGAAAGGCTCTGAAAGCATGCGTCCGTGACCGAAAAGGACAGTATGGGAGACAGATTCAGTTCCACATGAGGTCATTAATTAGCAAATTACATAAATATTACAAACGTAAACATTAGGTGAGCAGGTTACATTGTAACCGCGCGTCCTAACAACACGCTGTGACGAGAGAGGCAGTGACCACCAGCTATTTGGCTGTTTGCACCAGACCGACAGAAATTTAAATACAGCCTTTCAGAAGCACAGAATATGCACTCACTCACGAAACGGTAAGGTTTAGAATCTGTTTAATACATGTTAACCCACTTTAACATCATTAAATGTAAAATGGCATTCAAACTCATTGTTAGCATTTAGCACCGAATAAAGCACACGAGATTTACCTGAGGTGCACTATCATAGGTTTCACAAGTTCAGCTGTGAGAAATAGAAGCCGTTTCTAATCATTCAATTCGAGGTGTTGGTTAGGACAAAAACTCCCTTTAATATCGAAAATATTCCCTCTGTCGCGTGTCGTTGCTTTTATTTAGAACACAGTTTAAATCACTCGCTCCTTCAAACTGGCAACCCACGCTCACGTTTGTTTTGATCCAGGAGTGCAACACCTAGTTTAACCACTGGGTGTCAAACTTACATACTGCACCTTTAATGTCTTATGACATCGTGTGCCTGCTGGGCAATGACTAAATGCACTACAGAATGTTACCTTTACACACATGCACAAATTACATGTAAATGCATCAGCTTTTTACAGCGTAATACTCACTACTCACTAATCTTGAGTACTTTTGAAAGGTTTACTTTTCACTCATACTTTGAGTAATATTTACAACAGTTACTTTTACTTGCAGTACATTTTTGGGCAAGTATTGGTACTTTTACCCAAGTATGTTTTTTCAATACGATTTCCACCACTGACTGCAACTACATATATCAACTGCTGTTTGTGGAACCATGCTTCATTGGACTCGAACCTTAGTGATCTGAGCCAAGAAATTTGTCTACATGGAGACAGAGAGGTGAGGCAAATATTTTCAATTATAAATAAAAAACATCATTAAGTTGCTTTGCAGTTTTTATTTGGTGCTTTGCAAAAAACTGCATGAAAATAGCCTTTATTAGTTGATGATATGTCTATACAGTATATATCATTAGTGTGAAAAGGAACAAAAGTTGTTGGAGTCATACTGAACCATGACTTTCATTTAATCTAGAAACAGCAGTCAAACGCATTTTTGCAGTTGAAGCATGTATTTCTAATGAGTCCGTGTTGTAAAAAAAACTGTCTCTACCTTGCCATCCTTGTGATCTCGACACTCATGTATGTACCAGATGTGACAGCTGTTGAGTTGTGTCACAAATCCTTTTTTAGATCATGTCAGAAATAGTTTCAGCATTTGGATTATGTCAGAAATTAAATGAAGCATCAGTCTGGGATTTGTTGTGTTGTGCCACGCTGCATACAGTGTAGACTGAATCACTGATTATGATGGGTTAAGTTAATAACTCTTTAATCTTGTCATCCCGCTCATGGAAAGAGTGTTCCAGATGATGTCAGTTTTAAACAAGACACAGGTTGATGCAGCCTTTCAGAGAGACTCAATATAAAAAAGGCAGACTATGCAGTTCATGACTGCTTTAAAGTCACCATGAAATCAAAATTTACTTTTCTAATTTATACATATATAGTAGTTCTTGTGTGGAGTTTGCATGTTCTCCCCGTGTTTGTGTGGGTTTCCATCGGGAGCTCCGGTTTCCCCCACAAGTCCGAAGACATGTGGTACAGGTGAACTGGGTAAGCTAAATTGTCTGTTGTGTATGTGTGTGAATGAGTGTATGTGGATGTTTCCCAGAGATGGGTTGCAGCTGGAAGGGCATCTGCTGCGTAAAACATATGCTGGATAAGTTGGTGATTCATTCCACTGTGGCGACCCCAGGTTAATAAAGGGACTAAGCTAAAGAAAATGAATGAATAAATAGTTCTTATTATAAGCAATGTAGGGTGACACAGTGGCGCAGTAGGTAGTGCTGTCGCCTCACAGCAAGAAGGTCGCTGGTTCCAGCCTCGGCTGGGCCAGTTGGCATTTCTGTGTGGAGTTTGCATGTTCTCCCTGCATTCGCATGGGTTTCCTCCAGGTGCTCCGGTTTCCCCCACAGTCCAAAGACATGCAGTACAGGTGAATTGGGTAGGATAAATTGTCCGTAGTGTATGAGAGTAAATTAGTGTGTGTGGATGTTTCCCAGAGATGGGTTGTGGCTGGAAGGGCATCCGCTGCATAAAAACGTGCTGGATAAGTTGGTGGTTCATTTCGCTGTGGTGACCATGGATTAATAAAGGGACTAAGCTGAAAAGAAAATGAATGAATGAGTAAGCAATGTATCAGTGCACTTCATTATTTTGTAAGAGTTCATTTGCCATCATAATCCTTAATCAAATACCATAACCTTCCCTCCTGATCACTTTCCTTCATTTCTGGTCACATGGAATTCTTTTAGGGTGGGGCTATCAGTGCATGTCTCTTTTTTGCTCTGAATTCATCCATTCGACAATCATGCATCTTTCAACAATCCAGTTGGTTCCCAAAGAAAGAAAAAATCACCACCCTCCATTTGTTTCTCATTTCAGGACAGTTTCAAGTGAGTGTACATCATAATAGTGAAAAAAGAACAATCTTAACTTCCATGGTGACTTTAAGGTGTGTACAAATATCACTTTTTTAAACAATTCACTACTCATATACATACAATAAACTGATAAATGTATTTTTAAAAAAATTACATTTCTCTAAGTTTTTTTGCAAATCGTCTCACAAGAGAAATATTTTCTAAATATTTAAATTTGGGCTGTCACGGTGGCGCAGTGGGTAGCACAATCACCTCACAGCAAGAAGGTCGCTGGTTTGAGCCCCGGCTGGGTCATGTGGTATAGGTGAATTGAACAAGCTAAATTGTCTGTAGTGTATGTGTGTGAAAGAGTGTGTATGGATGTTGCCCAATGATGGGTTGCAGCTGGAAGGGCATTCACTCCATAAAGCATATGCTGGATAAGTTGGTGGTTCATTCTGCTGTGGCGACCCCAGATTAATAAAGGGACTAAGGCGAAAAGAAAATGAATATTTAAATTTATTTAATGACAAAATAAAAGTCAGTTGTTTTTTAATTTATCTAACAGAATGTTGTCTTGATAACATACTGTGTAAAGTTTCTTAATGATTATAAATGGCTCTGTTTACATTAAAAAAAACATCCTTCATATTTTAGTAAGGATATCTCTAATTACATTTTCCTTGTCATAAATCATTAAATTACATGTGCACAGAATGGAGGCTATCAGGGGTATTTTTCTCAATTATGACTGATTGTTTGCATACCCATAGTATAGATTTTCTTTGCAGACGTGTAATTGTCATTATTGTAATAGAAGTAAACTTGTAGATGATGTGGGCTGTGAGTTTCTGAATTATTGAAATAAATTCAGATGCAGCACAGATGTGAAGCATGTCCTATGCCTGTTTATCTTAGTGTGTGGACCAGGATGAGGGTATTTGGCAACATTAATAAAAATAATTTTTCTATCTTTCTTTCTTTTTTTCACACACAAAAACACACAGACACACAAAGACTTGTTCTTATATCCCAGTGGGGACTCTCATAGATGTAATGATGGCTCTATTATGTAAACTGTATATTCTATCCCCCAACCCTACCCCTTAACCCAACTCTCACGGGAAACAATAAGCACTTTTACATTTTAAAAATACTTAATTCTGTGAGATAAGCATGGAGACCTCAATTTTGGTCCTACAGTGACAAGTCCCCATGAGTCTGTGTGCATTCAGGTCCCCACTGGGATTTAAAAACCAAACATACACACATACACACACCTACACACACACACACACACACACACACACACACACACACACACACACACACACACACACACACACACACACACACACACACACACACACACACACACACACACTAACACACACACCATTCATCTGGGCTCACACTTGGCTTATCCACATGAAAGTGAAGATAAAAAAGCATAGCTGCCAGAATTCATAGATAAAAAAGATCAAAGTCAATATCATACGACAGCTGACAGGAAACACTGAACTTCAAAAAAAAAGAAGCTACCGGTGGCTTCAATGACCCCGTAAATACAATCATATTTGCGTAAGCCTGCAAGTTTGTCTTCACTTGTTGGCCAAGTGCATGCTACCGCAATCTAACAATAAAACAAACTAAACAAATAAAAAACAAACTAATAATATTGATTGTTCAAATTACTTGTTTAAAATGAGCTGAAACAACACAATTACTGACAAAAGGATTGTATTTTATTCAATCCAAAAAATCATAAAAAAAGTTAACTTACTTGTTTTGTGTTGAGATACAGATTTTGTTGTTGGTGTAACTACCTGTGTAGCAACAAAAAATGCTGACAGTTCGAGTTTAATCTCTGAAACTAAAACTAATTTGGAGATTTAGAAGAGTTTCAGTTAAGTTTTATAGTCTGATCTCATGAAGAAATGTGAATGCTAGAAGAGTGCCTAATTTGTAAGAAAACATACAATTCTAAAATGGAGGCATGCCCCAAACCCCACCTCATCACTGGGAGATGAGCAACTAAAATGAATGAATGAGATTGTACATATTCATAAGAATTAACCTTCATTCATCATTTTCCTTCAGCTTAGTCTCTTATTTATCAGGGGTCGCACAGTGGAATGAACCGCCAACTCATCCAGCACATGTTTTACGCAGCGGATGCCCTTTCAGCCACAATCCAGTACTGGGAAACACCCATACACTCTCACATTCACACACATACACTACGGCCAATTTCATTCCTTCATTTTCTTTTGGCTTAGTCCCTTTATTAATCAGGGGTTGCCACAGCGGAATAAACCGCCAACTTATCCAGCATATGTTTTATGCAGCTGATGCCCTTCAAGCTGCAACCCATCACTGGGAAACACCCATACAATCTCATTTCCACACATACACTACAGACAATTTAGCTTACCCAATTCACCTATAGCGCATGTCTTTAGACTGTGGGGGAAACCGTAGCACCAGGAGGAAACTCATGCGAACACGAGGAGAACATGCACACAGAAATGCCAACTGGCCCAGAGATCAGTCCCTTTTTACTTACCCAGTTCATATGTTATAAATAAAAATATGTTATTTAAGTAGTCATGTTTGAACAGAACATTCTAGGTGTACAAATGAAGTGATTAAGATCAATTGGCTCAACAAGAGCCAAGTTTCAATATGTTCAATATGCAATATGTGCCATAATTATATTTAGTCATACTGTACCAATGATTTATTTTTATTTTTGAGTGTAGTGTGAGAAAATAGAAAACAAGAAGCTTAACTGATAAACTGGCTGTTTGCTAATTTGCTAATTGTCCTGCCCACACACTGAGCAGCTGAAGGAGATCAATCAGGTGCCTCTGCACTGCTGCAGTCACCACTGCTTTATGGGCCAATACCAGTGCCAGTTTGGCACATGGCATATCCGCAATTGTGCGGTAAAAGAGAAAAAGAACTGGTGAACTCTAAATGTCTGGTACTTTGTTGCAGCATTGAGCATCTCAGTGGGACGTGAGGGATGAGAGAGAGATGAATCCGGAAAGAGAAGGATGTGTGAATTTATCTCCAAAATCTCCCACATGGTGGGTTTTTACTGCCACATACAGATCCAGATGCCAAAGCCTTTAATATTTCCTTTCATCTCTTTTTTTAAGCAACTCTCGTGAACTCCTCCCTGGCCTGAAGAGATTTTATAGCAGGGGGTCAGTCTGTGTGCTGAGAGACATGATATCCTTCACCCTACAGCTGTGAGAACATATGGAGCTTCTTCAGGGCACAACAGGGAATCTGTCTCAAACCTCTTGATTAAAATTACTGTATGCTTTCGGAACAGGTCAGTGGGCTTTAAGAGTTTTATTTTCAATAATGCATGAATATGTATGTATATTTGTGTATTCTGTTTGCAGACTGCTTTTAAATAAATAAATAAAAAGAAAGAAAGAAAGAAAGAACTAAAATAAGCAAGAGTCAAGAAATATTGAGACTATTAGGGAGTAATAATAGTCTAATATTGAAATATTGAGGGAATGAAAACCAGCAGAACCTACAGTATAACCAACAACCAAAACTACTGGATGTGCAGTAAAAAACAGTTGTGCTCAAACTGCACCTCACATGGTCACTTACCACACTGGATTGCAATTGTTCATAGGTCAATATCTAAAGTTGGCTTTATCCAGTGCGAAATGACAAGAGGATTGTCTGTTGCTATCCTTCAGTCATCACAATAATGTGATACATGTCGAGAGGTTGCTGTACAAGGCACAATGCATGCCAAGCAACTGTACACTTCCACTATTATATTCCATTCCATGGGCTCTTGGAGATCACAATGTGAACTCTATTACAGCCTGTTTGGAACATTGACTTGGGTGTAACCAATTAGAGATGGCTATGCATCACCCTGCTACATCAGGACCTTGCACACAGTGTTGAACCCACAATGGGACTTCAATTTTACAGAATTTGTTTGAAAATGCATTTGTGGGATTGTTCATTCTTTAGTTTTTTCTTGAAACCATTTAGTGGGCTACACACAGTATTTAAGTTATTTCCTCATTAGACATTGGAGGACATGGAATCCTTTACTAATGAAAAAATAGCAAAGGGTAAAGGGGATTTTTTTTCATAACTACAGTATAATGCTTTAAAATGGTGTGTGTGTGTGATTGTGCTAAACAAATCACAATCTTTTCAGTGAAGTGTTCTTTTAACTCAGTAATAATTAGTTACATTTGTGTATGTGTATATTTTATGCCCTGGACCGAGTCATTTAAGGGGACAGCACTACCTACTGCGCCACTGCATCGCCCACTAGGGCAGTGTGATTATTTGAAATGAAATTCAGTTTGCGATTGAGCAAAAGATGCTATTCTCATGCACATCTTCTCAGGGTAACATGGTTTTGTAAAACGCCTCCAAAGACCAGAAGGTGCTCTCACATGGAAACTGCAAATACAAAAATACTTATAAACATGAAAAAAACAAAATGCTTCTTAAAATACTTGCAAAGTATTTAACAAACCTGCTGAAAATGAAATGAAATTTAGCATGATGCACTGTAGGCTAGATTCTACAGATACTCTTAAGAATAAAGGTTCCTTATTGGCTTTGAAGGTTCGGTGAATTAGGAATCTACAGTAAAGACTTTTTTCTTGGCCGCTGCATGGAGGGTTTCATAGCGACCAGCGTCTTCCGGTAGAACGTTTAGAACTTTTGTTTACAGCGTTTACAACTGGTAATTTGCGCTCTGAAAATGGGTTTCAATAGCGTTTGAGTGTATTGCGAAGTGTTTTTGTGACACACAACTGAAAGGTGTGTGTTAAAGCTGTTATAATCTGTCAGATGTGGTTCAAGAGCAAGAGAAAAACGTTCTCCTAGTTCACATATCTGCTGTCAGAAATACAGTGTGTGTGTGTGTATGTGTGTATGTGTGTGTTCCCGACGTGTCAGCTGTTAGCTCAGCGGCTTTTCAATGCACACACACACACACACACACACACACACACACACACACACACACACACACACACACACACACACACATATATGCAATACTTCACTGCATTATAGAGCAAACCAGATTACTGGCATGAAACTTAACAGGTATGCAAGTCATGCAAAAATGACCAATAAAAGTCCGTTACTGATACTCTGCTGGGCTGGTTTGTTGATTCTAATCGGGAGCCGTTTATGTTTCATTTAGTGTGTTGTGTAGTATTCACCAAGGTATGTGTTTTTCAAAACGCCACCTTATTTTCACTTTGTGACGCTTATTAAATCAGTGTGTTAGTGGGACATTACAGGCTATGTGTGTGTCAAACATTTTGGTGAATTACATTTGTTTGGGTTGGTTATATGTTTGAAAAAAGAGAGAAAATGTTGACTTTAGCAATGACGAGGCTTCATTTAAACAGTACAATATGCCGTCTGACAACGAGGGGAAAATGCCTCACAGCAGTTGTTTTCCATTATTAGATCGCATTTTTTTAAATGATCAGTCCAGGAGGTGGAGGTTGCGCTGATAAACAGCAGTATTAGTTCAAAGACGTTAATAACAGGCAAAAAAAGAGTAAAACTAACGTTTCAAAGCTGTCTGAATGTGATTGTTCATACGCATCAACTGCCGACCGGAGGTTTTTAGCATTGTCCTTGCGCATACACGCAAAGCATAATGGATAACTTTGCGTCCTAAGAAAAAGGTCTATAACATTCATGAAATCTTTTCAATCCATATAAGGTTTTTCATAGTGTAAAAAGTTCTTATGATTATAAAATTGTTATTCACAAAAGGTTCCTCTGTGAAACAACGTGCTTCTGTGGCATCACTGTGAAATGGTGGTTCTTCGTTGTATCTTTATTTGTAATGCCATTACAAAAAAAGAAAATGCTTTTACAACAACAAAAAATGGTTACTGTAGTAAATGCTACAACAAAAACATAGTTACACTGATCATAATGTATCCACTTTGCTATTCTAACAATAGTTTCATCATGGTAATTGTAGAAAAAGAACAAGGTTCTGTTATGTTTAATTTTTTTATTTAGTGTTGATGTTTAGTGTCGTAAGTCCATAATTTGCAGTTGTGCTAGGACAAGTCATTTATTTTATTATGATTATTATTTTATTAGTGTATGCCTCTGACCAATGAGTAGGTCATGCAAATTTTATAGCATTGCATTTATTGCACAATGCAGATTATTGTTCTTACCAAATCAGGCACACAGGAACAGATCTAATTAGCTGTGTTTCATTTTGAAGGGCTTTACCATCTAGAGTGACAATTTAGAAGAGATCAAGTGTAAGACAGGTGACCATATTGTTTTATAAAAACAAATATTTGACAGAACAAAGAAAGTCATAAATGTCATATATTTAAGCAATAACACGATATAGAATGCAATTTGCAAATTAGAATAAAATATTAGAGAGAATGATGTGAACCATAGATTCAGTAATTTACGTTGTTAATGGTTTTGATGAGCTTATAAACACCATTATTTATACTGTAAAGTTAGAGCATTGGCGTGTGGTGTTGAGGGATTGGCTGGTATTCACTCATGATGCTATTTGATGTAATTCAACAGCCTGCTGACACAAGACCTGATGTCTGATGGAAGCGGTGAAAGCATAGAGGCTGAAGTCTCTGGAGACCCTCTTTCCTCATGTCCTGAAAATGACCCGAATGTGTAAAGACCCAGAGCTCAAATCCTGCTGGTAAAATCAAATGTGTTCAGAGCTTTTTAAAATACACAGATGCACTGGTGAACATACATAATGCAAATTGAACAGCAGGATAAAGAGACTCGCAAACAGTCTGTCCCTGGCATAAAATCTTATTTCACACTTTAATGTTTATCAAATGTGACTGAGAATCACAAATCAAACGGTTGGCCTGGTTGCCAGGCTCACATGGCCAGTGGGTGGTCATAAGCAGGTGTGTGACAGTGACAGAGCTGGCAGTGTGTGATTAGGGACATTTGATGCAAATTGTGTTTTGCCAATGGCTGTTGGATATCCAGCATTACACATATCCTCAGGCTACTGCACTTCTGCAAAAAACAAAACAAAAAGAAAACAAAGAAAAAACATTTGGACAAAGGATGGTTTCTATTACATTTAGTTTCTCGCATACTTGAGCAGCACTTGAGCTGAAGCACTTTAACAAAAATTATGATTATCTTCTCTTCTATTTAATAATGACTCGTAAATCTTGTGTTTTGTTGAAAGAACAAATTAATATGTAATAAATCTGTAATGAAAATGTTCTATACCACAATTATGGATGAAGATATACTTATGAAATCTTCATAAACTCATGCATGGGAGAAAAGTATTTTTTTGCACATATAATTATTATTACAGTTATGTAATTGAATTATTAAAGCAACATGCTAAATACGACATGCACAGGCAAGAATAGTATGTCCACTGATTTGAGAACAAGGTTTTTCATTAGTTATGATCAGTGGTGTGAAGTAACAAACTACAAATACTCAAATTACTAATTAAGTCGTTTTTCTTAGGAATTGTAATATACTAAGTCGTTTTACTTTTACTTCCCCTTGAGTTCATTTTAGTGCTGTATCTGTACTTTTAATGCACTACTTTCCTTCAACCTGCAGTCACTACTTTACATACATCTATTGTACATAGAAAGTAAATTGTATCATACTGAACTACCTTAAGACATGCAGCAAACTGTTGGACGAAACTAAAACTAATGGAAGCATTAAAAGTGTCCAAAAAGTTACTTTACACCAGGGGTACCCAAATTCAGTTCTGGAGGGCCAATGTCCTGCAGAGTTTAGCTCCAACTTGCTCTTGCCGGAAGCTTTGTAGAATACCTGTTAAAAGCTTGATTAGTTGGTTCCGGTGTGTCTAATTGTGGATGGAGCTAAAATCTGCAGGACATCGGCCCTCCAGGATTGAGTTTGAGCACCTCTGCTTTACACGTAAGGACCCAGAGACTGTTTAGATTGCATGTCACTGAGAAGATGGCAGATGTTGACTGTATGATGACTGAAATGGCCTTAAACAATAACTAAATGCACTACAGAATGTTACGTTTACACACACACATGCAGAAATGACATGTAAACACATCAACCTTTCCCAGCATAATACTCACTACTCACTACTCTTGAGTACTTTTAAAATGGTTACTTTTAACTCATACTTAATATTTACAAAAGATACTTCAACTCTACTTGAACTACATTTTTGGGCAAGTAATTGTACTTTTATTATTTTTTCAGTAGTCTTTCCACCACGGGTTATGATCTGATTTATAAATTTAAATTTAGCCAATAAAATGTGTAAATATGTGTTCCAAACATGAAAGGCCTTTATTTATCTTTGGAACACGAATTATGATATTTTAGATTAAATCTAAGAGTTCATAGACAGCAACAGTCCTGAAACATTCAAAGGCCAGAAACATCAGCAACAGATGTCAGCACGGAGCTGCACGGTAGCGCCGTGGGTAGCACGATCGCTTCACAGCAAGAAGGTCGCTGGGTCAGTTGGCGTTTCTGTGTGGAGTTTGCAAGACATGCGGTATAGGTGAATTGGGTAAGCTAAATTGTCCGTAGTGTATGAGTATGAATAAGAGTGAATGGGTGTAAAACATATGCTGGATAAGGTGGCGGTTCATTCCGTTGTGGTGACCCCTGATTAATAAAGGGACTAAGCCAAAAAGAAAATGAATGAATGAATGAAAATTATGGTTGAACCACTGATGACATATGGACTGTTGACACTGGACGCTGTTCTTTTGGTACTTTTCTGGATTTTGAACATCTCGGGACTGTTGCTGTCTATGGAGGGTCTGAGCTCTAGATTTCATACAAAATATCTTAATTTGTGTTCTGAAGATAAACAAAACAAAAAAAAAAAAACTCAGGAAAATAGAATGATATGAGGGTGAGTATTTAATAAATGAATTATCATTTTGGGGTGAATTATCCTTTTAATCAATTAGCTTATGGTATCAAAAGATGATTTTTTCGTATGAAAAATATTAAATATGATTTGACCAAACTGGATCTTGGGTGTCTTATGTTGTCTAATCCTTCATTCACTTTTACACCGTATGAGTTCCATCGGTTTACAGTGACCTTTCGTGGCCATGCTTTTGTTTTGTTTTGTTGGGTGTATACAGTATATGGCTTGATAACAAAATGGTTTTATATTCATTTCATTTGTATATTAGGAATTAGCTCTTGTTTTTCTCTAAACCTGTGACAGTGTTCTGTCAGTCTACAATTGCACAGTAATCAGTCATTTACTGCATCTTCAAACGCTCTATTAAAATATATACTAAAGCTATGGAATAATTTTTGAACAGTGTTGGATTTGACCGATGTGTGTATTTCTGAACGTGTCCTGTTTCTGTGGATGTGTGAATATGTTTTAGTGTTGGTGCTCAGCTTTGAATTCTCTGCTCTCCAAGCAGCTGAATGAGGTCTCCATGGTAATAGTGCATTTTCTTCTTGTGACATTGACTGTAATAAAACCAAAATGCACCGTTCCTTAGAAACACACATAAATCCTCAGAACATCAATAAAACTGTGTTTTTTTCCTCTGAATTTTTGTGTTGTATTTATATATGGCTGTTTGGAACTCTGGTTTAATTCCCAGCGGTTAAAACCACTGTTCTGGTCAAATGTATTCTGTGTAAAATAGAGCAGCTGAACATTAAAATCTACCTACCCAAATTTAAGCCAGTACAACAACAAAAAAACATGTTCTTTATTTCCGTTCGCTTTCTCTTGTTCACTCAATTTTTGAAAACATCAGCTGCACTGACCTAAAATTATGTGTCAGTAATACAAGAAACATTTAGTTGGGTTAACATAAGATTATTGGTTTTCTGGAGAATTACTCTGTGACAAAACTTTTTAAGTTGTGCCAACTAAACATTTTTTTGTCTGCAGAACTGGAATGCCTGAAGTTGAGTGAACAAAAAAACATAAAAAAATTTCTATACTCAACATTTAATTTAACAGGAGAGAGTATAGACAGAAAAGCATCGGAAAAGGAGAGACGGAAGGGGGAGGATCAGCATAGGACCTTAAGGCCCCTCAAAGTCCTTTGCCAAACCTTCCCATCTCTCTTCTCCCCATGCTTTCCTGTCTATACTTTCAACTGTTATCAATTAAAGGTGAAGAAAATGTTGAGTACATGAGAAAAAAATGAAAGGATATAAGGAGTACGAGTTGTTCTCTCAACTTCAGGAATTCCAGTTCTGCAGACAAAAGATGTTCAGTTGGCACAACTTAAAAGGTTTTGTTGAGGAGTAGTTCACCTCTCCAGAAAACTATTGTATGTATTACTGACAAATAATTTTAGGTCAGTGCAGCTGATGTTTTCAAAAGTTGAGTAAACCAGAAAAAGCAAAAGGAAATAAGGATTATGTTTTTTTGTTGTTGTACTGGTTTACATTTTTTACAGTGTACCTACCAACTTTACTTACTAGGTAGTCACATAATTTATTTACTCATATATTCTCCATGTTTTGTGCTATGTTTGGCTTTTACTAATAAGGATGAAAATTGGGAATAACATCCAATAAATGTCTTGGGTCATTTGTAAATTAATAGTTATTGGTCTATTGTTTAAGCAATGATTTAAATAAAGTAGATTATCAGCATTTTTTCTACTGAGGAATAAAACAAACTTTTAATTTATTTAATGCATTTTTCCTAATAAAGCTATATGTTTCATATTAAAAGCACAGACTAACATTCTTAAGAAATAAATTATATTTTATTAACAAAGTTCAAGAATCAATTAATACTCAAAAAAAAAATTTGCTGCTTGTTCAAACTGCTTAATTAAATTGAGTTGAAACAACACAACTCTTAAGGTTTTTTGGGGGGACAACTTAATTGTTTTATGTTCAATCTACTTAAATATGTAAATCTGTAAATTAGCTTAATAATTAATCTTAATAGATTAATCTGTAAGTTAGCTTAATGGGTTTGTGTTGAAACAACATGAAGGAATTGTGTCTACTCAAAATGATTAGTTTGTCTCACATTTCAAATTTGTTTAGTAAAATTGTGAAATATCTCACAAGTTTATATCATGCATTTATATTCCTTTCTATTTTTTGTCTTAGGGTAACAGGTTTCCATATAATAAATTAAAACATCAGATAAATATTTAAAAAAAATCTTCTTCTTCTTCTTCTTCTTCTTCTTCTTCTTATTATTAATGGGGTTTGCCATAGGCAAAGTCCATTCTTACTATGCTCAATGGAGTTTATTATTCTTCTTCCTTCTTCTTCTTCCTTCTTCCGTGCGCTTTTTCGGCGCGTAACTCGTCCCGCAGTTTTCGTCCCAGACCCTTCAAAGTGGGGTCAAATCGTCCGGTCTTATCGGGAATGGTGTGCTATGACTTTTATAAGGGGTGGGGCGTTTTTTGGCCCCGCAGGGGCCAAAAAACCCCCCCCCAAAAATCCCATTGACTTAACATTGAGCCCAACTTTGACGAATCACAGCACTGACTGTGAATTTCATAGAAATATGAGATTCACAACATCTGTAGGGGGTTGCTGCCTGAGTGAGAACATACCCCGCACGGGGGTATATGTTGTACCCCTGGGGTGCTAGGACGTCCCAAAGTGGTCCCCCATTGACTTACATTGTCCCCATTGACTCCCATTCATTTTTCTAGAGCACGGTAAATACTATTCCCGGAAATCATCATAGCGCCAAGAGGGAATTTCGTAGAATTATGGGATTCGCCACATGTCGAAAGGGCCCCAGCTCGCATAAGTACATACCTCGAAAGGGGGTAAATGTTGTACCCCTGGGGGGCTAGGGGGTCCCAAATCTCCCATTGACTTAACATGGAGCCGAATTTTGATGAATCACTGCGCCGAGTGTGAATTTCTTAGAAATATGGGATTCACAATATCTGTAGGGGGTTGCAGCCTAAGTGGGAACATACCCCGAAAGGGGGTATAAGTTGTACCCCTGGGGTGCTAGGACGTCCCAAAGTGGTCCCCATTGACTTAACATGGCCCATTGACTCCCATTCATTACATTGACTCCCATTATAAATGTCACATGTCAATCACATTACATAGCAGTGTCATACAGACTTGGGGGTGGGCTTATTTGACTCAGGCAACCAACCATCATCTCAATATGATAATGAAGCTCTCAAGCCACGCCCCCCAAACCTTTTAGGGACCCTTAATAACTGCCTCGTTGACTTAACATGGGCTGGGACGTCCCATTGCTGATCCCATTGACTTCCATTATAAATGTCCCACATCAATAACATTACATAGGAGTGTCATAGAGAGATGGGGGTGGGCTCATTTGACTCAGGCAACCAATCAGGATCTCAATATGATAATGAAGGTCACAAGCCACGCCCCCAAACTGATCCCATAGACTGCCATTATAACTGGCCTTCATGCATATCTTTGCATAGCAGTGTCCTATTGACTTGGGGGTTGGCTCATTTGATTCAGACAACCAATCAGCATCTCAATATGATAATGAAGCTCACAAGCCACGCCCCCAA
Source organism: Danio kyathit (assembly GCA_903798195.1). Lineage (NCBI taxonomy): Eukaryota > Metazoa > Chordata > Actinopteri > Cypriniformes > Danionidae > Danio > Danio kyathit. The sequence continues at coordinate 46,529,670 of LR812523.1, read as the reverse complement.
ACTGATCCCATAGACTGCCATTATAACTGGCCTTCATGAATATCTTTGCATAGCAGTGTCCTATTGACTTCGGGGTTGGCTCATTGGACTCGGGCAACCAATGAGCATCTCAATATGATAATGACGCTCACAAGCCACGCCCCCAAACTGATCCCATAGACTGCCATTATAACTGGCCTACATGCATATCTTTACATAGCAGTGTCCTATTGACTTGGGGGTTGGCTCATTTGACTCAGACAACCAATGAGCATCTCAATATGATAATGAAGCTCACAAGCCACGCCCCCAAACTGATTCCATAGACTGCCATTATAATAGGCTTTGATGCATATCTTTGCATAGCAGTGTCCTATTGACTTGGGGGTTGGCTCATTTGACTTAGGCAACCAACCACACCCAACTTCACTCTGTAACCACGCCCATGGCAACAAAACAGAGTACCCTAGCAACCATTTATCAACAGCTATATCTCAGCATCAGAACATCGTAGAGACATGGGGATTGGCTCGTTTTGCTCATGCTAGCAAACGGAACTTCCTATATGCTACACATGCTAGCAGTGACTAGCTACATGCTAATATTGACTAGCCAAGTGCTGTAACTTGCTAGAAATGCTTACTAGGTATAAACAAATGACCAAGCATGTATGTGAGGCTTGCCTAGTAACAACCTAGGGTACCCTAGCAACTGCCTAGCAACCACCCAAATTACCCTAGCAACCGCCTAGCAACGGCCTAGTAATGCCTCAGTAAGTCCTAGCGACCACTCAGGACACCCTAGCAACAGCCTAGCAACGCCTTAGCAACCACTCAGAATACCCTAGCAACCACCTAGCAACACCTTAGCAACCACCTAGCAACCACTTAGGACACCCTAGCAACACCTTAGCAACCACCTAGCAACCACTTAGGACACCCTAGCAACCCCCTAGCAACACCTTATCAACCGCCTAGCAACCACTCAGGACACCCTAGCAACCACCTAGCAACGCCTTAGCAACCACTTAGGACACCCTAGCAACCGCCTAGCAACACCTTAGCAACCACCTAGCAACCGCCTAGCAACACCTTAGCAACCGCCTAGCAACCACTTAGGACACCCTAGCAACCACCTAGCAACACCTTAGCAACCACTTAGCAACCACTTAGAACACCCTAGCAACCGCATAGCAACACCTTAGCAACCACCTAGCAACCACTCAGGACACCCTAGCAACCGCCTAGCAACACCTTAGCAACCACCTAGCAACCACTCAGAACACCCTAGCAACCGCCTAGCAACCACTTAGGACACCCTAGCAACCGCCTAACAACACCTTAGCAACCACCTAGCAACCACTTAGGACACCCTAGCAACCACCTAGCAACACCTAAGCAACCACCTAGCAACCACTCAAAACACCATAGCAACCACTTAGCAATACCATAAACTTAACATTGGCACAAAATGGCTGACATTGGCACAAAATGGCTGACATCCAAAAATCCCCATAGGCTTAACATAGGCACAAAATGGCTGACATCCAAATTTCCCCATACACTTAACATTGGCACAAAATGGCTGACATCCAAATTTCCCCATACACTTAACATTGGCACAAAATGGCTGACATCCAAATTTCCCTATACACTTAATATTGGCACAAAATGGCTGACATCCAAAAATCCCCATAGACTTAACATAGGCACAAAATGGCTGACATCCAAAAATCCCCATACATTTAATATTGGCACAAAATGGCTGACATCCAAATTTCCCCATACACTTAACATTGGCACAAAATGGCTGACATCCAAATTTTCCCATACACTTAACATAGGCAAAAAATGGCTGACATCGATATCTTGATTAGAGAGTCGTAGAAGCTTGGGGGTGGGCTCGTTTTACTCGGCCTATCAAGTCGGTGTTAAGTAGTGACATAACAAATTTGTAGACACTCCCTAGCAACCACTTATAGCACCCTAACAACCACATGAAAATATAAACAAGCCCTATTTCAGCACAGGAATATCATAAAAAGACAGGGTTTGGGTTATTTGGATGCAGGCTGATAAAAACGCTTTTGTTTTCGCTAATTAAAATGGCGTTGCCACAGCATAGCAACCATTTAGAATACCCTAGCAACTACATAAACACATGAATTTTGCCATTTCTCCCCAATAACTGCTATTGGGCAGTTCAGTGATTCATTTTACCCCATCGATTTGCCACGCAAACCCCATTCACATTTTCTTTAGGAAATGTACAATTCTAGTTATTATTATTATTATTATTATTATTATTATTATTATGATTATCAATTCATTCATTTTCTTTTTCGGCTTAGTCCCTTTATTAATCTGGGGTCGACACAGCGGAATGAACCCTTAACTTATCCAGCACGTTTTTTCTGCAGTGGATGCCCTTCCAGCCGCAATCCATCACTGGGAAACATCTATTCACACACATACACTACAGTCAATTTAGCCTACCCAATTCATCTGTGCCACATGTCTTTGGACTTGTGGGGGAAACCGGAGCACCCAGAGGAAACCCACGCGAACGCGGGGAGAACATGCAAACTCCACACAGAAATGCCAACTGACCCAGCCGAGGCTCGAACCAGCGACCTTCTTGCTGTGAGGCGACAGTACTACCTACTGCGTCACCGCATCGCCCATTATTATTATTATTATTATTATGTTGATCTACGGGGTCTCCTGTGTGATGGTTTTCACTGGAGCAAATGGGCCCTGTAGAGACAGGTGTGCCTCTGCTTTTCATGTGCAGGTGTCCTGCTGTTCAACCGGCTGCTGCTGACTAATTACACAGACACATATGTACACACACTGACTAAACCACACAACATTTTAAACCTCATTTCAAGTCAGTTAAAAAAAAATAGTCAAGCACAATGCCCAACATTGCAGTGGTCATAAAGACAAAATGCATGTGAGCAAAGCAGAGATAGAAATAACCTTTTCTATCAAAGTGCAATATTTGTCCTGCAATTAGTGGTTCATTTTTATGATAAATAATTTAGGTGACGCAATGGTGCAGTAGGTAGCACAATCGCCTCACAGCTAGAAGGTCACTGGTTCGAGCCTCGGCTGGATCAGTTGGCATTTCTGTGTGGAGTTCGATGTTCTCCCCATGTTCGTGTGGGTTTCCTCCAGGTGCTCCGTTTCCCCCACAAGTCCAAAGACATGCGCTTTAGGTGAATTGGGTAAGCTAAATTGGCCAAAGTGTATGTGTGTGATTTGAGTGTGTTGGGTGTTTCCCAGTTATGGGTTGCAGCTGGAAGGGCATCCACTGCATAAAAAACATATGCTGGCCAACACGGGGAAAACATGCAAACTCCACTCAGAAACGCCAACTGACCTAGCCGAGGCTCAATCCAGCAACCTTCTTGCTGTGAGGCGAACATGCTACCCACTGTGCCATCGTGCAGCCCACCTCCATCTTCACGTTCCAGATGTTCAAAATGTTGCCAAATATTGTCCAATCCTAAGAAATCATATATTAATATATTTTATTGATAAATAAATCTAAAAAGGACCAGGGGGCACTGAAGTGCAAGTTTGCTCATTAATTGACTTCAAATGTCATTGGAGTCTATGTAAATCAGCATCAGCACTGCTGCCAACATCAAACCTCTGATGTTTTGAAACCGCCAGTAAACGTATTTAAGAAAGCAGAAAGAAATAGGCAACCTGTCGGAGCTTTACATCAGTTTATCCAGCGTCCCCTCACCCTCCCTCCCTACACGAGGATTACAAGTGGCGTTCAATGAGCTCGACTCCACTTCGCTGAATGCAGACGCACGCGCTCCTGACGAGACAAAGACAATGAGCTGTCACAGTTGAATTACTGTGATTTCTGAGAGAAAGACATGCTGAAAGGAAAGTCCAAGGAGCGACAAATCGGTCTGTTGTACTCTAGGAACCCGCTGCTGGATCAAGACTACCTGTGGGCGCTGTAGTGAAAGGAACAACAGCCACCGGCGTTATCAATCTACCGGCGAAACACAACACACATTTATATGGCAAAGTTCCTCGCCGAGCTGCTGGGATGTACACTGCCCGAGAAAGGAGCATCTCCCATGTTCGAGGTGAGATTTAAGTCTGTTTGTTGACATTGTAAGCTACTATTGTGTTAGACCATAATCTCAGATTTTTGGTTTAACAATGATTTGTTTTGGTTTACCGAAAATTAGCCGTGGTTTAATCATGTTTTTGGCCATGTAGAATATTATTTGTATTTAGCACAGTTTTAATATGGTTAAATTATTGGTAGTATTGCAAAAACAGATATTTTTTGTTAGGAAACTGTTAAATAGGTAAGTACATCTTTAAGTCATCCGATTGTTTAAGATGCTGAGGTTTTTGGAAGCATTGGTACCTGCTTCACTCACAACAATTTGTTAATATTACTGCTGCTGCCACACAATGAATGGCTCACCTGAACATTGAAATAATGGCTAACGATTGTAAAATAAACATGCTTTTTTTCCACTGATGAAACATTAGACAAACATTCTTATGTGTTAAACAGTGGATGGATATGAAACCCAAATCGTCAAATATTGATGGAAGGGAGTCAGGCTTGATGTCTTTAAGAAGCTCTTCCAGTGCGTATTTAGGTCACTGTGTCAGGAGAAATTGCACCTGTACACAAAACAGCATTTCTGAAAGCTCTAAGAAAACAATTAACGGATTGCATGAAATGTAGGATAATTTTGCCCATACAAAACATTTGATGCATTTAATCAAAACAAAGCTGCAACCTATGCAACCAAATTCATTGCAAAACATTGTCTGATCTTATATGAGAGGTCAATGAATCTTGATATTATATCAAGATTGTATAAGTCAGTCCACTTCATCTCATTTACAGGTAGAATTTTGGCTTTGTTGCTTCTTCACCTGTGCATTCAGGTCACACATATGTATCTTGTGTTTGGTACACTGTCATATGTGTACGTATTGAAGGCGACACATTCCCTTTCTCATGAAAATATGTTTATTTTGATGATTTGTTTGTCATGTCAGCTTCTGCTTGGCTTCATTTTCTTTATAATCCTCAGTTCAAGCTATTTCACCAGATGAATCTATGCTTTTCAATTATCTCTAGAAATATGTTGCTGGTGGGCATAATCGGCAGTAATGGCAGTTTACAGTGAGTGACGAACAACTGCAGCATAGTGGTGTTGAGGGATTAGCACCCAGGCCGTTATATAAGAGAATATTCTGTTCAAAGCCATTAGATCAGCCTTTGCCTCTAATCCCACCATTCCCTGTGTTGCTGTTTATATATATGAAACAGCCTACTGTATGTGTTTTTTTTTTTGTTCTGTTGTTTTGCATTCATCCTAATTGATCTTTAAACTTTAAAGTACATTTTAATTAGGGTATGTTGTAAGACTAATAATCATAATGTGGAAAAAATGATGCAGAATCTATTTTTGCACAGATATAAAGACATATATTCTCTAAGATGCCATATTTTCACACAGAGTTAGGTCGATCTGCATTCTCTAAGTATGCTCCATATGTGTGGAATAAGCTTCAAGGTATACTGCATGAAATCTGTACCAAAATATATTAAAGTCTGTCTATTTAGAGCAGTGCACATGTTTTAATAATTATGGTTTATATTATTTTTGTGTGTATCTAATAATAATTATAATAATTCCTTACATTTATATAGCGCTTTTCTGGACACTCAAAGTGCTTTACACATTTGGGGGAATCTCCTCATCCACCACCAGTGTGCAGGATGACACGACGGCAGCCATATTGCGCCAGACCGCACACCAGCTGATTGGTGGAGAGGAGACAGAGTGATGAAGACAATTATGATATGGTTAGGAGGCCATGCTTGGACAGAGGCTAGAGGGCAGATTTGACCCGGGTTAAACCCCTACTCTTTTTCGTAGGACATCCTGGGATTTTTAACGACCACAGAGAATTGTTTCGACCTCAACCTCGGTTTAACGTCTCATCCGAAAGACAGCGCTCACTGAGCAGTATAGAGTCCCCATCTCTATACTGGAGCATTAGGACCCACACAAACCACAGGTTGGGCACCCCTTGCTGGTCTCACTAACACCACTTCCTGTAGCAACCTAGCTTTCCCATGTGGTCTTCCATCCAGGTCTGACCAGGCGCAGCCCTGCTTAGCTTCAGTGGGTGACCATGTGAGAGTTGCAGAGAGCTAGCTGCTGTCTAGGTGTTGTGATATGTATTTTTCTGTAACTGTCCTATGCTGCCGGTCATGACCATGATTCCCTGGTAAAAGAGATATTGTATCTCAATGGGACTTTCCTGGTTAAATAAGTACATATTGAACATGTTGAATTGAACATGAAATTTTAAGGTTGAAAGATTTAAAACCTTTGCTTTATTTACTTTGAAAAATCATGTATTCATATAATTTATTAAGATTTGTCAGATTTAGTACTGTGTTTCTGATTATATTTAGCTTTATTTGGTTTAGGTGTTGTGGGTTAAATTGGGTTAGACCACTGGATCTGGATAAACATTCACAAGATTGATTTTAAATTACTTTAAAATAACATGTATATCATTATAAAAATAATATATAATCTTTTTTTTACCTTTAGTAATTTTTGTTTTATACAAAAAGTTGAATAATATGTTAGAACAAAAGGGTTAGATTAGACTTGGATCAGAGAATAGTGGTTTAATTAGGTTTGGGTTAGATGTATTTATTGTTTTAAGGCTTAGATGCAAATTCTTTGTTTATACTTGGGTTCAGTTTGTTATTTTTAGGTTTCTAGAAATGTTCAGTAACAGTTGAAATACAAGAAGGCATCTCTTACTGTGGTGTGGATGGTGTAGGTGTTGAATGTTGCATTGGCTCAGATCTGCTCCTCATTAGTATCCTGTGGTCACTTGTTTGACACTCAGCATGAGATTGACTCAGGCAAGGTGACACACATACATGCGCGCACACACACACAAAACATCACACACTGCCACCCACATAGACCCATACACAAATACAGTAGCTTGCTGAATAAAAAAAAAACATAACTAAAACCAGTAGTCTTAATTCTAGTCAAACATCCAACCTGATTTTAATGCAATATATAATATTTATTAATTTTATATCATTAAAGCACTTTTTAGTGACATTTCTTCTTAAGTAAACATGCATGACACATTTCTATTAGAGGTAAGCCTTATTGTCAGCTTGTTCACTGAATCAGTACAGTTGAAGATAACCAATTCGCAAAGTGAATATAAAAAAAGGAAAGCAGCAGAAATATAGTCATATTTTTAAGTTAATTTCTTTGAATTTAAATTGGATTAATGCTTTATTTTGATCAAAAGTTGTATATAACAGCAATAATAGTGTAGGTGTACAGTACTATATTAAAAAAAGATTTTAACACATAACGTGTTATGTCTGATCTTGCCAAGGGCACCATCTCAGTCAGAACTGGCACTGCATCTTTTAGTTGTTTGAAAGATGTGTAGAGAGTATTATAGCACCCAAACAAATATGTCAAGTTCCTAAATGGATTTTGAGATCTGGATGGATGAGAAAGCAAAAGTCCCATCTTGAGATGAGTTTTCATTTACAGGGCACATGCGCTCAGCTTCACTCCTAATCACAACCACGTCAGGATGTCGTTGCTCTCGACAGGCCATTTCATAGTGGACACAGAAATGCTGCCAGCCCAAACTGAATCCATTTCTTTCCATGAGCTGACAATTGCTGGGTAATTGACTTGGCTGGTGTGAGCTTAGAAACGGCTGGACTTTATAGCAAAGATTCGTTCTGTATTCTCTTCCATTTTCTCTAGGTTGTTGCTGCTTTCACTAAAATTAGCTTTTTTGAACACAACTCCGCAGGTACAGGACGTCAACATGATGTTAGATTGACGTTGCACCCCAATGTCTTGGGGATGTTGCATTTTGTTTGGAAATGAAAATCGGGTTGACGTCAGAACATAATGTCAGGCCAACATCAATGTCCAACGTCCAGCCTAAAATCAACCAAATATCAACATCTAATGATGTTACAGCTTGACGTTGTGTGGATGTTATCACTGTTTTTTTTTTTGGTTGCCATACCTGACAAAATAAATGTCAGTATTTAATGTCAATATGAAGTTGGTTTAAGATGTTGGCTTGATGTTGGATTTTGGTCACTTTCCAACAAAACCTAAAAATCAACTAAATATCAACGTCATTTGACGTCATTATTGGATGTCAAAATAGCGTTGTCCTTAGACGCTGACTAGACATTGAATTTTGGTCACCTGACATCATGACCTAAATCTAACCTAATATAAATGTCATATGACGTTGTGTGCCTGCCTGCGATATTGCAAATGACTATTCAAGTTCTCATTTTTTGATCTCTTTTTTATTCAGAAAAAGTCAAAAGACAACTTGGCTGTTGATTCACTTGTTGAGGTCTGTTTGAAAATCTGAAGAAGTGTAATCTAAATACTGAGAAAATTATCTTTAAAGTTGTCCAAATTAAGTTTTTAGCTATGCATTTTTCTGATCAAAAATTAAGTATGTACAGTATGGGAGGATATTTACAAAATGTCTTCTTGAAAGATGATCTTTACCTAATATTCTAATGATTTTCTGGCATAAAAGTAAAATGATTCATTTTGACTATTCCCACAAATATAGCTGTGCTGCATAAGACTTTAGGTTTTAAAAGTGTTTTTTTTTATTTTTTATTTGAAAGTGTATAATTTAGTTTAGATAGTATGTGTTTGAGTTTTATTTTGTTCTTTAATTAGTTAGTTGTGAAGTCATAAAGGCATGGTTAATGCGACGGCTGTATGCCGGAAGAAAGAAAGTGGGTCAGACACAATTGATGATGCACCTCATATTTTTTTTTGTTGGAAGAATCTTAATAGTTATATCTGAATTTTGATGCCTATTTTGAAGGTCAGTTATTTGTTTAATAAACAAAAGGATCAAAAGAATGAGAGTGGAATGTAATGTGTTCTGCAGGCAGATCAAAAGGCCAAAACATGTCTTGTTAATGTCAAAAGTCAGTGGACAACTTGTTTGACCTGATAGAAAAGAAATCATAACAAAAATGTTTATGTGTGTTTAAGCAGTCCTTTAAAATTGTTGAGGAGAATGAAAACATCAGTATTGGACACATAATTTTTCATATATGATTAGGATTTCGTTATTATACATACCTTTTAATTAAATGACTTGTTCTGTCCTGAAAAATAATATATTAGAACAATTAACTTGTTTTATTCAGAAATTTTCATGTTAATTTCTTTCAATTACACAATGAAAAAAAACCTTTTTTAGAAAAAACCTTAAAAACCTTCAGACATAGACACATTTCGGTAATGAGAATTTCACTATAAAATGCAGTAAAACAATAATAAAAAAATCATTCTCATTCTGAAATTACACATTGTGCTTTGTAGACAACAAAACTGTCTTTGTTCTTATGTTTCTTTTATATTACTAAATGGCTATGTTTTATATTTAAAATCCTAAGTGCCATATTTGCTTTAATAGTTTTGTGAGAATAACCCAGCTCAAAGCACATTGCCTCAGTGCTCTGTTATTAGACTATTTATCTTTTACTTTTACATGGCATCACATGGATCTGTCATTCATCTTTCACATCTGTGCTGACAACACTCAGCTCTACCTCTCATTTCACTCAGATGATCAGATGATATTTCCTGCTGAATGTAGAACCATCACCTTGAAGGACCAGCCCACCTAACCCTAACCCTTAACCATAACTTGACTATGGACTGTCATTTGTCTACAAAATGATCACTGGCTTTGCACCCCTTTACTTAGACCCATTATTTCAGGCTTTTGTGCACTATAGGAGACTTTCTGGACGCTCTGTGGTGCTATCCCAAGGGCCACAAAATCAATTGCAAGGACTTTTACCTTTAACGTTCCCTGGTGGTGGAATAATCTTTCCTAAATCTACTTTATCTTAAATATACGTCATGAGTTTTAGGCAATTTAAATTTTTTTTTTTTTTTTTTTTTTTTTTTATCAACACTTAATCTTTCAATACCACTCCCTATTTATTCGTTATCCACCTGTTTGTTCTCCATCTGTCTTGTTTGTTAAAAAAGTGCACAATGCTAAACTAACAAAATAGTTTTTCACTGCATCTGCATATTGTTGTACTTCTATTATTCTTATTTGAAAGTCACATTGAAAAGGAACATCTGCTAAATTAATATTGTAAAATGTAAATGAATACACAATTCATGAACCTTGGAAACAGATGAGCTACAGTTTCAGAAGCTTTGAACAGCAAACTGAGGCTATAATTCATACAGGCACACCAAAACTGGACAATGGAGGAATAGAAAAGGATGTCTGGTCTAACAAGTCTTAAATTCCTCTGCAACATTTGGATAGTACATTCAGAATTTGATGCAAACAGCAAAGCAAATGATCCGTCCTGCCTTGTATAACAGTTCAGGCTGCTGTAATTTGTCCTCCTTTAACACAATTTTTTAGTGAGTATTGTTGCTGACCATGTCTGTACCTTTATGAGCACACACTTAAATAATCTCAAACCGGTTTCTTAAACATGACAGTGAGTTCACTGTACATAATATGAGTTTAACTATAATAACTATTAAACAGATTAACTATTATACAGATTTTAATTTACCCCTTTTCTCAGGATGAACTTTTTTCCCTAATGTGTCCACCATGAGGCAGTGTTTAGAGAGACAACATCAAAAGTTAAAACCACTGTTTACTATGCAGTTTTGCTTTGTTGTTGTGATGCCAAAATCTGCTTAATATGTTGGTTTCATGCAGAAGTGTCTTTAAAAAGGCTTGCTTCTTTAAATGGGCTTTTTAATGAAGAAAGGAGAACATATGGTCCTGATTACTTCACAAAGCAGACATCAGTACATTTATTAGATGTGAGTTCTTAAGGCTGTGGAGGTCACAGAGTCACAGACAGATCTTAACCAGCATACACAAGCAGAAAAGACCATGCCATGGCCATTGTCAGCCTGATCAACATATTCCACTCATCTTTTCTGCACATATTTTTTGGGATAACCTCTAAACACAGAAACATTCAATGCAGGCTAACAAGAATTCCAGACAGGAGAAGCAAGTGACCTTTAAGAAATGAAACTGTGCACAAACATCAGTAAGAAATGCCACAGATTGTTTGATCAGTGGAACATGCTGCTTGTTTCCTTTACAATATGTGAATAAACAACTAAAAGGGGTTGTGAAAGATTGCAGGTTTTCTAAGTAACTTTTATATAATGGATTTTTCATGTTCAGCACAACAAGAATGTGAAGGTCAGACTTCAAATTTTGTCCCTTTGAGCAAAGACGTATGATAGAAACATGTGACCTGGCAATTCTCCTACTCAAAAGATGAAGTCTATTGGTGGTAGTTCAATTCATAGACATTTCAGTGTCCTTCAGCCTTTAAAGTGCTTTATTTCATGTCATTTCAGTTATGAAACTAGTCTGGTGCAGTTTAAATATGGCTGACTCACAGAAAAAAATGTTGTGCAAAGGAAAGTGCAAAAAAATGTCTTTCACTGGCCACTTTGCATCATGTTTTAACCACAAACTGTTTTTTATAAACAGAAGGGGAAATAATTTATGCTGAGTTTTGTGCAAATTGCTTTGTTTTGTTCATAATGTCTTGTTTGTGCTTTAGTGAAGCATTCGGCAAAGTCTACATTGCTTACAGTTTCATTTTTTACATTGTTTTTTTTGCTTCTTTACTCTATTTACCCTTATAAAGTGTGTGTGTGCATGCATGTGTGAATGTTTCCGTGAATAATTTCTGTATTTATTTTATGGTGGTTTAATTTACTTGACATTTAACTGTGTTTAAATGCTAATTATTCATAGCTGGTTAAACCACCAAGGTTATAATACCATAATAATTGCAATTTAGAAAAATATATGGAAATGTGTTCAGGCATAAATGTGACTTAGAATACTTGACATCTTGACAAAAGCTAATATAATGGTTTAAATTATATTTTTTATCATTCATTGCTATGTGCTTCCCATGCAGGAGTGATTTCATTTTCATAAACGTATTCTTTGAGGTGTGGGTTTGTCATACAGTGTGTGCAGTTACTTTTAGCTGAAAGAGCTTTGAAGGCTTTATCTCTTTTTGTGCCTATTAGAGTTTTAATTGACCTTCATTGACTCTTATCTGAGGCAATTTCCATTTTAATGACAGATTTTTGACTTGGGGGTAATAGATCCTTCCTTCTAGGGTGTTATTGAGGAATTAACGTCCTGAAAATTGAGATGTTATACCCTGACTCCTATTGTTTATTGTGCAGTTATGGATTGTTTTCTGGTAAAATATTGTTGTTTTTTAGTCAGTTGTACTGAATATATGATCAACCATCAAAATCATAATTATTTCCAAAGCTGAACCAAAATGCTTGTCTTCTGACACACATTCAGTGCTCTATTTCTCCTTTTCTTCTCACAGTGAATTAATTTGTTGGATATTTTTTGTCCTGGGAAAACAGGGAAAGCCGCAGTTTTGTTTTCGCAGTATAATCTCATCAAACAACGCTTTCCTTGGAAACTTTCAGCTCTCGATGCCATGTGTCAATCTTCTCTGTGTCTCGTTAGTCATGAACAAAGGCCCCGCTCAATCCACCTGCTGTTTTGAGCGGGGAATCATCAGGCTCGAGGTCTCAAAAGAGAGACATGTCACTCACACATAACAAGCTAATCAGCAAAGATCTTGGCGGCAAATTACGCAAAGGGACTTACAATGGAAAAGGTGCTTGCCAGAAAGATTTTTAATGAACACTCTGTTGCCTGCATCTCGTGTCTAATGCCTCTTGTGCTTTCATGAGCAGCTGTGTTTCTAAATTATGGGAAGCTCCCTCAACCTAAATAATGAGAAGCTAATTTGCACAAACCTTGGTTCATTTGTGTAAACTCAAATGTGCCACAAGGGGGCTCTGTGCATTTCTAAACTCAAAGATTCATTTGAAAAAGTGACAAAGCATAATCTTTTAAAGCACATGTTTGACAGTGATGACTCCATATATTGTGATACTATTAGGCATGGGCCGGTAAAAAAAACTAACTTTTCCCCCATTGAACACAATATATTTTAATTTTTTTTATTTATTTTTTCCTTTTTATTTATTTCAATAGTCAAAAAAACATACATTCATTAATCAACATAACTAACAACACAGCATATATATATATAAACATATTGCTTTAACATTGTGTACATATAAACAAAGACAAAAGAAAAAATACGACAACATCAGTACAATACAAGCAAAACCTGACAGCATCAGCATCCTTTTGACCATTTACTATTATATTTGGCTTTGGAAGTAATTTTTGAATGGACGCCACATGGTAGTGAACTTGGATACAGAGCCATTTAAATTAAATCTTATTTTTTCCAGACTAAGGAAATGCAGCACATCATTGGCCTACTGTTTAAAAGAAGGGGGAAATTATTGTTTCCAATTGATTACAATCAAGAGTCTTGCCCCAAGAGTAAAATATATTTTATTTTAAGAAACGTTTAACTATTTAGATTTTTTTATTTTAAATATGTCAGGCTAAATTATTTAAATAAATCACTGACTATTTCATTACTTTCAAAAACATAGATTTCATGACAACTTGAAAAGGCCTATTTGGAGATTTTTCTTATCTTTGGATATAAAGTAAAGCCACTGCACTCTTCTGAGGTGCGTTTCTCAAACAACGACATAACTCGCAGCTGAACTATCATAGCACGATGCATCGTTTGGGAAATGAACGATGTTGTCATGGTCCTGACCTGACAGTATTGTCTGTCTTGTCAGTGTTTAATGTTTGCCTGTTTGTCCTGTGTTTATTTACATTGCTGTGCCTTAATTTGTGTTGGCCATGTGCTCCTTTTGTCTTTCCTCCTCAGTTACCCCGCCCTCTTATTTAGACCTTGTTATCCTGATTGTTTTCACCTGTCTCTCGTGTGCTTTGTCCTATATATTGTGCTGTGTGTTCTCATTTCTTTGCTGGTTCGTTCCATGTGAGCTTGTCTTGTATCCTTGCCTAGTATCTTTACTGAACCTTTTTGTCTTGCCTGTTCTAGTTCTCTTGTCTACTTATTGTTAGTTTGTAGTTATTACTTTCTTTTGTTTGTTCCTACTGTTTACTTATTTTGTGTTCTAATCTTTATTTTGCTTTTATCTTTTGTTCTCTTTTTCTGTCAGTCCCAGTCTTATTAGTAATAGTTTACTAGTTGTTGTTGTTGTTGTTGTTGTTTGATTGTTTAATTACTCTCTAAGATTAAGATTCTAGAAGTCTTTATTTCAGTTTTTGTTTTATCAGATTACCCAAGTCAGTCTAGTTCTCTTCTAGTATTTATATTTGATTTTGTTATTTTAGATTTAGTTAGTTTTATCGTATTGTATATTATTGCTGTCCTGTCTTGTGTCCTATGATTTTCCAGTCCTGACCTCCCTAGCCTGCTGGTTTGGAGTTTATGTGGCTTGCTCCAGGAGCTCTGGTTTTATCCACTGTTGCTCCTACTCCTGGCTGGCTGTTCCTTTAATACCACCTTGTCTCTACCACTGGCTTCCCTGTGTTGTTGCCCCTACTGTTTGGACCTTGTCATAACTTTGTCTATTTGTGCCTTATTCTGTCAATAAACCCCTTTGTATAGTTCATTGCTGCAACTAGGTCCGCTTTCTTGCAACCAACCGTGACAGAACGAACCAGCCAAAACCGGACCCAGCAGCATGAGTATCCGAGTGATTCCTCCCGCTACAGCTTCTGGAAAACTGGCACTCCAGCGCGGGGTGGCATCACTTCGCCAGGAGGGCTGCGAGGTGGGTTGTTTCGCCCAGTTTTTCTGGACAATGGCAAGAGGCTTAGAGTATGATGATGCTACTCTTAAAGAGGTTTTCAATGACTGTTTGGATGACCCTTTACCTCAGTGGGAGTTGGATCAGTTAGCTATCTTGGACTTCTGGGGCTTTTCCAAGTATATTCACCATCGAAAGGACTGGCAAATACTAACTCCACCAGAAGAACTGAACCGGGACTACTCTGCCCCCCCTCCTTTGCAGAGTAAAGTCCCTGATTGTCTCCCAGCTCCCACAAGGAAACGAAGGCGGAGAAAGAAGAGGGCTCGTTTAGCTGCATCCAGTGTTGAGTCCATCACCACTGTCCCAGAGTTGGCTGGCCCAGTCCCAGAGCAGCTAGCTCCAGAGCCTGCTCTGCCACCAGCGCCAGACAAGCCAGTTCCAGAGCCCGCTCTGCCGCCAGCCCCAGACAAGCCAGTTCCAGAGGCCGCTCTGCCGCCAGCCCCAGAGCAGCCAGTTCCAGAGCCCGCTCTGCCGCCAGCCCCAGACAAGCCAGTTCCAGAGGCCGCTCTGCCGCCAGCCCCAGACAAGCCAGTTCCAGAGCCCGCTTTGCCGCCAGCCCCAGAGCAGCCAGTTCCAGAGCCTGCTCTGCCGCCAGCCCCAGAGCAGCCAGTTCCAGAGCCCGCTCTGCCGCCAGCCCCAGACAAGCCAGTTCCAGAGCCCGCTCAGCCGCCAGCCCCAGAGCGGCCAGTTCCAGAGCCCGCTCAGCCGCCAGCCCCAGAGCAGCCAGTTCCAGAGGCCGCTCAGCCGCCAGCCCCAGAGCAGCCAGTTCCAGAGCCCGCTCTGCCGCCAGCCCCAGAGCAGCCAGTTCCAGAGCAGCCAGTTCCAGAGCTCGCTCTGCCGCCAGTCCCAGAGCAGCCAGTTCCAGAGCCCGCTCTGCCGCCAGCCCCAGACAAGCCAGTTCCAGAGCCCGCTCTGCCGCCAGCCCCAGTGCAGCCAGTTCCAGAGCCCGCTCTGCCGCCAGCCCCAGAGCGGCCAGTTCCTGAGCCCGCTCTGCCGCCAGCCCCAGACAAGCCAGTTCCAGAGCCCGCTCTGCCGCCAGCCCCAGTGCAGCCAGTTCCAGAGCCCGCTCTGCCGCAAGCCCCAGAGCAGCCAGTTCCAGAGCAGCCAGTTCCAGAGCCTGCTCTGCCGCCAGCCCCAGAGCAGCCAGTTCCTGAGCCCGCTCTGCCGCCAGCCCCAGACAAGCCAGTTCCAGAGCCCGCTCTGCCGCCAGCCCCAGAGCGGCCAGTTCCAGAGCCTCTCTTGGAGTCACCCATTGAGCAATGCCCAGAGTGCCCTAATCTGCTTAAGACCGAGGTCTTGCACAAGCAGTTAACCAGTCCTGTCCTGTCATCAGAGAATGGCCTTGCTAGTAATGTGTTCTCGGAATCTGTTCCCATGGCTGCTCATGTTTTCCTAGAGAATGTTCCTGATACAAATACCAAGGCCCTTCCCAAGGGTTCTACAATGCATGTCAAGGCCATGGAAACCACCTCTAAGTTTCCTGGTCACCTCTTACCCACAGAAACCATGAAAGTGTCTGCTCCTGATATCAGGTCTCGTTTGAGGTCCATTCCAGTGAAGCAAGCCCCTGTTGTTAGAGGTGCAAAGACCCATATCCCACCATCTGTATTTCCTCATTGTTATGATTCCATCAAGTTTGCACCTCCTAGGTCAGCCTCAAGTTTTTCCCTTGGCCATGTACCCTCCCACCCTCTGTGTTTCCTGGTTTAAATGGGACTTCCATGTTTCCCTCCCACCCACCCTCTCAGTTAATACCCCCTTGGCCCCCAGTTAGTGTCATGCCTCCTTGTACTCAAAAGCCTAGTTTGGACGCCAGGAGGCGTCCGTTGGGAGGAGGGTACTGTCATGGTCCTGACCTGACAGTATTGTCTGTCTTGTCAGTGTTTAATGTTTGCCTGTTTGTCCTGTGTTTATTTACATTGCTGTGCCTTAATTTGTGTTGGCCATGTGCTCCTTTTGTCTTTCCTCCTCAGTTACCCCGCCCTCTTATTTAGACCTTGTTATCCTGATTGTTTTCACCTGTCTCTCGTGTGCTTTGTCCTATATATTGTGCTGTGTGTTCTCATTTCTTTGCTGGTTCGTTCCATGTGAGCTTGTCTTGTATCTTTACTGAACCTTTTTGTCTTGCCTGTTCTAGTTCTCTTGTCTACTTATTGTTAGTTTGTAGTTATTACTTTCTTTTGTTTGTTCCTACTGTTTACTTATTTTGTGTTCTAATCTTTATTTTGCTTTTATCTTTTGTTCTCTTTTTCTGTCAGTCCCAGTCTTATTAGTAATAGTTTACTAGTTGTTGTTGTTGTTGTTGTTGTTTGATTGTTTAATTACTCTCTAAGATTAAGATTCTAGAAGTCTTTATTTCAGTTTTTGTTTTATCAGATTACCCAAGTCAGTCTAGTTCTCTTCTAGTATTTATATTTGATTTTGTTATTTTAGATTTAGTTAGTTTTATCGTATTGTATATTATTGCTGTCCTGTCTTGTGTCCTATGATTTTCCAGTCCTGACCTCCCTAGCCTGCTGGTTTGGAGTTTATGTGGCTTGCTCCAGGAGCTCTGGTTTTATCCACTGTTGCTCCTACTCCTGGCTGGCTGTTCCTTTAATACCACCTTGTCTCTACCACTGGCTTCCCTGTGTTGTTGCCCCTACTGTTTGGACCTTGTCATAACTTTGTCTATTTGTGCCTTATTCTGTCAATAAACCCCTTTGTATAGTTCATTGCTGCAACTGGGTCCGCTTTCTTGCAACCAACCGTGACAGATGTAGTGACAAGTGTTTTCCAAAACCCCTTATTTTTTTTGTCGCAGATCCATCGTTTGGACCACATTAGTTATAATGTAAAACGCCCATAATGATGCTCTAAACGGGGTAGAGTAACTACTTCTTTAGAGAAGATCCCCATAATTTCTTTGTGCGAATTGTATTGTTTTACACAAACACGCATAAAAAAATATCCAATATTAGTTTTGGTAAAAACATGCACTCGCTTGAAATATATGTAAATGGCACATATAGGGCCGATGTTTCCTTTACAAATATTATTGAGAACATTACATATTCTATAACATAAAATCACTTACAAAAGATAACATGTATTATAATATCATATAAATAAATAATGAGGCTATTTATTAAAAAATGAAATATAATATTTATTATTTATTAGGAAATGAAAAAAACATATTTTAAAAATAATATTAATAATGATGAGGATGATTATTATTATTAAGAAGAATATTGTTTATTTTTTTTTTTTTTGGAAAATCTACTTTTACAATTTGACATGCAAACCACTGCAGAAATGTCCTAACCAACATGCCCATGTCATATACAGTAGGCTACATTTCTTAATAAATAACCTACTATAAAATAAAAGCATTAACGTATGCTATGTTTTTTGTTTTCACCAGCTTTGGAGCAATGACTGTAAAAAATATACTAACTTTGGAGATGTAACACAAATTCCGCTCGGCTGTGTTAAAAATGACATCAATGTTTTCTAAGTGCACTGCGAAGCGAGCACAATTGTAAACATGAAGATCGCTAAAACTGAACTGTAAGAATACTTTGAAAGCAAATTACACCTAAGAGAGATTACTTTAAGGCTTTTTTAAAAAATTATTTCAAGTTTAAATGTTAGAATGTTCTAAACGAATAGGGAATAGGGGGGATAGGTGGGAATAGAACACAGCCAGGAACTATATTTCTAACTACAGCTCCAGAGGTGTAGTCACAAGTGCACAAGTTTGCGATGCAGTTTGCGAATATTCGTTGGAACGATGGATTTGGGAAACGTCAAATCAATGAACTATGTTTGTAACGATGGCTAACGATGGTTTTTGGAAACGCACCCTTGGTCTATAGCAGGCTTGCATGATAGTACCGAAGTGACTTGTTTTTCAAACAATTTCTGAATCATGGTCTGACCAGTAGCCTTTGATTTGGAGGGTCCTTTTGATGTAGATGCTGTTGCCCTAAAAAAAGCTAATGAAATAGAAGTAAAAAAACGCATTAAAAAAAACAACCTTACATATACCTTAGGAATGGTATGAAAGAAAATGTTTGCGGTTTCAAAACCTTGACTCTTCCAAACCACGGTAAATCTTGAAACCGGTTATTGTACCTAGATACTATTTAGTAAAAAAACATTTTTGGAACAAAATAGCCATATACAGTAGATTCAGTGGAGTCCTGAAAACACCAGCAATTTTATTTTAATTGGTGCTTATGTCATCTAATATTTTATGACCATCATTACAGTTTCACTATATAATATATTATACTAATTCATCTTTTATATGCTTTTAATCTAATCTACATTTAAGTACTTTGTTTTATTTAATATTCCATTTGTATTTTTTTTGTAAACCAATATGTTTAAAATGTGCTTTATAAATACTTTTTTTTTTGTTAAATCTCTCAGCATCAATAATGTATAGATTTTTTTTCAACCATAAAACACTGGGGGTTAGTCTTTTGTAATTATATGGAAGCCTCAATACTTCTGTATGACTGTGGCAATAAACCTTCATATTGGCTTTTTTCTCAAGACCTTTCACAAGATGTCAAGGTAATTTATCCTGAACTGTAAAGGAGACCCTTTACGTGATTCGTTCCTTTTGTTTTATGAGACAAGTTCTGTGCATTAGCTGCATATGAGAGACAGAGAGAGAGAGTGAGAGAGACTCACAGCTGGGCAGGCCAGGGGTGAGCAGACACTGTCAGGACATCAGAGGCTGGTGTGCTGATGGGACCTCCGTTTGCTATATCTCATCCTCATGACAGCCATGCACTCCGTCACCCTGACGCTGATAAAATGATGCCCGCTGGATGGAGAGGCTGCCTCCGTGTCTGCGTTAGCCAAGGTCAGCTTTATATAAGTGCTGCTGCTCATCTGCTTGAAATGGAGGGAATGAAAAAAGACAGCGTCCTGTTGTTTAGATAGTTGAGCTGCTTTTTGGATAATATTTATAATAATCCTGTCAGCGGATTCCAGCAGTCCTCTAAAATGCATAGTGTAGCTTTGTTGACCCTGATGAAGAAACAGTTCGGTATTTGATTGTGTACGAGTGTCTCCAAAGCAGTTGTTGCTGTGAAGGCTTTATTATCAACAGTTTTGTATAAACATTGAAGTCCTTCAAGTGAAAGTAGGTCATGTATATAATACTGTTCATAGGTTTGAGGTCTGTACATTTTTTCTTCTTCTGTTGAACACAAAAAATGATATTTTAAAAAATGTTGGAAATTGTCAGCTACTATGGAAGATAATGGCTGCTGGAGTTTATAACAAATGGAGGGTAAATAAATTATGACAGAAGTTTCATTTTTGGTTACTCTCATTTTAATTTATGAACAAGTGTACTGTGAGAGGCCACGCAGTGGCGCAGTAGGTAGTGCTGTCGCCTCACAGCAAGAAGGTCACTGGTTCGAGCCTCAGCTGGGTCAGTTGGCGTTTCTGTGTGGAGTTTGCATGTTCTCCCTGCGTTCACGTGGGTTTTCTCCGGGTGCTTCGGTTTCCCTCACAAGTCCAAAGACATGCTGTACAGGTGAATTGGGTTGGCTAAATTGTTCGTAGTGTAGGAGTGTGAATGAGTGTGTATGGATGTTTCCCAGAGATGGGTTGCAGCTGAAAGGGCATCCGCTGCGTAAAACATATACTGGATAAGCTGGCGGTTCATTCCGCTGTGGTGACCCCAGATTAATAAAGGGACTAAGCCGAAAAGAAAATGAATGAATGAATGAATGAATGAATTTCCATATCAATATGATTTATGAAGGATCATGTGACACTACTGAGTAAATCCTGTTGAATGTTCAGCTTTAGAGGAATCACAGGAATAGATTGCATTTTAAAATACTATATATTCAAATACAATAATTTAAAATATTAAAACGATTATATTTGACTATGTTAAAATGGTGAAATAATGTCTAAAAGTAGCTGACAATTTGCATACATCTCGTGGCAGCTTGCGCTTGGCAAGAAACTGTCATTGAGAATAATGGCACTGTTAATGGATAACTATGTATATTACAGTCCTTGTGACATTTTGCATTAATATGCTGTGATGCTGTATAATTAAAAAAAGTATTTACCTTCTATATGAGCTGCATTTGTTTACTTCACTTCACTGAACAGATAGTCGATATTTAAGACATTTAAATGAAATTGAAAATCTTTATTGTCCACACATGTGAAAATTCGTTGCTTTTTAAAATGTTTTTTAAACATCTGTACTCTTGAGAAACAGCCGTTGAACTATTGGATATGCTGCATTTGATGATGAGGAGAATTTGATTGCTTTAATTACACAGCACTTCATTGGGATTCTTTGGCATTTAGTGTAATGATATTCTGCTCGTATATGCTCATTTGATCCTCGCCGTCCTTGACATTTGTGTCTTGCATATAGATGCTGCTTCTTTATCTTCTCAGTCTGGGGTATGGTTTGATTGGCATTTGGCATTAAACAGGCTAATGACGTCAGGACCCTTTCCCAATGACAAGCATTTGACAAAAATGTTAAAAACAATAAGGTGAAGTCTACTTTCATTTACAACCTTGCATTTGTCTTTGAGATGTGCTTTCGGTTTAATCTAATGTGGCGTATCCTCTTAGGGCCCAAGGTATTTTTTACATGCATTTTTTATTTCTCTTTGCTATATGGGCTTATTGGAACCTAATTAGAATAAAAATCTAAGTATTATCTTTTGATATGACGTACTTTTAGAGAAAAATGATGTCCATATACAGTTGAAGACAGATTTATTAGCCCCCTTTGAATTTTTTTTCTTTTTTAAATATTTCCCAAATGATGTTTAACAGAGCAAGAAAATTTTCACAGTATGTCTGATAATATTTTTTCTTTCTGAAAAAGTTTTATTTGTTTTATTTCAGCTAGAATAAAAGCAGTTTTAAATTTTTTAAGAACCATTTTAAGGTCAAAATTATTAGCCCCTTTAAGCAAATTTTTTTTCGATAGTCTACAGAACAAACTATCGTTATACAATAACTTACCTAATTACCCTAACCTGCCTAGTTAACCTAATTAACCTAGTTAAGACTTTAAATGTCACTTTAAGCTGTATAAAAGTGTCTTAAAATATTATTTACTGTCATCATGGCAAAGATGAAATAAATCAGTTATTAGAAATGAGTTATTAAAACTATTATGTTTAGAAATGTGTTGAAAAAAATCTTCTCTCCGTTAAACAGAAATTGGGGAAAAAATAAACAGGAGGTTAATAATTGAGGGGGGCTAATAATTCTGACTTCAACTGTATGTGGACTTGTGGTCCGAATTTATGTAAAACACTTTTTCCTGAATGTTTTTTTAATGCATATGAGCAATTCCAGCGTTATGGATGTGACATTTGCAGTAAAAACTCAAAACATAAATTCACACAGAAAGTATATGCTAACATTATATTGAAACATCTGTTTATATTTTCCAAAACAACTGACCACAGAGTTGTGAAAGCAGAAAAATATCAATCTGTAAACATTTTTTATATTTTAAATGAGGAAAATAAACATGCGTTATGGATGTGACAAAAAAGTCTGCAAGTTTACAGTATACGACATACTTTGCAGAAATTCTGTCTATTAAACTGCACAACCTGAAAGAAACCATGCTCATCAAACAGATATGAGTCGGCTCACTATAGAACAAAAATGATTGATTTTATTTTATTTGACATTTTTGCATGTATGAGGAAAAAGTGTCGTTATGGATGTGACATCTTTCCGTTATGGATGTGACAGCTGTGAAATTGCCACTTGTGTTATTTTGGTGAAGTTAAATATAATAGTTTGAAACATTGACAGATACTTTTATGAGCATTGGTAAAGTACTGTAAAATACTTGCTTACCCAAAAAAAACCTGAAACGGTTTCCGTATTTTGGTGAAAACTTAATTTTCTTCATGGCAAGGTTGACATTTGCATGGAATTGCTCATATATAACATAGAAATTTTTTTTTGAACTTGCTTTGACTATCAGAGAGTAAAAACAATTTTTTTTTCCTGTTTTGGACAGTTAAAACTAGGGTTTGGGACATTTCATATGCTGCAAAACAGTTGCAGGATGACACTATGTCTGGAACAAAATATAAAACATTCAAAGTATTTTAAATAGCCACTTAAGAGCTAAAATGTGCTGTCCACGTATGTGGACACTCAAGCTCTAGGAGGGTATAATACAGAAAATGTTTTCAATTGTTAGTCATATTCTGCATTTGGAACGCAAATGAAAAAAATGTAATATGTCAACACCACAGAAATGTTTTTATAATGTGGATTAATTCAGCACTCATGACACCAAAGGGTTTAGACTTCTTTTCAGCTCCAATGATTAAAATGTCAGCACAGTCAGAGAGAAATTCAAACTGTTTTAATAAAAATAAAACAAAAATACTTTTTTATTGGTGCTAAAAAAGCCACAAACAAAATAAAAAATGACTCGCTTCGGCCATCTATTTGTATGGTTAATCTGAATTCATCACCACTTCTTTTATCTACTTTTATTTAACTAGAACTGTAAGATCAGAGGCTAGTTGTCATCTACTGTCCTTGAGATGGGCTGCTACTTACGGGTTATCAACTGTGCTTTGAATACCTAATAAAGCACAGCGTCTATAAAAAGATTCATGAACAGTTCTACACTGCAATACTGCATTTTTTTAGAGAGAGAGAATGTAAAAGCTCTTATAGAAAATCTGTTTATACTGTAAGGTCATTTTTGGCTGAGCTACATGTCAGCATCATTTAGACTTTTCACTTAATGTTAGATTGAATTGAAAGTTTTTGCAATGTTGCCTCCTGAAGCTCAACATACTATAGTCATAGTATAGTGAGACTATAAAATAGTCATAAAATAGTACTGTGGGCGATGCGGTGGCACAGAGGGTAGCACAATCGCCTCATAGCAAGAAGGTCGCTGGTTCGAGCGTCGACTGGGTCAGTTGGTATTTCTGTGAGGAGTTTGCATGTTCTCCACGTGTTCGTGTGGGTTTCCTCCTGGTGCTCCGGTTTCCCCCACAAGTCCAAAGACAAAGACATGTACTATAGGTGAACTGGGTAAGCTAAATTGGCTGTAGTGTATGTGTGTGATTGATTGTGTATGGGTGTTTCCCAGTGATGGGTTGCATCTGGAAGGGCATCCGCTGGATAAAACATGTGCTGGATAAGCTGGCGGTTCATTCCACTGTGGCGACCCCAGATTAATAAAGGGACTAAGCTGAAAAGAAAATTAATGAATGTATAGTACTATACCGTACTATAACACATAGTGAGACATAAGCACATGTCATTTCTGTCATTCTAATCTCTATTTCAGAGGTCGCCACAGTGGAATGAACCACCAATGATTCCAGCATATGTTTTATGCAGCGGATGCCAATGGAAAACACCCATGCACACTCATTCACACACACACACACACACACACACACACACACACACACACACACACACACACACACACACACACACACACACACTATAGACGATTTAGTTTTTTCAATTCACCTATACATGTATTGGACTATTGGACAATGGGAAACCGGAGGAAACCCACGCAAACATGGTGAGAACATGCAAACTCCACAAAGAAATGGGAAATGGCCCACCCAGAATGCAAACCAGCGACCTACTTGCTGTAAGGCGACAGTGCTAACCACTGAGGCACGTGAAATTAGCAAATTATAAATAAAGTGGGATGCAGTGGGTAGCACGATCGCCTCACAGCAAGATGGTCTCTGGTTCGAGCCTCAGCTGGGTCAGATGTCATTTCTGTGTGGAGTTTGCATGTTCTCCCTGTGTTCGTGTGGCACTGTTTCCCCCACAGTCCAAAGATATGCAGTACAGCTGAACTGGGTAAGCTAAATTGTCTATAGTGTATGTGTGTGAATGGGAGTGTTTGGGTGTTTCCCAGTAATGGGTTGCAGCTGGAAGGGCATCCGCTGTGTAAAACATATGCTGGATAAGTTGACGGCTCATTCCGCTGTTGCGACCCCAGATTAATGAAGAGACTAGGCCAAAAATAAAATGAATTAATTAATAAATAAAGTGTAGCACACCTGTCTTGCTTTTGGTGGCTCTTTGCATGTATAGTATGAAGACTAGAACTGATTAACTAAATTGGAAACAAATGCATGTTGCCAAGTGTTCAAAGGGAATGGCTATCTGGTCAGTAAAAATGCATGCAGTGACAATCTGTGGACATCTGTGCACCTGGAGAGGGCTCTGTGTCTCAAGTCATGACCTAACCCCCCACGCAAACACAAACAAACAGACTCGTGTTGAGGAGGAGCTCAGTCATTCAGACAGCAGTCATAAAGGAGCATCAGAAATCATGCACGTCTCTGGCTGCTTTGGTAACTAGGCAACCGGGCTCCCTCATAATGAAGAACACTTATATGACGTGGTCTCTGTTAGCCATTGTCTGTCCTCTCTCTTGATTTGTGCATGAGTCTCGGGCATTGAGTGCGCTGATGCATTTACATGGGCAACAGTTTTCTTTGCTGATTTGGTTCATAATGATTCATTTTCCATTTTATAATTGGCTATTAGTTACATTTACGTTTCAGCTCTTTTGGAAAGGTTCATCATGCTTGATTGGCTGGAGCAGGTGTTGTTAGTCCAGGCTCAGTGTTGTGTCTCTACATCAGCTGAATACATTCACTCAAACCTCATTCTCTGGTAATTGCTTTGTACCGGCAATAAAGTGGTGTCTGGTTCAGGTCAGTGTTTAAATCTTGGCTTCAGAGATGAATTGAGTGAGGCAGAGTGGTTTGTGTGCTTGCATGTGTG
This sequence comes from Danio kyathit, assembly GCA_903798195.1. Lineage (NCBI taxonomy): Eukaryota > Metazoa > Chordata > Actinopteri > Cypriniformes > Danionidae > Danio > Danio kyathit. The sequence continues at coordinate 46,503,977 of LR812523.1, read as the reverse complement.
TGTGTGTTTGTGTGTGTCTACAGGTCCATGTGGTTTACAGGTTGTATAATGACATGGGTATATGACTAAGCCCAGAGTTGGGCAAAAATACATTGAAATGTATTTTAAAATAAAATACCAAATAACTTAGTTTTATGTGTATCAAAATAAACTACAAAATACAGCAGCCACAAATGTATTAAAGTAAAATACTGTATTTTGAAAATACTACAAAAATACTTTTATAAGGGAGCATGACATTTCTTCACAGACCTTCCATCAATAGGCATAATTAATCAATCCCTTCACCATTAAACTGACTTACTCTTTCGTTTTAGCATAAATTTTGTACAGATATCATACAGAAAGTCCTGTCCGGAAGACGATCTCTTTAATCACTGTAAAAACCATCTTATGCAGATAATGAGTTGGAGCATAGCACTATATCTCTTCATTGTGTTGCTATCCTTTGCGTGGCCAGTGAAATTGCACTTCTTAACTTATACCCAAATCTTATATTTTAAAAGGGTGTATGAAGAGGATATTTTATTTATTTATTGTTGAATAAATGTATTTTTTTGCAATTGAAATATTCAATACTTAATGTAAAACATGATGTCTGAAAACTACTAAAATCTCCGGTTTTAGTCATTTCCATAAATGATGATTTTTGCAGTTGTACTCTTCAATGCACAACATAAAACATGATTTCTCTAAAAAATGAAGTTATCTCTCTTTGCAATAAACTCTTTATATACATCCTACTGCTGCTGTGTAACTGGAGTCTAGAAAATCCTCTGCATTTCCACCCGCAGCACTGAGACTGAGAATGATTATGTGCTGAAGGCTCCACATCCTGTTCTTAAGGACTGATATTTATTCCTCCTCAATTCTTAGACAAAGATGCTAATGCTGAATTGTACACTATACAGCCATATTATATTACTAGTCTTAGCATTATAAAGTATACTATTTTCAATGATTGTTGACTTGCTCCAAATATACCCATGCCATTTGTCTGTTATTTCCGTTACGTGTGCATATTTTCTATCCATACTCCAAGCATTGACCACCTTCTTAATCAATTTTCTGTTCTGACCTATTTTCATAAACACTATCAAATACAAATTACAAAATACTATTTTGAATTCAAAACACATATTTGAAATACATGTATCATAAATACTGCCCATCCCTGACTAGGCCCACACAGAATGCGTGCTCAGAAATCAGCAGATTATTAGCCCATCATTGAATCGATCTATTTACTTATGCAAATGTATGTAAATTTGAATCTCAGTTTTTATATTAATTTCAGTAATATTGTTAACTAATATGCACATTTGTATACAAGCTGTTTTCAAAACAGTTTGTAAAGTATTATTTTCTGTATTTTAGTAGATTTGTTTACCAATAAAGTGGTCCTAATTGCATTTGCATTCACTTTAAAAAATGCTAGGTTTCACACAATCAATTTGTGTTGGGACAACATAAATTATGTAATTCGTTTTTACAAATAAAAAAAAAACATAAAACAATTCAGTTGTCCCAACGAAATCTCAGAATTTGTGTTGTTTTATTCCATTTTAAATAAGTAGTTTAAACAAGCAACAAAAAATATTTGTAACCCTTAAATGAAAGTAAAAATGTATTATTTTTTTATTTGATGTCTTTAGTTACAATAGTCCCAAAATCATTATGCATAAATCTGCAGAATCTTTTTGCAAAATTCAGCATAGAAATAGCAAAAAATGTGCAGATTCCATCTGGTCCTGTGTATGATTTTGATGTACTCCATTAAGTTGGTTTACAGGGTCACACCTTGTGTCCATGCAATTAAAATCATACTTAATGAGGTCTTCTGAAATTTTGCCACAAGCTTCTTGTGAGGATTGGGTAGCTGTAGGGGTGGGTTAAGGACATGTAATAAGTGTTTTTTTTTTTTGCAGTATAAAATGCATATGCCTATCAAGAGTCCCTGTAAATCATGTATACAAATATGAGTGTGCATAAGCAGACGAGATTCTTTTTTGGTTTTTGGAGGTGGTGTCATGATTTGAGTCAGTTCAGGTATTGTATGTGTTTATGCAGCTGGTGAAGCACAACCTCAGAGCAGTGACAGACTGTTTATCAGACTCGTCTTTGGAAAGAAAAGCAAGCTTGTTTGTTTTCTTGTCACATTTGAAATGTGACGCACAGTTTTCAAAAAGTCCACCACATTCTCTGATGAACCGGGCAATCAGAGTTGACAGCTCTGACAGAAAGTCATGTATAGTGTATGATTGGTTTCAGACATGTTTGGTGTCCTCAGAGCTTATTTTAGTGCACGTATTGTCTACAACTGGAATGTGTCTCCTACTCTCTAAACCACCAAACAAAAAACAGCCCTTGGATATTTGGCAACCCAATGCTGGACAGAACACATGATGGGTTATTTTGATTCAGCTTGTTGGGTTTTATACAGTAACCCATTTTCTAGGTTGTTTTTGACATGCTGTGTTAAACTACTGCTCCAAGAAGATGTTAACTGTAGCGTAAAACTATAATGTATAATGAGGGACTAAAGGTGTTTCTGCAGTAATAAAAGTACAGCTCCATCTCCATAAGAAGTTTTCTCTCAGAACAGCACTAAAATTTCTAAGATATTTTAGCTGATTTTTATATATTAGCTGATGCAGATACCGATATTTAGAAATCAGGGCAGCCGATTTATATGATATAATGCAGATTTTTTTGACCAATATGTTCGGCAGATTTTTTTTTTTACTAAAAATTGTATAATAAAACATAAGTAATTAAAAATAATAAAGAAAATTGCTTAAATTACACATGTACTTCACCTTACACAACTTTTAACTTTTAGATTCAAATTATTTAATAATCAATTATTTCAGAATAATCAGCTTGCCAATCAATTTGTCAACCTCTATAAAGTGCATGGTTATGTTTTAAAATGTGTTAGATATATTGCAATATTTAGACTTTTATGTCATTGTGTGCTTTAAAAATAATACTTTTTAATATACAGTACATTTTGCTCTACTGCCCTGTTAATGTTACAACTCTTGTATGTTACTCTTTTTATAGATAAAGATGGTGAGTTAATGTTTTTTTTTTTTTTTTTTTAACAGAGAAGTCTGTTTCAGACTTGAAATTAGCTTTATTCACTTGCTGGCTTTCAGTCAAACAGGACTGAATCCTTATGATGATGCAAACAATTACGTTTAAAATGTGCTGACACAAACCAGAAATACACACAAACATGGTTTTTTTTTTTTTTTGATTTCTGTTGAATCCCTCTCCATCGCTGAGAATATTGGATTTCTAAAATTGTGTTTAGAATAGACATTGCTGTCCAATGCCATGTTTATTAAAATAACTGTCACTTAACGTTTATATATCAGTTGAGTTAATATTCACTATTCTCTGAAGTATTTTTGCTGAGTGAGAAAGCTAAAAAATCAATTATATCAAGCTGTAAAAAAACGTGTTTCTGTTTGTGTACCAGAGCAATAAATTCTGTGTTTGTTCTCTCCACAGTGCAGGAGTCAGCCGCACATTGGACTGAGGCACGTCACCAAACAACGGGTATGTTCTCTCCTCTGTTTTCTCATGTTATATCCTGTAGGAAACAGGAAGTATTGATTTTTGGAACATAAGCTACAGTTGCCCCGAGGCATGAAACATCAATGATATTTTCCCACCACTAGATTTTGACAGCCAGACTTGAAATACATCATATAGACCTTCTTTAAAGCACACCTTTCACAACATATTTAAACAGTGAACTTAAACAATGTTTAACTGAAAAACAATTTAAATGAGTTCTCATTCAGTGCGTGTGCTGTAAATCCTAATTAAGGTAACTCAATTAGAGTAAGTGATGGTCAAACCAACTGAGGAAACTGGTAGAAACAGAGGTACTTTAAGTGATTAGCAAAAAGACAATAATACTGTGCTTAAGCGTGCACAGCCATTGATTTTTAAATAAAGCAACATACAGTTTTAATGGAATTATATGGCCTGTCATTGACCTGAAAACTGTATCTGCTGGTATGCCAAAGGCAAGTCTTGCTTGGGACTTTCATGCCTAAAAATGCCACTCATATATTTTTTTTTTTTAATGATGGATTTAAATTTTAACTCAACAAATCTTTATAAAGTTTACATTGTTGTTGCAGATAAAATCTGTTTATAATAATAATAATAACAATAATATTTATTATCATTATGTTGATTATTGCTCACTTAGAGCCTATCTAAAGCTGAAATATCTAAAATATCATAACATAGATTCACCATGTTTGTATTTTATACTTTTGCATTCAGTGCAGAGGAGTTGTGGGCAATATCAGCCGTTAATGAGCATCAATCAACACTTTGAGTTGTTTTTAGAATCATTTTAGACTATTCTGCGACTTCCCAAAACACACAGTGGTTTAGGACACACTATTTGTCTCTATTAGGCTACACAAATTCCAAACAGAACATTGAAATAGCACTTCAAATTTGAACATTTACTCTCTTTTAACAGAGGAAAGCAAAGCATGCTGTTATCTAGAAATCTGCTTCATTACCTCAGTTATTGAGAACTTTTTTTCATCTAAAACTTTGTAACATTTGATTAAAATATAGTAATATGTTTATTTTTATTGTACTCTTAGGGTTTACAGTAAAATGGAAAAACTGAGCTTAAAGCTGTTATGTGTTATTATGTCGACAGTTTCCAGACTTTTCCACATTGTTCTGACAATTTGTTTTGCCTGCTTAAACAGAGCAACGAAATGCTTATTCACTAACTGTTACATCTGGGCACAAGGATTTTCATGCAGAAATAATTTGTATAATCATTTTAGATTTTCAAATTAGTTTTGAGCGAACTGAAACAACAAACTGAACAACAACAACATTGGGATGAACATAAGACCAAATTTATATCATTCATTCGTGCATTTTCCTTCGGCTTAGTCCCTTTATTCATCAGGGGTCGCCACAGCGAAATGAACCGGCAATTTATCCAGCATGTTTTACGCAGCGGATGCCCTTCCAGCTGTAACCCAGTACTGGGAAACACCCATACACACTCATTCACACATATACATTATGGCCTATTTAGTTTATTCAGTTCACCTATACCACATGTGGGGGAAACCGGAGCACCCGGAGGAAACCCATGTGAACACGGAGAGAACCTTCTTGCTGTGAGGTGACAGTGCTAACTGCTGAGCCTCCATGTTGCCCCAAATTTATATCTGCCCTTTATTATTGTGATGGAAATGTGTGAGTACATTTTACTACATATGTAAATAGTCTTACTGTTTAAAAATATATTGGTGAATGAGGCCCAAAAATCATGAAACAGCTCAGAGCCTTTTTTTTTTAAAGAACACAAATGTTTTATTGATAGTAGCCTAGCATAATGAATGAATGTAATGTCTCATGTGTCTGTAATTACATGAGAATAAGTAAATAATGACAGAAGCTCTATCTTTAGGTGACAAACTGCTTTAGCCTGTTATAACAGTAAAACACACCAGCATTAAGACTCATCACACCATTTTGTTTTGTATGAAAATACGGTCTAATCTTGTCTCGTGAGATCACCTGTCTAAAGAAGAGTTGAAGGGCTTTTTTTATTTACACCTGTGTGACCAGCATGATGCCCCAGCACTCCATATAGTGAGACTGTAGCCTGATCCACAGGCCTTCTGACAATACAGCAGCGACGAGGGATCAGGCAGAAGCTCTTCATCAAAGCCCAGAGCTCTTCCTTGTCCCCATTAACACCAGGACCTCCATCAACCCGGCACTGCAGGCGAGGCTTTGATCCTCGTGCACATACACAGTCACGGTCCATCTAGGAATGCTTAAACATGACTTTCATCTTTGCAAATTCAGATTCTCTTTCTGTCAGCATGTGCTCCACTTGTTTTCAAGGCAGCATTTGCTAGGCTCCACCACAGCAGAGGTCGACCGGGTTTATCTGACTCTTTGATACTATGCATTTGATGACATTTTTTTTTCTGAGGCAAGCAACTGAGCTTAGAAAGATGGGAATGTGAGGGCTGGATCGTGTTGCAAAGCTTTTGATGAGACTCACCTGACTTGTACACTTGGCTCACGAACTCCTTCATTAAAAAGTGACATCAATGAGCGATTATACTGGGGGAACAATGAGGCTCATGAATTCTGCCTCTGAACTTGCTCAGACTTTAGATTTTGTTCTCACCGAAGGTAAACAAGGACTGTGGCACTGAGATGGTTGAGTGAGAGCAGCATTATAAGGGTCTCCTGTTTCTTTATGTGGTTTTCTTTGACATCAAAAGGCATCTTGGACTAGGTTTGTTTTTGGTTGCACCCTTTCCTTTGCTTGTGGAGGATTAGAATGACCACTTTATAACTATCGTCAAAACATAGTCCTTATTTTCAAGGCAAAAGCAGCTCTGTTTATTTTAATACCTGTATATTTTATACTTTGACAGGGCTTTGAATAAAGTTTGGAAACTCCCTTGATGGAGTGTAGATTTGAACAATATTAGCATAAATTCTTTAGGAGAACTTCACATTGATGAACAAACAATGTAAATGTTAGATAAATACAGACATAACCAATCACCAGGTTAATCAAATGGCTGAAACATGACGTGTCAAAATGAGCTGAAATTTAAACCAAGCACCCAATTTGAGAGGAAAGGTGATTTTAAAGGAGCAGTTCACTTCCAGAATGAAAATTCTATCATCGATTTCTCACCCTCGACTTCTTGCTGTATGAGTTTCTTCTGTTGAAAAAATATATATTTTGAAAATGTTGGTATTTAAGCAGCTGATGGTCACCATTGGCTTGCTTAGTAGGGCTGAAAAATACTGTGGAAGTCACTGATTACCATCAAAGAAGTGAAATAATCCTAAATTAGCTGCTCTTTTGATTGATGTTAAATTTTTTTGAAGACATAAGGGCTGGTCTGAGAATCTTAGAAACAGGGACTCCGAATGGAAATAAACAGGTTTTAAAATTGTAATATTCAGCCTGTTGTGTGCATCACAAATATGAAACATATGCTTTGCTTCTACTGAACTGTACAATACAGTTCATTACAGTACAATATGATTCGGTACGGGTCACCCTGATTAGTCTTGCCAACTGTGCCCATACTTTATAGGTGTCAACCCATGCTTATTAGAAATATGTGCCCAGGACAACATTTTTGAGAACCGATAAATACCCTGGACTAGGTTGTCTTGCAGTTTTTGTTTTCACAAATCCACTAGAGAGCCCGGTGAAAATTTTTGACTATGTTGAATACTTTACTGGGACACGTTTTCTCATATGCAGCATTTCTCATAACCCCACCAGAGGCTTTTTTATGCATTTCTGTGACTATTAATGTTCTTCTCATGTGTGTCTGTGAGAGAAGCTGGTTTGCTTATCGTGTATAACACATCAGCTTGACATCAACTGAATCACCCATCCCCTTCCCTAAACCCAACCAATAGTAAACAAAAAAGCAAAAACTAGAAGAGACTTCATGCTGCTTTTTTTTTGTTTTTTTTAAGAAAGACATACAGGCTAGTCACAAAGCAGGTGTTTTGCACACTTAAGTTCATTACTTCAAATGTAGATGCGTTCAGGTAGAGAGAAAATGCTTTCCACTTATTTAGTTGCAACACCTGAATGGCTCCATAAACAACAATAGAGGATTCACCCTTTTGGTACCGTACTGTTGTGCTACAGTAGGAACCTTTATGAAAGGGTCCCAAAAAAGTGTTATAGTTTGCTAATCTGGTATATTTGACAATGGTGTATACTATACTGTATACTGAACTGTATTGCTTAGTGGAAATGAGCCAATAGTGTCCAATATAGTGTACTGAAAACTGAACTGAATCCTTAATGAAAAATGAAAAGCAAAAAGCAAAGCTGAGAGGATAAAGATAAGACGTGTTCCAGTCTCTGAGATTTATTCAGTCAAATCTTTTGGTTTATATTAATATACAGTATATGTGGATTATCTATAGATCCTGCTTGATCTGTTTACATTTACTGTTAACGATGGCCCATTCCACTCAACTAATAATGAGGACATGTGAAAGGAGCAATAACATCTTACTACCTATATTAACTTCTACTTGGTCAAATGATGGCACGTACAAAAGCAATGCATCAATATGAAAGGTTGCTGAGCATGTAATAATGGCATCGATTTGTCACTGGAACTTTGATTAACCTTAAACATTAGCATGTCTGCTAGGCTGCATAAATCAGGTATTCGCTCTACAAAAAAACATGCTATGCTGAGATGCAAAAACAGGAAATTTATTGATTTTCTTCTTTTTCATGTCACGAGGGATGAGAATTTAATGGACCCTCATTATGCCACTGCATGCAGTTGTGGTGTTTCACGCACAGATCTCTGCCAAGACTCTACTCCAGTTGATTAAGAATGGGACGGTCAGCTTGATTAGCTTGCACAAAGCTCCTGCTGGCCACAGTTTGTTATCTGTTACTGCGGCCAGAGTTAAAATTAGCTACAGCGACCTGTGCAGGATTCACTGCCAGTCTGAAAAACTCACTTTGGACTCATTTTACTCTTAATAATTTCCTTTTACTCGAAAGTGTTTCAAGGGCCATGCAAAAAAATATTAATTCATTGCACAAAATGGCATAAATTGGAAGACTCAATTAATAACTACATTTCACAATTTATGATTATTACATGGTTAATGTACACATGCACAGTTTGAGGAAAACCCTCATCAAGATCTTTATTTGATCAAAAATACTGTAATAATAGTAATCTAGTGAAATATTACATATAAATATTATATTACAATTTAGATTAGAAGAATATATCTTTCATATGTACGTTTTGGCACTGTTGTTATACTTCTGTCTATGTTCCTTCTTGTCTAACACGGTTTTCTTGTTGTTTAAGTTGTTGATGTTAAATTGTTGATGACATGTCTGCACTTCAGTTCCTTGAAAGAACCACATTTTGCCTGACCACATTGACCTTATGTTTCCATTTCCCTGCAGCTGGTTAAACATGACAGTAAAGCGCTGAATTTGACTTTGAAAAGGCATATGTTAACAAGTTATATCCTCTGTCTTAGATTATTCAAAGAAAACTACAAGGAATGCATGACCAAAAAAACATAACTGAAGTATTTGTTTGCATGTATAAACAAATTTGGATGAAGGCATTTGAGCATAACATTGGGAAAATAAAGACAGTCTAAGGACGCACACACACACACATGCACACATACACACACATGAATATATATAGTTTTTGAGGACTCGTCATAGGTCTGTATTTTATACAGAAAAACTAATTATTTTCAAAAAAAATGCTTATTATATGGCCTTACCCTGCCCCTGTACTTCTAAATTCAATCTTCATGGGAAACCTGTAGAAAATTTTGAATGTTAAATTTCCTCGTTAATATGATTTTTAAGCATTGTGAATTACAAGAACACAAGTCATGTCCTTGTAAACCACCATAATAGAGTACAACTATCATACCTATGTCATTATACAATTTAATATCCTCATAAACCACATAAACGTGTACACAGATGCACACACAGGCAGCAGCTGCTCTCCACTAAAGTGTGAGTCTCAGCTCACCTTTGACCCAACATAAACATGTTGACATTATCACACACTGGGTCATACTTAGCTGCAGTTAGCAGCTGACTCCCTTGTGCTTAATTATTTATTTATTTTTCTTCACCATCATCATTTGCTAGAAGAAACCACACTGGCATTTATAGCAGCATGAATGCCAGCATTCAGCTATTTATGAAGTGTCATGTATTAAGCAGAATCTTTCATTCATTCATTCATTTTCTTTTTGGCTTAGTTCCTTTATTAATCTGGGGTCGCCACAGGGGAATGAACCACCCAAGCAGAATCTGAATACTGAAATTGCACTTATGTTTTTTAAGTCCATAATGAGATTTGATGATCAAAACATTTGGTCAAAAATGTAATTCATTATTTGGATAAGGAAAGCTGTGTAAATAATATCAGAACTATCATCACCGGTGATGATACACAGATGGCTTAAAATCCTTTTTGTGTTAGGAACTGTACCTCTACCCCGGATTTTAATTTTGACAGTTTATAAGCTGAGCAAAAACCTTGTAACGAAGGGTAAAACTAGCAATTTGTTGCGTGTTGTAACATCTTCATGGATGCATTTATTTAGGATTATAATTATTGAATGGTATAAAGCAAAATCAATAAATCAACAAGGGTCTGTCTGTATATACTCAACCATATCCAGGAATTCACCAACATCAAGTGTGATTTACCTTTATCTCTGTATTTATTCTTCAGGTCAAGTCAATATCATAATAAAGCATTTGAATGTCCACTGAGGAAAGTGATGTGTACTTGAAACAGTTGGTTTTGGTCTCTTTAAAAGTCTTTAAGACGGCCTCACAAGACACCTGATGGCAGAACAATATAAAACAAAGACTGTTTGGCAATGCAAAATACATTTTAATTTTAATTGTATTTTACTATACATTTATTAAATATTACTTTATTTATTATAATTTATTAAACAATGCTATTTATGAAACAGCAATAGAAAGATGCTAGGCAAATCAGTCAACAATTGCAGTGTTTTCATTTAATTTCTATAAAGGTATACAACTTTTTAACTTAACTGTTTGCTCTAAAGCAAATAATAGATGATTGAGACCAAATATTGCCTATAGATATGCCCAAAGTGAATTATATTTCATGTTTAAATACTACAGAGACATGCACGAAATTCCAGGAAAAGGGTCTGTGGTAAGGCACTGGTAAGCGACTTTTTTTATTTTTATTTTTTTTTTAAATTGGCTACCTTTTGAAACAAAACAGCTCATTTGAAGTCTGAAAAAACTGCATGTTTATAAGATTACTATTGCATTGAATTGAGGTATGATATCCGGAAGAGACACAACACTTCAGGATGACTAATTGACTGCTTTCAAACTGTCAGACATCTTTCAGCTGCCTGCTCTCAGACAGGGATTTATAAGTCAATGCTGAGCATTGATTCACACCTGTCTGTCTGAAGTCTGAATCTGAAAAAAAAAAAAAAAATAGAGATCCATTCTGCTGAGAGATCTCTCTTTGTCATTTCACCCCAATTTTACTGTTAATTCCATTCAATCATTTCATTCCATATTTTCCACTTCAGCCAATCAGGTTTGCTCAAGGTTCATGTTATTAACAATTATTAACCCATTAATTTAAACCACACAAAAGAAGCAAACAGCTGTTACATATAGTGTTCAAACCTGACAAAACTCATCATCAACCTGTTAAGCTGAATTGATGTTTTGACAGTTTAAGTGGCAGTGGTAGGGGGGTGATTTCATTACTCGTGTCTAGTTTGTCGCTATATTTGCAGAGTTAATAGTTGATTCCTGAATTATAGGGAATGCAATTTCCTGCAATAACATGTAGGTGAGCATCTGTTTTTCAGCCAGACGTCAGTGTGACAGAAGAGCCACTCATCTGTGTGATTAGAGGCCTCTGGTGCACCTGTGGCAGCAGCATGGATTCCCCCAGTGTTTCCATTAAAGCAGAGATCTCAGTAGGCACCGTTTCCTCTTTCAGTGCCAGAGACTGATGTTCCAGTCAGCAAACTGAGTGTGAAATGTCTGGTTCCTGGCACACAAGGACGCCGGGTTCCCATTCTGCCTTTCAGACTGTGTTCTTTGCATGGTTGAAGATTATGAAGATTACTGGAAAACTTGAATCTTGCCTTAGGGAAGTCCCGGACATGCTTGGCAGTTGTTGAAGCAAACACAATGTGTTAAAATCAAGTTTGAAGGGCTGTTTGGGATTTAGAGCTCCTAAAAGCTTCCATTAACACTTTAGAATAAGACTCAATTTTGTAACACATTTGTTAATAAATTATTATCATGGCTACAGTTCAAAACAATGTTTCATTCATTTACTAATATAATTAGGTTATTTCAAGTAATGTTCATTTCAACCTTTACTAATGTCATATCTGTTCATTATTATTTGATGGTGCTGAGCTAACAGGAAACTGCTTTATTTTTATATATTTTTATATAGTTAATGTAATTAGAGAATAACTAGTTTACATTATTAAACATTACAGTTTATTATTGCATTAATTAATCTATATTAATGTTAATTAATAAACATATTTTGTAATGATGATGGATTGTACCATATAATTTATCAGACAATATTAGATTTTTCAATGAATTTTGATGTTAATGTTTAACATAAAACTATATTTAATGTTTAATTGTTGCATCTTTGAATCTTTACAATACTTTTTAGTAAAATGACATTTGCTGTCATTTTATTTACATTTTTGAAAACAAAAAAGCACACCTGTAATTGCATTACTGTACATGTTACTGTTAAAATTATATACATAATATATTATATATTGTGAAATTATCAAAGTTTTTAAAAATTTAAAATGACACAAAATTAAGAATAAATGACCTTTTTAACTTTTTAAAACTACTTTTAATTCTGTTTAAATTTAATAAACAACATAAAACTGGAAACATAATATAATTAGTAGTTTACAAATGATTCAGCCCTTACACATGATAATACATGAGATCACATTCTTACCAGCTGTGCCAAAATACAAACATCCTTCCGATTAAGTCAGCATGACTTACCTTTTTGACCCAGCCAACTAAAACAAGTGCAAGACAGAACTTGCAGCTCAAATGGTTTGCAGGGGAGTATGGTCTGTTAGTGTGGTCCATTATGATTCCAGCAGTTGTATTAGTGCAATGTTTTTAATTACATGCATGACTTGCTTTGCTGTCTATTCTGTCATTTTCTCATTGCTGGAGGCGCCGGGTGCTGTAACTTAGCACTGTTGTTTTGTTAATTGCTTTAGATCACTGACCGATGGACTTGCAGAATGAGATGCTTTCTGCCATGTTGTCTCATTTGCAATTTTAAGGTCTAGACTTTAATTAGCCAAACGAGCTCCTTTTTTTTTCAATGTCTATATTACACTCGCACAATTTCCATTTATTTTGACATAGACACCTGCTCACACGAGTAATGAATTCTGCTATTTTATTATAGTCATCATTCCACAGCCTAAAGTCATTAAGCATCACAGAGGTTGTTAGACACGATGCGTCCTGTATTCATGACAATAGCCTCAGGAACATGTTATGCTGTGTGAGATGTCTAACACTGAGATCAGTCTAATTTATTAATTGTTCTCACAAAGGCTGATGTGGGTCGTAATGATTGCTTAATTGTGAAATGGTTTAATAAAGCTCATAAAACAAAACATTCGCATATTGAATCGTACGCATCTCTCTTCGCAGTTTTAAGACTGAGCCCGTATCACTTTTCCAGTGGAAAATTCATCGGATGCTAGATGTGTGGATGTCAGGGTTGGCTGTGAATTAAAACTCTACAGAGTGATTAATAAATCATTATGTAGAGCTTAGTTGCTGCAAAAAGTGATGCAATGATCAACAGTCTTTTATCTGTAATATCGTGAAAATATTGAAAGAAATAACAGGATGTAAACAAGCCGTGAGCCCAGAAAATGTTAAAGTGAGTAGATCTCAGTACCAATAATGTTTTAAAATGCATTGCTGAGAAAGCATAAAAAAAGCCAAGGCGACCTTGGCCAGGACAGTACGGTAAGACTTTTAATTGTTATGTACTGTAGTTCTTCTCAGTAACAACACACTGCTACGAGTGTGATATTGTGGTTATACAACAGTTTGACGGCATAATCGTGTATATAAAAATGAAAAAAAATCCTTTTGTTTGAGGAACCACTTTCTTCCACCATTCATACACATCTGCAGCTGATGTCAAAACAGCAGAAGCCTTTAATAATTCACCAACGTCACTTTAGAGCTAGTATTTAAATGATTCCTAATGTCTAAAGTGATAACAAAACAGGTGACTTTTCTCACATTTTAAGATTATAAGGCTGAACCGCATAAAATGCCATCAGTCTAGAGACATTTCTCAGTATTTCTCTGTTGCAATCGGGATATCACAATAATTAACCCCGAAAAAGTCAAAGCAAAGCAAACACTACCAGAAACACTAATACTGTGGTATAAATACAGCACTACAACATACAAAAGAGAGAAATCGACTTAGAAAGTCACTTACCCATTTTATAATTTTTTAATGAGCTGTAGTTTGAAATTAAGTTTTTCACCTCTAAGGGCTTATTATGCGATCTCTTTCTCCATCTTGTGGCGCAACATCAACCGTCATTGCTCTGCTCATAACAGGTCGATGGATACCGACGCGCTGTATCTCTGAAATTATAAATAATAAAAATAGGCACTGTCCTTATAAATAAACTGCATAGTTGCAATCAAAACAACTACATTCTCGCCTAAAAAGTCTCAAAAGAACATTATGTTGTCCAACAGCTGCAAAAATTTTCAAACTGTAGTGAGTTTATTGATCTGCTGTCACTCTATGTGGGTGGAGTAATACAGAAGGTGTAGAGGAGAGCAGATGAGGCTCTACGAGTGCTGTTATTGCAGATGATCGCACGGCTATCAGCCAGTCAGATTTGAGAACCAGACAGAACTGTTTTCAAGATCTACACACTGTATTATTGTGTTTAGGATTGTTTGAATCAAAAAAAGCATACTAATATATATATATATATATATATATATATATATATATATATATATATATATATATATATATATATATATATATAGATGTATATATATAGATGTATGTATATATATAGATGTATGTATATGTAGGTGTATGTATATGTGTGTATATATATCTATATCATATATTAGTATGTTTTACTATGTTTTCTTGATTCAAACAATCCCAAAGTCAATAACAAAGGGTGTAGATCTTGAGCAAATCCTTATTTGCTACTTTGATAATGTAGCGAACTGAGCATGTGACAACAGAGTTAAGGAATCCATATTCAGATTATTCAGAATAAGGATGATTGACATGAAACTGATACTTCAACAATGTTTTAAGATCTCAAAGCATAGATGTTTCAAAACACTTCTTCGACGTTTGATTCAAAACGTTCATGTCATAAAGTGATTTAAAGCATCAAGGCATTTCCCAAGCATTTCAAGTGATACCTGCAGAATATGATTGACAAGGTTGTTAACAAACAGACGTCTGATGTCAGACCGATGTTACAACACATTAAAAGTATAGGGCATTAAAAACTAATTTTAAATGACTACAATTGCTTCTTTCTGGATTTGAACCTACGGTGACATCATTCTGATCGGGACACTATCCACTCCCCTAAATCATGATGATTTGATGATTCATTTATACAGCATAGGTTATAATTTGTCAATTCGGTTTGAGAGCAATACTTGAAAATGACTTCTAGGTGTCACTATGGAGATGTGTGTCTCCATATTTGCTTCAACTGTTTCAGTGTTTCAAGAAGCTTTGCTCTGCCCATCACTAATTTGGAATAAGCGTGGTCAAAATGAGCAAACAGTACCAATGTGTATGGGATTGGTTTAAAAAATAGTTATGATAATCGGAATCAGGTGGAGCTGTAATCACTAAAATGAATTGTGGGAAATGGAGTCTGGGTGAGTAGCAATGGTGCATGATAAAGTGCTGTCTAGAGGAGCTTGTGGCCACTCCAGTTGGTGATTAATAATATCTGCTATAGCAAATCAGGGATCTGAAGTGTTATCTGAATACTTTGAGTAGTTTAAATAATAAAAAAAAAAGTATGGTGGGTGCGTACAGTGACTAAATTACCAATTGTGAACAGTTTTATAATGGTTGATCACTCAGATTTACACCTCTTGTATTTAAAATGAATTCTCCAAACAGAAGCACAATTTGAAGATCTAATTACACTGTGTTGAACTCAAGTAACTTTGGTGTGCTCTGATGCTTTGATTCATTTAATATAAACAGCATCTAACTGCTATGTGAGTGATTATTTTCATGTCCAGTGTAGACACAGTGTGAAGTATTCTTTCTTTTTTGCATGTGTGTGATTTTTTCTTCTTTGCATTACAAACAATTTGTGTTTATTTTGAGTGGACCACTGACCCTGATGTAAACTTACAGTACCACTGTGCATTTTAATCCATTTTTAGTTTCAAATCTTTCCCAAAGCTATAGTATGTAACAAGTTCTGAGTGCAGATTGATCAATGAGCTTGCTGCTACTAAGTTTTGTCCAGTGCTTTTGTATCACCATCTAATCTGGTTTGATGGTTTCTTCTTTGATCTGTGAACTGTATGTCATCATGACTACTATCATGTGATGTTTATACACCCTCCTTTACTTTAAAAGGAAATGTTCATGCTAGACTTTGCTCATGACCTGCATGTCAACTTTTCAGATTTTTAACTGGTTGATTTTCTACTTTTTTTGCAGCCCACCATATTTGGGACACTAATTGAAAAACCACTGGGGGACCACAATGCAGTAAGCAAACACAGCTTATATGTTCTAACTATTTTACTTTTTGGAGATAAAACGATGTAATGAATACAATACAATATGTGGTCTTCACTTATTAAAAGGCATTTTCCTTGATCTGATCGAAAGAGGTCATCCGAGACACATTACTGTTTTACATCTGCTGTGGTCTCCACTTTCATTGAAACTTTCATCATATTTTGTCACGCTCTACTTTTGTGGGAACGTTCTATCTATGTGATGCATATCTATTATTGCAAGAACAATGGGTGCTGTCAAATAAACCCAAGTTACACTGGCTTGTTAGTGGGAATGCAAGTGAATGAAAATATTGTGGATGGTAACTGCAGTTATTATCATAATTTGTGTGTTTTGATGCAATGCAGAAAAGCATGAATACTTTGTTTTAGTGGGGATTCTCGGAAACATCCCATAATGATCTTGTTAAGTCAGTAGGCAGAGAGTAGTTTTTTTTTTGTTGATTTAGAAGCATTCAATCACCTGATCATTTACACTATGAAAACAATCTAATTTAATGGTGCTATATTTTGTTTTTTTGACAGTTCTAAAGCATAAAAATGCCATAATATGTTTGCAGATATTTAAGAAACACATGTGTTCCTTGTCGGAATGTCTTTACCCAATGATATTTCGGCATCCTGCATTGCCTTGGTGGAAAATACAGCACATTTCTTTTAAGCTTTAAAGGCTGCCTCAATTTATGCAAGTGTGGCCCAAAATGCAGCCTCTGAAATGAGCTGCAGATTCAGAATGACAAAAAATGATTCATTCAAGGAGGTGGTTCATTCAATTAGCAAATAATAAAAATATTACAAATGTGAATATAGGCTAAGGAGCTTATAGTGTAAGGCTTAATTGTCAGGTATACTCACTCCTGTTGGTGTCGTCAGTCTGGCAAAATGAGTCATCTGAGAAGGGGCAGAGTGAAAAAAATATCCCTCCAATAATTTAAAAATTGTTCTGCAATACCTATTTCAACCACTAGGTAATCTGTCAATCCTTTTATATTTCATTTCATTTTCCTACGGCTTAGACCCTTTATTCAGGGGTCACTACCGCGGAATGAACCGCCAACTTATCCAGCATATGTTTTACACAGAGGATGCCCTTCCAGCTGCAACCCAGTACTGGGAAACACCCATACACTCTTACATTCATGCACATACACTAAGGACAATTTAGCTTACCCAATTCACCTAAAGTGCATGCCTTTGGGGGAAGCCAGAGTACCTGGAGGAAAACCCATGCGAACATGGGGAGAACATGCAAACTCCACACAGAAATGCCAACTGGCTTAGCCGGGACTCAAACCAGCGACCTTCTTGCTGTGAGGCGAAAGTGCTAACCACTGAGCCACTGTGTCACCCTCAATCCTTTATACTGCACCTTTCATACATTTCTGATGACCTACAGTAGAAAGTGACTAAAAGTGGACAAGCTAAAAAGTTTTCACTCCTGTTTACATCTGTATTCAACATCATTCACATGATTACACTGACCAAAATGCCATCCTAATATCAGGTTTAAATTGGGCCTCTGACACACAAGTCTGTTCTGCTCTAGACAGGTTACCTGTTTATCTTTATTCATAGTCAGCCAGTGTTTATATTCAATATAATGATGAAATTTTTCATTTATTACTTGCAATTCTTGACAGCTTAACTATACACCAAGTCAGTACAGAATTGGGATGAGGAATGCAAAGCTTGCCAAGCAGCAAATGACTTATTCAGTTACTTGTGGTGCCAAGTGCATGAGGAAACAGACTTTCATTACATTCATTCATCACAAATAATCAATTTGTCATAACGGTTTGTCATGTCGCCACTTCCTTGCCCCATGATATGTTATGATGATCTTTCATTTGTTTGTGACAATGATGGCCTGAAGCAGTACAGGATGCAAATGAAGATCCAGAGGTGAATTCATGCACAATATGAGTGATATGATAAACACTGCTTTTTAAAGCGCCCTATTATGTGTTAAAAAAGGTAATCTTTTGGTTTTAGGGGTCTCCAACAACAGGCTGATATGCATGCAAGGTCAAAAACACTTTCATTGTTATAAAATATAATATACATTTATTTCTACCTAATTATTCCAACAACTCCCATGATTCGTTCAGCGATTCATTTGTTTCCAAACCCCTCCTTAGCGTGATGCTAATCTGCACTGATTGGTCTGATGACCAAGTCTGTTGCGATTGGTCGACTGCGTTCAGCGTGAGACAGAGAGAATCGCCCACCTCGGCTTATCAACAATTTTGAAGTAGTCAGAGTGCAGAGTGTATGTGTGAGCCCAATAAATGCATTAAAGCAATGCAGTTTAACACCAGCGTATTGCTCTATACTTAACCATGACACACATTCAGTATTAATCCACACAGTGGCAAAAGCTGAACTATTTTAAAACTTGACCGGCGCACTTGTGTAGGAACAGCTCATGGTGGCCATAATAACGGCAAATGGCAGTGGAACACGAGCTCACAAACGCATTTAAATCTGTAAACAAAGCGGCACGTGTCGCGTTTTCAACATGGTTTTAGACGCGATATGAGAACTAGATAGTACAAGCGGTTACAAGTAACAAAACACAATTAAATACATATTTTGCAAGCTAGAAAAAACAAGGAGGCAACCATTTTAATCGCACTTAAGTTACTTACACTTGTGAAATAGAGGAAGGAACTGATCCATGAACTGTGCACTGTAAAGTTCCTGTCAAGCTCTGACAAAGTCCCATACATCAATAGTGTTTTCTGATCCTTCATTTAACAAACGAATGCCCTGTCGTAAACGTGTAGATTGCTGAAGCAGTCGCCAGAAAAATTACGGGAGCACAGCACAAGGCTTCAACCGCTGACTCTTTACAGCCTCATCTTTGGGTAAGGAAAATAACTTTCCCTCACACTTCAGAGCACAGCGTCTATGCAATTTGATTCAACCGTGATCTGCTACAGTGTTTGTCTTCCTCTTTTTCTTTCTACAGTGTTTGTAGGCGAGGTTTCAATTTTCCCAGCAACAAATGGGCGGGGCTTGAGTTCTGTAACAATGTCACGCCGACACGGCTAAAGATTTGTTGCTGCGGCAATTCATTTGAACCACTCTGAGTCGACTCTTTTATAGATGAATCAATAGTTTTTTGTTTTGTTTTTATAATTATTTTTTCTGGGTTTTCACCTTTATTGAATAGGACAGAGAGAATTGACAGGAAAGCGTGGGGAGCAGAGAGAGGGGAAGGGTCGACATAGGACTTCGAGGCGGACTCGAACTCAGGTCGCCGTGAGCACCAGAGTGTATGTGTCGACGCACTAACCACTACACCACTGGCACCGACATGAATCAACAGTTTTAAACACTGCACACTTTAATAGCTCTTTAATAGTTTATTCAAATAGTGCATGATTTTTCATATGATGGGTTTTCCTTTTTTAAATTATTAATTCATCTGATTTAGGCTTAGGTGTGTAAGGCCATGATGCACACTAAAAGTTGTTCTTTGAAGCAACTCTCTTTCAGTCCTGCGGATACTCACAGCTGGAGATCACATTGTATTCTGTGAAGTTTTGGGCATCAGGCATGCTTTCTCTGCCTAATGAAACCTGGGAGAATCCAACTTGCCCAAAGACACACAGGAGGATCAAGGCCTAATATTATGCTAACGTATGCGTGTCGAACAATGGGACTGTGCACCAGAGCCAGTCGACACATGAGATCAGTGCAGAAGGCTTAACTCCAATGAGATGAGCTTTAAGGATTAATGCAATTACAATGTGCCAAAGCCAAATTGATTTTTTGCAGTGCTTTTGTTCTCTGCAAACTTACATTATTCAGATCCCTCATCCACCTTCTCTGCTGTAACGCATGATCTGAGGTTTGTGTATGAAAACATGGAAAGCATGTCTTAAGAATGATCGCCATTGGTCTTGTGCTTCATGGTTAATTGATGTGAGGAATTAAATATTTTAACTGAACGACATTTAATTAAGCAGCATTTTAGCTTTGACTTTTTAATGAATTGTTCATTGACTGAGCTATACCAAGAATTCAGCAGCACTGGGACTCTTTCTGCAATGTCTATTGATGCACCAGTATAGCCTTTTCCCTTTAGTTCCAAAAAGGAACCTCTAAATCTAAGTGCAACTCTAAAGTTGAGAGAATCACATGCACAGTGATCATAGCAAGTGAAGCGATGGACAATTCGAGTTGCATTAAGAGTACCATGAATGTTTGACTGACGATTGACTTGCTGCCTGAGGTTGTCCATTTGGTTGGTGTCCCATGAAAAGTGGCCAGGCAGCTTGACGGGAGCTCTGGAATTTTAATCAGTGTTTTGAGGGGGGTGTCTGATCCTCTGGAGCAGTTCAGGACAAGCTCTATATTTAGAACACATCTGCACACCATTTGAATAATACAGTAGTGACCAGCAGCATAATGATCTGACACAACTCTACAATAGACGGTTCACTACTTGAAAGGGAAGTTGAGATGGTCATAAAGGCTCTGAAAGAAGTGTCATTTTTATAATGTTGTTAGATGTGAACCTCTTGATTTTCATTAAATGTTTATCAAAAGTATGCGTGGAATGTATGAAAAATTCAGAGGCTTCAAGTGCTGTTTGAAATTTTCTTCTAAAATTAGTATTTTTCTCAGGCTTTTGTGTATATGTTTCATTCATTCATTCATTCATTTTCTTTTCAGCTTAGTCCCTTTTTTAATCAGGGGTCGCCACAACGGAATGAACCGTCAACATATCCAGCAAATGTTTCATGCAGCAGATGCCCTTCCAGCTGCCACCCATCACTAGGAAACACCCATACACTTTCATTTATTCACACACATACACTACGGCCAATTTAGCTTACCCAATTCACCCTTACAGTCTTTTAGACTTGTGGGGGAAACCAGAGCTGTATATGTTCAGTAATTTTATTTTTATGGGTAATAATAGGTTATTTTCAATGTCTTTAAAGTTAAATAATTTCTTAATATAAATATAGGAGGCTGAGAAAAGTGTTATTTTAGAAGAAATTCTCGAACAGCACTTTAGGGGATTTTGCATCTGAACTCTTTATGGTTTAAAACACTATTTTAACTGATGCACATATACAGTTGAAGTCAGAATTATTAGCCCCTTTGAATTCTTTTTTCTTTTTTAAATATTTTCCGAATGATGTTAAACAGAGCAAAGAAATGTTCACAGTATGTCTGATAATATTTTTTCTTCTGGAGAAAGTCTCATTTGTTTTATTTCGGCTAGAATAAAAGCAGTTTTTAATTTTTTAATAATAATTTTAAGGTCAAAATTATTCACCCCTTTGAGCTATAATTTCTTACGATAGTCTACAGAACAAACCATCGTTATACAACAACTTACCTAATTTCCCTAACCTGCATAGTTAACCTAATTAACCTAGTTAAGCCTTTAAATGTCATTTTAAGTTGTAAAGAAGTGTCCTGAAAAATATCTAGTCAAATATTATTTGCTGTCATCATGGCAAAGATAAAATAAATCAGTTATTAGAAATGAGTTATTAAAACTATTATGTTTAGAAATGTGTTGAATAAAATCTGCTCTCTGTTAAACAGAAATTGAGGAAAAAAATAAACAGGGGCGAATAATTCAGGGGGGCTAATAATTCTGACTTCAACTGTATATCTATATAGTTCTGTATAGTAATTTTATTATACTTTTTCAATATGTCAAAGTGTTTTTAAAAAGTATTCGTATGTATTTGTTTTTCCTTTTGGTTGTTGTACGTTTAAGTCTTTATTTATTTCTTTTTTTTTTCCATGAGTTATTGGTTTTGATGCCCCGTGGGTCCTCATATTGAGTTGGTTTTTCTAGGTCACCACTATCTAACGTCAAATGCATTTATTTGATGCCATGCAGCCGACTGCATTGCCATGGCAACAGGAAAAGCTTTTATGCCCACATGTACCCTTTGAAACAGTGAATCTTCAAAGAGGAGGCATCATTTTCAGACAACATCGCATTAATATAAAACTGTTTTATAGGCCTGTTTATTTTAAATAGCACTCTTATTATCTCAGTTCTGTATTTCTCATCTTATTGTGAGTCATATTTGTTTATGTGAATGCGTTTCATTTTGGTGAGCACTTTATATCTATTTTGACATATGTGGAAGCTCATTTCTACCATATAAGAAAAAAAATGTGAAAGAAGGATATAGCTGACATTAAAAGTCATGATTATGATGTACAATATGGAAAATGAGAAAGTAATAATTTTGACTATTAATGTCATAATTATGATTCTCATGATCTCACAATTCACTAAGTGAATTAAGAGACCATAATAAATACATTATAGTTTATTTATATAGTTGATTTTCACAATAAGTATTGTTTCAAAGCAGCTTTACAAAAGGTGTGCATTATTACATTACATAAAATGAAGGTGCGAGCTGTTGAGCATATACATAGTTAATCTGGAGTTATACAACATAATGTACAGTTACCTGTTTTTACACTAAAATCATCTACATTTTGGATGGCCTGAGGGTAAATGTACAGCAAATTTTCAAGTATGGGTGAAATATTCCTTTTAAGTAGTGTTAACATTAATAATTTATTTTGAGTCTTTTTTTTTGTGCCTTTAAACAAATTCATGAGTACTGGATGCCTGCTCCTGGTACACCATATGAAAGTTGCTTGAAAACAAAGCTGTAAATCCATCCTAAAATTAATAGATATAAAAACAACACTTCATAAAAATGTACACAAAAATAAAACAGGCAAAGTATATTCAATAATTTATAGATTATAGAACATTGGACATTACCTAAAAAAATTGTGTCAGACATATCAATAATTCTGAGATTAAGGATGAAGTCGCAGACAGTGGCTTATTTTCACTATTAATGTCAAAATTATGACTTATGATCTCATAATTAACTTAGTGTCTGGTAATTTCAGTTTGATTATGTATGATAAATAATGTTTGGTTGCTCTTTATTTTACAGTACATAATGTTTACTTGCAGCGTACGTACCTAAGAAATTACTGGATATTATAAGGTAACTACATAGGTTATAGTTAAGTTCAGGGAAGCGTTTATAATAATAATAATAATAATTCCTTACATTTATATAGCGCTTTTCTGGGCACTCAAAGCGCTTTACACAATGGGGGGAATCTCCTCATCCACCACCGTATCTCATTTACTGTTTGGGGTATATGTACATCAGAAAGAGCACTGTAAAATAAACGACTAATTTAAAGCAACACCAATGAAACAAATCGTAGGATTTAATCATGCTACCAAAGAGCATCAGTAATTCTATAAATGGAAGAAAATATAATGAAAAATGTTCAGATCGCTTTATTTAATGAAGTGTATGTACATTTAATTTTTGTAGGAAGTACTTGTATATCACACATGCTTCAGCTTGTTGAGTGAAATCCAGGATTATCTTGGAGTCTGCCAGCCTCTGGTTTCCTGCCAACTGATGCAATGCTGGTCACTCAATCTAACGATGATGCATTATGTAACGAGTCAGGGCTCGTTATTAAGCTCTTCGTTTTTCCTATATAGCATTGCTTCACAATTGGTAGATCCTCATGACCTAGAAAACAGAGGTTCTAACAGACAGAGAGAAAAAATTTGTTCTGTAGCACACAAAACTACAGTATGTACAACTAACGGTACAGTTGTTTAATTTAATGGTCGAAGAATCTGCTGGCGACATACTGTAAGTTCATCCCCTGCACTTTATCATTAAAAAGTCACATAAAGGCTTTAGTGAAGCAATTTGTATACATAAATCTGTAGTAATGTAAAATATGTATACATTTGTAATTATAAATGTACATCAAAATATGTTCAAAAAGACAAAATAGCAATATGTGACCTGATGTTGCCATGATTCCCTCACTTGTCTCACTTCACTTTCGCATTTAGATTCTCTAGAACATTTAGAGAATTCACACCACAAAAGCTGTAAAAAAAATTTTTTTGCAACACAGTGGTCATGATGGAGTTAACAATGCAAGTTTCATTGCATAGACTTGGACAATAAGGAATATTTGGAAATCTGGAATCTGAAAGTTCAATAAAAATCTAAATGCTGAGAAAAATCTTCTTTACATTTTTCTGAATTAATTATTAATCAAAAATTGAGTTTTGATATGCATAATAAATTTACAAAATATCTAAATGAAACATGATATTTTGCTAATATTCTATAGTTTTTTGACAAAAGAAAAATCAATTATTTTAACCCATAAAGTGTATTTTTGCTTATTGAAATAAGACCAGGGTGACATTTTGTGAAACGTATGCAAATAATGTCTTTATAAAAAAAAAAGTATGTTTGTGTGGTAATTTAAAATTGTAAATCATTTAAATTAACATGGCCATTGATTAATTAATGTGGTGATTTAAATTAAGAAATTAAAAATAAATTAAAAATGTTTTATTTAAATTAACAAAGTTTCAAAAATAGAATGTTTAAAATAAACAAAATTAAGTAAAATTGTAATATTGTAAGTTATTATAACAATTTGAAATAATGCATAATTTATTTTTAAATCAAAAGTTCAAAAATCATTGATCAAACTTAAATCTGAATAGTTTAGCATTATAAATGTTTCACCATTACTGATCAATTTAATTAATTCTTGCTAAAAAAAAAAAATAATTCTGACATTTCGAACAGTACTGAATATATATATATATATATATCTACAAAAAAAAGTATTTTCTGGTGCCTGAAGAAGGATCCAGTTATTCTCATCTAGAACTGTTCTCTTACTGAAACCTCTTCTTTTTTTCAGACAGTTTTGTCTAGTTCTCAGATGAACATTCCTGTGGTGAAGAGCAGTGGTTGAGGGTCATTCTTGTGGATAACCTGACCACTTCTATGTGTGTTTTTCAGGTTTATTGTAGGCAGATTGAGATAGTTGAATGTCAAATGTACAATCTGGTGCTTCGGCAAACTTTGATTGACTGTGAGAAAGCAAACAAGTTCTTAACAATGTCCTGATGTTTTAGGCTTTTTAAAAAAAGATGTGTTGTACCATTTTATAAAATTTTAATTTAACTGCCTGCTTGAATTAACATGCTTTATATTTTTCTAGGTTTTCCTTAATTCGTCTGCAAATAGCATAAGACCTATTATCATTAGTGGTGTTTTTACAAACACATAGGGGAGTTCACGATGGCCCACAGCCTTTACACAGTAAAGTCAGTCTATCCTCTGGTGAATAAAATGTATGCATCTTTGTTTGTGGGAGAGTGTCACTGAAGCTTTGCTATTGGTTATTGCATTGGCACATACACACTAAAATGCATAAAACGAAATGTCTAGACCAACCCCTTGTCAGAAGGAAAAACAAAATATGAAGGCTTTAAATTCACACTGCATAGACATTGTGAAAACAAAGTGTTGATTTTGTGTGGTGGGGAAAGCGCCTACGCACAAGCTGTTCTGCCCATAAACATGGGGCCAAGTGACCTTCCTCTGAGGATGTTTGTCTTGCGAGGAAAGGCTGCTTTGATAACTAACTGACTCAGCGCTTTTGTACAGGCTGCTTTATGCCAGTGTTATGGATGGGCTACTACACCCCAACCTCCCTAAGATGAGTTTGAACTGTAATAACAAACAACCTTTTGTATTTAATGACCTAGATCACTGTGACGCAGTGCTTCTTCAATGGTTTACGTCTTTGTTCAACATGCGTAAGTGTTATGAGAACGTAATTGAGGTCAGGAGAGCAGTTCATGAATGAAGCAATACTGTGTTCTGAAACGTTTGATACATTTATAGCCATTGATGAAGACCAACACAAAACTACATCTAAGTGATGTGTCAATTGACAACATACAGACAAAAGCTGATGTTTTTTTTTTATTATTATTCAGGCTAAAAATGTTTATCACTAGCTATGATTACCAATAATCTGGTAATTCATTGAATTTAATACCTGTTGTGTAATTGGATCAGTTTAGTCACACTTTATTTTAAAGTGCAATTCTCGCTAATAATTCAATTCAATTCATGTTAGTGCTTTTACAATGTAGACTGTGTCACAGCAGCTTAACATAGAAGTTCTAGTAAATTGAAACCATGTCAGTCCAGTTTTCAGAGTTTAAGTTCAGTTTAATTCAGTTCAGTTTGGTTTAATTTTTACTGCTGAAAGTCCAAACATTGAATAACAAATCCATCGATGTGCAGCTCCCCAAGTCCCAAACCAAGACAACCATTTCTCGACCATTTCACGACCATTTCTCCAAACTGGCCAAACGTCTTGTGAAGAGCTGCAGTCTAGTAGCTGGAGGCTGGAGAACGCTGGACGTCCATCGTGACGAAACTGCAGGTGTGAGTAGGTCACCGGCGGGTTTTCAGGCTGACCCATGGGATCAATGTGGAGCCTCGTTTGTCACTGTGGCCTTTCAGAAATCGATCTCATGCTCTCCACTGCTCCATGACCGCCACAGCATTTGCTCAGTATACGACCTGGTCCAGGGTTATGGAGACCTCTAGAAGTCCTCTATCGTTGGCATCATCTCTTCACAGGTCTTGGATCAGTGATGCTACACAATTGCTAGTGGCCTCGGGATGAATATCCCCAGGTAGAAATAGAGAACAAAGAAAATAATTAGCTTAGCTGCTGTTCATAGTGTATTTGAACAGGAGATATTAAATATCAAGGCAAAAATGAAGTGCTATAAACAAAAATAGCACTTATGTGAACAAACATAGAAACAAACATGTAAAGCATATGAGTATTTCTAAAACTATGTCAGGTGCACTAAGACAGGAGGAGTGTGTCCTACAGATGGTTGTCGAGCCCACTCACCTGCATGGAGCACACTTATGCATCACACCATTATGTGATGCATTGTGCGTATGCTTTACTAAAAAGATGAGTCTTTAATGTAGTTTTGAGAGTGTGTCTGAGCCTTGGACATTATCAAGGCTATTCCAGAGTTTAGGAGGCATAATCGTGAAGGCCCGACCTCCTTTAGTAGACTTTGCTATTCTGGGTACTACCAAAAGCTCTGAGTTTTGAGATCTTAAAGAGTGGGTTGGATTGTAGCGAGACAGAAGGTTGGTTAGATAAACAGGAGTTAGATTATTTAAAGCTTTATAGGTAAGAAGCAATATTTAATAATCAATACGGAACTTAACAGACAACCAGTGGAAGGGGGATAAAATTGGGGTGATATGGTCATATTTTTTAGACCTGGTAAGATCTCTACCACTAACAAACCATTATCTAAAACCTTTATCTTAAAGTAATTTGTTGTTTATTAATAGTTAAAAAGGAGTTGGGTTTAGGTAAGATAGGATTATGGATGTAGAATATGACCATACTTTATAAGTACTAATAAACAACTAATATCTTAATATTAGGCAGACAGTAAGTCAGTGGGAATTGGAAGTGTCTTCACTGACATTTATTGCATAAAATTACCTAGATGATCGTATTGTCAGTACAACAGTATGTTTTTTTTATAGCAAGTTACATGCAATGATCATATACATGCTTTGTCATACACTGTGAAAAAATGGCAGTGATTTTAACGGTAATTAAAAAAATGTTACTATAAAAACCTGTTACCTGTTTAACAGTAAGTTTCATTATTATGTACAGTGACTTTCCCAGAACTCCCTGTATAACTCTTTTTTTTTTCTTTTTTCTTTTTTTTGTTGACATTATATGGTTCTGTTTAGTTTCTTTTTCTCATCATTAGAGTTTAATATTTCATCCAATGTTGATAAATAATGTTTATTGCATTACTTTCCTTCTTTGTCCATGGAAATGTTGTTTGAGATGAGTTTTGACTGTCTCATCACCACCTGCTTTTGGTGGTGTTTTTGTCTGTGTATTACAAATGTATGATGTAGATGTTAATAATTTAAAATGTTAGTGTATTATCACTGTAAAAAAATTGTAGTTTACTGTAAATGTATAAATGTCTGTACTTTTTTTTTAAGAGTGGCCAGTTTTTGTGTGTGTACACTTACTCCATTAAACAGAAATAGTTGAAATATGCCCTAAAAAAGAAGAAAAAGTTGTGTTTTAAAGTGACCACTATAACAATTTTGTGCATATCCATTACCGGAATATATTATACTATTGAATACCGACCATCTAGTGTTACTAACTTTAGGAATGCTACATACTACAGTAGACAAAGTCTTGAAGTGTTGCATTTTTCATACCTTAATACAATTGAGCAACTCTGAAGCCCGGCAATACACCTGACATCATGTGAAATGGCCTTCATGTAATGAGCGTCTGAAAGAATATCCATCACACAACTCACTGAGTCTGTGCAGTGTGATTCTGTTTGACACACATTATCTTTCAGTCTTTCGTGACTGCTCGACTCGCTTTTTGTAATGTTTGTATTTCTCCAGGCTCTTCCCACTTCCATTCAGCAATACAGAAGGAAATGACTTTGGCTTAAAGACTTATGGACATGGCTTAGAAATAACACTGGCCAAGATACCATTGAACAGTTTAAGAGGATTAGTTCTGATCTAAAGCGTTATCTAATTACGCTGAATTGTGTCATGAACCTGAGGCCCAGAATTATTTACAATGCAACGGTGATCAAAAGCACTGTCGTACTGGTAAAATTAAAAGAACTTCACATCGGATTCACCAAATCTTTTGTGACTTTCTATTTTCAGGGACTCCAAAAAGAAACTAAACACTGAAGTGCTCTACTAATACCAAAAACAAAGAATTAACACAATTTTAGGACTAATAAAACTTCCGAGCATAGTTTACAAGGGCTCTGACAATGTATTCAAATAGCTATCTTTATTTTTTATAACAATGTATCTATTCATTTTTCATTTAAAACATAATAAAAACCTAAAATAAGCGTTAACTGCCACTACAGTGATTTTCAATGGGTTAGGGTTAGGTCTAGGGCTGCACGATATTGGAAAAATCTGACATTGTAATATTTTGGTTTTCTGCGATATGTATTGCGATGTAATTACAGTTTCATCAGATGGCTTGAATAGCTCTGTTTGGAAAGCAATTATTAATTTAGATGTATTGGAGAGATTTTGTAAGGGTGTGCATCATGTATAAAAAATAAATAAATTGGAAGCAAAAAATA
The DNA here is from genome assembly GCA_903798195.1 of Danio kyathit. NCBI lineage: Eukaryota > Metazoa > Chordata > Actinopteri > Cypriniformes > Danionidae > Danio > Danio kyathit. Next base: position 46,474,416 of record LR812523.1, on the reverse strand, counting down.
TTACAATAGAGCAACAAAAAAGTTAAATAAACAATGCTTTATGGTTTTCCCTAGAGTTGAACAGTATTCAGGTTCAGAAAGTGATTAATAGATTGTAAAAACCCTTTATAGTCTTCATTGTATTAATAATTCAGTAAATATAGTCTTAAAGTTATGTACTTTTTGTGCCTGAATGCTTTAAACTCTCTTAAATTGCCTTTAAAACACATGCAAATGATAACGTTTCTCTCTGTTATTGTTATACTTTACAATGACTCCACAAATGACATGCATTCTCAACTGTTGTACGGATCAACTATAATCCCAACTCAACATTGCATATCCTGCGATGTGACTATTGCGGACAGACCGATATCGATGATGAAACAATATATTGTGCATCCCTAGGTTATGCTGCGTGTTTTCAGCTCTTCTCAGTGAGTATCATGGGGGATGTGGACCCTTGCCTTCTGGATGTCATTTACTGTCCCAAGACAACCATTATTTCCCCCACTAGCATAAAAGCTCCTCGGCTTCAGATCAAGCTCATATGGCTAAGTGTTTTAGTGGATTCCTTCATACGGCTGACGTTGGCTGTTTTGTTTAATGGTGTAATATTTGATAGATTTAAATCTATATGCTTTCGTTTGGTCTACCATCATTGTTCAATGTATTTAATTTAGCTGAATTGTAAAGATTGGTTGAAAAAGGTTTATTTTACAGATATTATTTTATTTATTTTTTATTTTATTTTACAGAAACTTTTGATTTAAATGTTTTTATTTATTCATTTATTTATTTTTGTTGAAGAAATGCATTTCTATATAGTGATTGAAGTCAAAATGTTAAATGCGTGTTTACTGAATTTATACTCACTGTTTTGGAAGAGTAAAAATGACTATATACAGTTGAGGTCAGAATTATTAGCCCCCCTTTGAATTTTTTTCTTTTTAAAATATTTCCCAAATGATGTTTAACAGAGCAAGAACATGTTCACAGTATGTCTAATAATATTTTTTCTTCTGAAGAAAGTCTTATTTGTTTTATTTCAGCTAGAATAAAAGCAGTTTTTATTTTTTTTTAAAAACATTTGAAGGTCAAAATTCCCTTTAAGCTATATATTTTTTTGATAGTCTACAGAACAAACCATCATTATACAATAACTTGTCTAATTACCCTAGCCTGCCTAGTTAACCTAATTAACCTAGTTAAGCCTTTAAATGTCACTTTAAGCTGCATAGAAGTGTCTTGAAAAATATCTAGTCAAATATCTAATACTGTTAAAATATCTAAATCAGTTATTAGAAATGAGTTATTAAAACTATTATGTTTAGAAATGTGTTGAAAAAATCTGCTCTCTGTTAAACAGAAATTGGGGGGAAAAATAAACAGGGGGGCTAATAATTCAGGGGGGGGGGGGGGGGGCAATAATTCTGACTTCAACTGTATATAATTTTTAATTTATTTTTTTTACACAGAGATTGGTAGGTATATCAGTAAAATCTGCTGACTGATGTGTATTTTTTTTAATTTTATGGTAGTGGAGAATAGGGCACATTAAATAGGTCACATTAACTATGTTATCAAACAGTGACTACGTTTACATGGACATCAGTAATCAAATTATTTGCCCTAATCTGAATAAGACTATAATTTGATTAAGGTGTTTACATAAGTTGCATTTTTAATGTTCCTTTCATGATCCCGTTTTAAATGTTATAGTGCATAATTCGATTAACGTCATTGCGTCAACACGCTATCCACATTTCCTCCGGAGTTTCTTGTAATTTCAGGTGTTTTATTTTTAATTTGTCGACTTTAACTGCAGTTTGGCAGGAACATTTAATTCAGGAACATTTCATTTTTGCCCTCCGTGACAAACGAGATATCCGATGCGAGTATGAACTGCTGGAAGAGTGTTGTTTTAATGGAATTTGATACCACACACTGTATGGGGAAAAAAACTCTGCATTTCGCGATGCAGGTGTCTGTGGTCCTTCACTGACTTGGTAGGTGCAGAGAATAGTGTCAAAAAGCTGTGTGTGTAAAGACTATCCTGTCGCAAAATGCGGTAAAATCCTACACGATGGTATTAGTTTGATTAAAGTGTTTACATGTCTGTACTGCGCTTCAATAATGCGACTAAAATCGGCATACTCCACATGTATTAATTTGATTTCTGTTTAGTTTGATTATGATAATCATAATCATATTAAAGTCATCAAAAATCGCTGTTTACTCAGTGTAGTATTGTACTCAGTGTAATATTGACAGACATTTTTTTCTCTATGTGCTGCTTAGGAAACTTTTTATTATTTTTGATCACTCAAAATGAACATTAGTAAATTTACATCTATGATATCTGATATTCTGGCTTTAATCACTTTTTATGTTTGTCATTCTTCTATAAAAAGTTGTAACAAAATAAGTTAGGGAATGGCCCAGGTGTATTTGTTCATAGCCTCAGCAGACCAGAAATGAAACAAGTTTTAAATGTGAACTTGTGTGGAATTCACTGTTTTGTTTAGTTTTTTCACACTACTGGTTTCACCAAGTGACTGTCAAATGTCCATTAGATTCATTTACTGTATTGCCCATCAGTTCTAGAAACTTGCAGAAATCCCCCTCACTCCCACTCAGTGTAGTTTTCCACACTCCTAGAACCTGCTTTCATCTAACAGCGGTCATGTGTTTATTTGCATTGTTTCTCAGAGAGAAATAGTAACCTCAGCATTGTGAAATCCCCACATTCTCTTTTCATTTCCTCTTTCTCCTAATTCTCAGAGAATCATGCTCTAGATAATGAAGTCAACCATATTTGCCTGTAAATCACCATATTGGAAACCTTGGGACATGACATTATTGCACACACTTCTGTTTTGTGGGGAGAAAATAATTTTCCATGATTCAAAAATATACTATATCTAGATGTACTTCTGGGGAAAGTCCTTTTAACAAGAAAAAATGCAAGAGGGTTTATTCATGAATAATTTACCATAGAATCTGCTACACTGTGTATTGGAGAAGATAAACTGAGGCATGGCTTTACTTAACTAAGCGGTATGAGCTTTAGACGAGACAAAAACAGTATGCTTAGCCTGAAGGAATTATTAAAGCTTCCTTTTTTTTTTTTTAGATTTGCTGCCCTTTTCTTTTCAGTAAAAAGAAAATGATAATGTTTTATTTATGCTGCACCAAAGCCTGTGGCAAGCCAGGAATATTTCTTCTAGGTGAGATTAGATATGTTAAGTCATTTGTTAAATTGTTCAACGGGATAATAAAGGCTTCAAATTTGCATGTGTGCTTTGTTGTTGATTGCTTCATGTTTACAAACCTTTCAAAGGCAAACTGTAAGTCTGCAGCGGCAGATAATCACTTCCTGCTCCTGTGGTTATGGAAAGCTGGCTTGAATGGAAATGTGCACTTTGCATTCATTTTTATTTGGGGGAATTTCTCATTCGTTAATTGTACAGTGTTTTTAGGTATTTAGACCTTTACTGTGTACTATTTATCAAAGTATAACTTTATTATAAGCATCTTGCCTCAACTATGCGTATTCATACTTAAAAATCAAACATATATTGTGTATGTATACAGTATATACTGTAGTTGGGCATATGTGTATGTGTTTATCCCACCAAAGGCCACTGAGTAAAATTTGGTTCATTTTAATAGTGTTTGTTAACTTATGTTGATTGGTTTAGTTTTTGTTATAAAAATGATTAATTTTGAATTGCATCCAGTTTTTGACTTGTAGATTATTCAAAATATGTCCAGTTGGGAGACAGATGTTCTTCAACCAGAAAACATTGTCTTCAGATATGCAGTTTTTAATTTCATTTTTAATCATTACGCTGAGAAAAATGTCCACCAATCCAATACTCTTTAGACCTGGCATGAACATTTATTTTCATTTATTTTGATCAGAAGTGGTCGGTTTGCAGCTTGTTAGTGGGAAAGAAAAGAAAAGAAAACAATATGAATGCCAACTACAATTTTTATCAAAATGTGTATGTTTTGGTATAACAAAGTGTTTTAGTGCACTTCTTCCAAAATGATCCCGTAACAATTCTGCAGGCCCACTGGTACTTCAGCTGCAAAAACGTTCTTAACATTTGACTGCAGCTTCTTGTTAAAATGAATACTACGGGGCAGTATGCCACCAACATGTATGTGAAACTCCTTTTCACACTAATAATATTTAGTAGGACATATTAGTTCTTTGCACAGCATCAATTAAATGTCACAACATAAAATTGTCTATGATTTACTATCGATTATGTTTGCATTACCTATAGTATCTATCTCCATATGTACAGCTTTTCAGGCATGGTCAGTATGCTCAGTAGCTGACTTTGGACGGTGTTGTCCTTGTGACGCAGAACGCTTGTACTTGATTCTGGCAATGGACGGTTCCACAAAACAGATAAAAAGCTATAAAAACTTTTGAAAACACTATTAGTTAGGTTAAGAGAAGGATTAGCTGGTCTAGTAATCTGTATGGCACGCCCAGCTTTTTTATGAATGTGCACAAGAAGGACTTGTATCTGAAACATAACAAAAGGTAGCATAAGTCAGTGTGTCTGCATGTTTTGGATGTCTCTTTGTCACACCCATTATAGGTCTTTCAGTCTCTGCTAATGAGCTGATGATCTGAATAAGGTGTGTTTGGTTAAGGAGACATGGCAAATGTGCAAAACTGGTGGTCCTTCAGGAACGTGGTTGAGAAACGCTACCATAAGTAACGCATTTCAGATTTGGAAAATTGTAGCCTGCGCTCTATAGTGGATTTGTCATCAGTAGCGTGAAATAAAACGTACAGTATTTTAAGATCGACAAAAATGTAGACCGCACCCTCTAGTGGCTTTGTGATCTGAACTGTGCATCAAAACGTATCTAGTTTCACATAAATGTAGGGGATATGTGGTTTTTGTTTAAAGTAATTTCATCACAAACTGATGAAATTAGTTTTTCACTACCTCTGGTAACTGGAAGGGATCAAAATTGGACAAGCTCAAAATTTTTTAGACATTGTTTACACCTGTATTTAGTGCCATCCACGTGTGTCCACGTGAGAGTTTCATATGTTCCATTTAACATGCAAAAAGGCTCTGAACTAGTAAATGGTGTTTAATAGAGTAAATCGAATTTGACTTAAATGTGTTGTACGGTGAAACTTGAAATGGGGGTAAATATGAGGCATTTGTAAACTGAAGTAATTTGTGGAAGCTCTAAATGTGTGGTGAGTTATTTATATTGTTCATACGTGTGTAGAAATATATTATAAAAAGGTTTGGATCAGCTCTGGTCTATTTGACTGAAGCCAAGATAGAGGATTCGTAGTTCATTTTATAAAACTTCAAAAAAAAAAAATTCTCTCATAAATAGAATGTTAATTTGTCTCATTTGTTGACTGTTAACAGAAAACATGAACTGTATCAGTTAAATTCAGAGCTTTCTAAAGTATCATCAAGGAAGAGAGTGTGAGGAGGTATTGTCTCGTGCATCTTGAGGTTATTTTACCAAAAAAAAAAAAATTATATATATTTATTTATTTATTTTTATTTTTATTTTTTTACAGGCATAAAAGTTCAACTCAACCTTCAAAAGAGTTTTGGCACATTTTTTCCCCCTCAAGTGGTTATAAAGCTTCATTAATTAATTTTTTTCTGTTGAACACCAAAGAACATATTTTGAAGAAAGCTGAAAACCTGTAACTATTGACTTCCTTAATAGGAAAAACAATTTATATGGAAATCAATGGCTACAAGTTTCCAAATTTCTTCAAAATAATCTACTGTTGTGTTCAGAAGATGAAAAAAAAGTCAGAGTTTGGAACAAGAGTTTTTGGTTTTGGGTGAACTATCCCCTTAAGACATTCACTCAACATTTTCCATCTGCACTATTAGATTTTAATACGGGGTTAGTGTCATTTGTTACTTAGCAAAGCGTTAAATAATAATCTTAACTGCCAGAAATAAACAGTAAAAACTTTTCTTTAGACAGAAATTTACTTTTACTATGGATAAATAAAGGTTTAATAACAGTGTTAATATGGCAAGTAAATACTGTGAGTTTTGTTATTCAAACATGTGTGGAGGTTTTTATATCATATTTAAAACCTGCATCAGTTTGTGCCCCTCTTAGCCCTATATATTTCTCAAATAAAATAAAAAAAAGTAATCTGAGTGAAAGGCACACATGTGACACATAGCATTATGGGTAGTCATAAAAGGTGTCAGTTTCAATTACATTAAATTGACTGTGACTACATGAATTGATGTACAGAGGGCAAAGAAAGGTAATGGAGCACCTGTGTCCCATCAGCTTGACATTTTCTACATGCTACAAGTCAGACCCCAAAGACAGTTGTAGACAGTCCATATGTGAAAGTCTACATTTTTGCATGTGTGTGTGTGTCTTTTTTATTTTTAATGTTAAAGCATTCCAGATTCTGTGAGATCAAGCGGTTTGTTCTGGCCTGACTCCCTCTGAGCGTGTGTGCGAGTGTGTCAGAGTGTGATGAGGGATAAAGAGAGAGCAGTGGAGCAGTAAGAGTTCCTGTGGGTGTGTGAGTGAGAGCGGGACAGGACAGGTGCGGGACTGACTGCGCTCAGCACTGTGACTAATGGCGCTGAGAGGCAGAGCGGGACAGAGACAGGAGAAAATGATGAGAGGAGGATGACTGTGTGGATGGAGGGGGAGATGAGTGACTTTGACTGGTGGGAGTGTGTCTTTCACTCTGCATGAAATGACTCTCACTGTCAAGTGATGGACAGATTACATTGTTACCGCAAACAACATCAAGTACTTGTATAGAATGGGTTTTAATAGGGATGTTTTTGTGTTAATTCCCAACAGGGGTATAGCTGAGCTAAGCAGGTGCCAGGAGACTGGTTACTGGTTTCCATGTGCCAGGAAACATTTTTATTTATTTTTTATATTTTAAGTGAATTTTGTTTTTTTTTAACTGTACAAATTATTGTTCACATTTTTTTTCTCCAGAAGTAAAATAATATAGAAAATAATGTGAAAAATGTCCTTGATATGTTAAACATCACTTGGGGAATATCTGAAAAGGAATTGAAATTTCACAGGGCTAAACATTTTGTTTATATATTAGGGCTGAACAATTTATCATTTGAGCATCGATATCGCAATGTGTGTATTTGCAATAGTCACATTGCAGGATTAGATTATTTATTAAAGATTAACAGACAAAGATATTATTAAATATATATATATGTAATAGAAATATATAAAAATATATATTTAAAAAATATAAATATATTATATAGAATATATATATATATATATATATATATATATATATATATATATATATATATATATATATATATATATATATATATATATATATATATATTATTTTTTTTTTTCTTTTTTTTTTTTTTATCCAATGATAACCATGTTATTTTGTGTCTGATTGTTCAATTTCTGTACTTGAATACTGTGAGAATAACGAGAAAACCACAAAGGATTTTATGATTAAGCATGGGCCAGTATAAGATTCTGACGGTATGATAACTTTGGATAAAAATATCACGGTTTCACGGTAATGTGATTTCTGCTCTAAAATATATTCTTTTTAATTGTCTGGGTAAAAAACAAAAACTTTTTCCCCTTTGAAATCTATATATTTTATTTTTTGAAAGATTTATAATATTGTGGAACACTAAACATGTCAGGCTAAATAATTTAAATGAATCTTTGACTTGACTTCTGTCTTCATTTGTTTCAAACACAGATTTCTTTACAATTTAAAACAGCATCTTTAGATATTTTGTTCTGCTGGAGAAACTGTTGACCTAAAAAACAAAAAAATGTTACACATACCTTAGGAACGACTTCTCCAAACCGCGGTATACCTTGAAAATGGTTATTGTCCCATGTCTATTTATGATGATAGTTATATATTTTAATAAGTGTTTTACCATAAAGTTTATTTCACTTTTATTTTTGCTCTGTGTGCTTGTAAAAAAAAAAGACTTGATTACCTCAGTCAATATAAATAAATAAAATCTTCCCAAAATAGAGCTATATTCAAATCATCTGCTGAAATTAATATTCAATCATATTGCAATATATATCGCAACTAAACAAAATATTGCAGTGTCAGGTTTTTTCAATATTGTGCAGCCCTACTATATATTATGTAGACATTTAACAACAAGCTATTTCTGGATTAATGTCATTAATGCTTTTATTAAGGCTTTCAAAATTAACTTGCTTTTAGGAAAAAAAAGTATGAATGAATGATAATGGTATGGAATTTCTTCTTTATGAGTCACAGATATTAAACAACACATAAAATTCACTTAAAAAAGCTAATTGTGTCATCATATATTGTCTACAAGAAGGAGTGTCTGTGGGCCGGTGTATGTACTGGCTTTTTTTATCCATCAGGCTAACATTGCTAATTAAGCCTTTGCTTTTATTCTTAAAGACTGAATTCATATACTGTAAAACACAAGCAAAGTTGACTCAAATAAAATTAAGGCAACAAACTTCAGGACATTTTTGAGTTGACTCAACTTTCAACCCCATTACTTTAAATTGAATCAAGTGCAGTAATTGGGTTGAAAGTTGAGTAAACTCAAAAATGTCCTGAAGTTTGTTGCCTTATTCTTTTTTTTTTCAGTGTATCGTTGTGTGTTGCGTTTCCTGAAAACACAAAATGAAATGTTGCTGATATTTTGTAGCTGATTTATTTATGGCTGAATGAATAAGAACATCTACACTGCAATAGAAATCTGATCACCATCTGGATGTGATATAAAAAGGGCAAACTTTTAGACCTGATTTACACCTTCGATGCTATATCATCCACTTGTGATTGGATTTTTTATAAATGCATCTTTAATACTAGGTGTAAATGGCAAAAGGCAAATTGGGTTTCAGAAGAACGTTGGTTTGTTGACGTACAGTATTGCACTCCCTGTGTTTCATAATAATGGCAATACTGGACAGGCATGGACTAAGTGTCTGTATGAGCATTGCTGTGCTGCAATTCATCAAACATTCACTCATGTTGTTGGGAGCGAATGCTGAATCTCTCCAGTGGATGAGCTGTGATTTTTGCCTTTGACTTCAGAGATTTTTTTAAGGTCTCACTGGGGACATTGGCACAGCTTTTACTGATGTCTGAATAGCAACAGATGAGAGAAGGGGAGACTCAGAAACCATTACTGTCAAGTGTGTGTGTGTGTGTGCATGTGCGTGTGCGTGTGCGTGTGCGTGCGTGTGCGTGTGCGTGTGCGTGTGTGTGTGTGTGTGTGTGTGTGTGTCTTCAAGCCTGCTGAAGCATATACATACATCTCTTCTCAATCCTCTGTCTCTCTGACTCATAATGAGCTCATATCCAGTTACATCATAGCGAATCAGCCCTTTGAATCCAATCGGTAGCCGCCGGCTGAGAATCTCATTCACCCACCAACTGCTAAATTTATGTGAGATTTATGTGGCTTTCTGATATGGGGAAATAATTCTAGCATAATTGCGCTGGTTACGGTGTATATGGGAAAACATGCCATGTTTTTTCTCTTGCTCTCTGTCCAGTCTGATTGACCTGCTCCACACTGAGCTTTTGTCAAGCGTTCTTTAAGATGTCTGTCTATGGGTTTCATATAAGAGTTGCTAGACCTTTGCCCACCATAGCTCTTAAACAAAACAGAACAATTGATTTAAAGGGACAGTTCACCCCAAAAAATTTACTCTTCCTCATGTGGTTCCAACTCTTAATCGTTGTCTTTTTTTCATTGAATACAAAAGAAGATAATTTAAAAAATGTTGAATACCAGTAGCAGTAGCTGTTGGCTTACTTATAGGAAAAAATAAAATACTATAGAAGTCAGTGGTTACTAGTTACTAGCTGTCCCCTCCCCCAATATACCTTCTTTTCTGTTCATCAGTACAAAAAAAACTCTGAATGTTTTTAAAATAAGTAGAGTGTCAGTAAACGATTACAGAATTATTTTTTTGGGTGAACTATTCCTTTAAATTATTGTGTGAGTGTGTGTTTTAGGGCACCTCAACCCTACAATTGAATGTGCACAGAGCCTCTTCCTCTGCTTTAGCACCCAACTTCAACACACAAACTCTCAAAGAAGATGTATAAATGAAAAGGAACATTTATTATTTAACATGTTCTCTTAAGGAGAGACTAAATTCAGGAGAGGGAAAAGCCAAAATGGCAAACAAATCAAATCCTAGCCAGCTAACTGAGGTTCAAACCTCTTTCACAAAATAAAAGATAAAGAAACAACATTGGCTTACCTCCCTGTTGACCACAAAACATGGAAAAAGCTAAATAAGATGTTATAACTTAAAATAACTTTTATAAAACACATAGGACTCATGTTAAATAAAATAGATAGCAAGGTTTGGTGTGCTGATGCAATTTGGGAAAGTTCAGTACAAGGCATCCATTATAGGTTTTAAAGCTGTTAGACAGTTTTAATGCAAAAGGTTCTTTTTGTTACTCTGTATGATTTCTTTGTCAGTGCAAGCTATAATTAGACAATGACTCAACTAAAAGCTAAAACAAGCTCTGTACTGTGCTATATTAGATCAAATTTATATAGTTAGAGTGGTTGCATATATCATATTATTGAATACAGTGTCGGATGTTGCATGAACCATCTTTCGGATGAGACGTTAAACCGAGGTCCTGACTCTCTGTGGTCATTAAAAATCCCATGACACTTCTCGTAAAAAGAGTAGGGGTGTAACCCCGGGGTGCTGGCCAAAGTCCCTCAATTGGCCCTTACCCATCATGGCCTCCTAATCATCCCCATCCACGGAATTGGCTCTATCACTGTCTCTTCACTCCACCTATAGCTGGTGTGTGGTGAGCGCACTGGCGCCGTTGTCCTGTGGCTGCCGTGGCATCATCCAAGTGGATGCTACACACTGGTGGTGGTGTGGAGAGACCCCCCTTATGATTGTGAAGCGCTTTGGATGTATGGCCATACACAATAAATGCGCTATAGAAATAAACATTACATTACATTACATGAACAATAAATGCATATTTATATTGATTTCATAATGTAAGATTAACCCTTTAACTACCCCACCAAGAAAAAATGCTTGAATTGCGTTTCTTAACTCCCAATGTCACTAGTTAACACACTCAATGCATTTTTTTTCAACACATCCCATAATTTCTAAAATATCAGCCTCTACCAAATGGTTGATATGTTGGTTTATGGTAAAAGTACCAGATTTAATACATATACTATGAAAAATCTGAAAACATGAAGTGTAAGACCAATTTATTTTAAAAAAATATATAAATTATATTTTAGAAATGTTTTATTAATTGTATAAAAAATTTCATAAATTATAATTTATAAGAATAAAACCGGGCAAAAGAAAATGAATGAATGAATGAAGAATAAAACCAAAATCAACTAGAGTCGTGAAACAGAATGTTTGTGTGATTTTTTTTTTTTTTTTTTTTTTTTTTTTTTTTTTATTTATTTATTTATTTTTAAACAGTCTTTCTTTAAATGACTTTAACAGTCATTATTTAAAACAGTAAAAACGTGGTTAACCGTTTGGTAGAGGGGCAGTCGAAGGGTTAATCATTATAATAATGAATTTAATTATTTATTTTTATGTAATGGTGACCAGAGACATTTTTACTCTGAGTAAATTCAGGTTTTTCTTGATTCCAGCATAAATACAAAGAGTAAATTTGGCATTTTTCAAATTAGATTTCAAAGTTGTTGTTGTTTTGCATGTTATTGATTCTGAATAATATGAGTTATGCAAGTGGGTTTTTTGTTCTTTACATGCATGATACTCTGTTTTGTAACTGTTTCCTGTAAGCATGTTAGTTTTAGCATTAAACTCATGAGATTTCCTCATCTATCAACTGGCTTTGGTATGTAGCTCTTTACGAAAAAAAAAAAAATATATATATAAGATTTAATTTAAGTTGTAATACTCTGCTTTGTAGATGATAAAAGTCTTAAGTTTTACTTGGTAAACAACTGTCATAGAAACATTACCCAACAGGAAGCCACTGAGTGTGGTCACCACTGGAAACCGTTAATAAAGCCACAGTTTGTTCCAAAACACAGCCAGACTGACAAAAGCACAGGTCAGTGTAGTCATCGGACAAATATTAAGTGTCCTGTTGCCTGGCACAGAGAAAGTTCTGATCCTGGAGCTCACCAGGGGGTCATGATGTCCCAGATGATGATTTTGCATTATTGCTATGGCATGATAACCATTCCTAAACTCCAAAATAATGCTTAAAGTCTTGTAAATGTGCATTAGTAAAAACGTTATATTGTAGATAAAATAAAAGATATAAATCATTACTATTTATTACTTGTTGAGCAGTTGCAAAAGTACCATCGTGACTGATCATACGCAACACTGAGTCACTTTCTGGACAGTTTGCTTTAGATGCAGGAACTAGAAATTATAGAGCCTTTTTTCAATCTTCTCCTCAGACTGAATCAAAACAAAATTAAAATGACATTATTAGCATATTTCATAATAAAATACCATATAGGGGTTCATAATCCTGTTTCTGGAGATCCTACTTTCCTGAGTTCAGCTCCAACCCTGATCAAACACAATTAACCAACTAACACCAAGTTCACACCGAGTTGCATGATCCTCATAATTGTCGCATCGCCATTGTTTCACTGCATGACTGTCTAGAGTAGCGTTCATTCACTGCTGTGTTCATACTGCATGATGGATCTGTGACTACAAAACAATCACTGACAACTCTGGCTTAAAAACGCACACAAAAAGTGACATGATCACACAAAATCCCGTGTGAGACTGTAAATGAAACTCTTCAATGAATATTTTAAATAATCTGCAACATCTTCTACACTGTAAAAAAAATATGCCAGAGTCATGACAACAAATGTTTTTATGTTACTTTAATGTTAATCAGTTAATTAGGTCAAATTTTTTTGTAGTTATACAAAGTTGGTCTAATGTGCATCATCAATGAAGTGTATAGTGAGTTTCGGCTTTTAATATCATGTTCTAACAACACTGATAGAAGAAAAAAACTTTTTTGCTAGGTACCAGTATTCAGATTAAAGTGACTTTACTAGGATAATAAGGTTTACTCTGGAAATTAGATCAATTAGGGAAATCATTGGACAAAATTCCTTTGTTCTGTAGCCATAAAAAAAATCTTAACAGGACTAATACTGACCTTAACAATTAATTTATAAAATACAATAAAAAACAGATTTTATCCAGCCAAACTAAAAGAGAAATATTTTTCTTGCTCTGTTATAAATTAGACAGGAAGTAATAGAGATAGAATTCAAATTACTCTGTAGGGCTAACAATTTCAACAGACATTTCAGACCATTTGTATTGCCCTGAAGCATCTGTCATCCCCATCACCCACTGCATTTTACTCAGCATTTAATATGCAGTTTAGTAGTTAAAAAAAGGATAAAGAGAGCAGATAAGCATCATAGAGTGCTGACTGGTGTGTCAGTGCATCATATAATGACTTCAACAGCTGTGAGAAACATGCTCTCCTATAATATTACAGCCAGACATATCAGCAAGCTGCCTCTGATGCAGTGTTGCAGTGTAGTTATATACACATTCATGCTGTGAAGAAAGTGATCAGGGGTGCTAGAAAGGTCTTGACTGACAGCAAAACAGCAGAGGTTTAAGTTCAAATAGAGATGGGCTTTAAAAATTCCTACTTAGCTAACAGATTTGACAAGAACTCATCAGCTCGGCAGAAAGCAGTTTATAATGACTCATTTAACTGTCAAGCAAACTGATGTACAGCAGTCTTGCAGAAATGAGAATTGAATTGGTTATGTTTTTACATGAAAACTACAAATACTATTGTAACACTCTAAAAACGTAAAATCAATTAAATATACCTTACATATTTTAATGGATAGATAATGAATATAAGATTAGTAGGTATAATTTTTTAGACCAGTTTTTAGAAGCAAACTTCAAAACCAGTACTGCACAGGTGTGTGTGATGTGAACACAATTCATCTGAATTTATTTGAAGCAGCTAACTATTATCTAGTATATGTTTGCTTGTAAAATTAACATAAAGACTCAACAAAACATATATTATTATTATTATTATGATTTTGGGTATAACTGAATGTTGAACATTAAAATATGTTTTCACAGATTAATTTTGTAATCACACAAAATAATCAAATCTCATTATCTTATATTTCCTGTATCAAAGCATGCCAGGAAAGTAATTCTTCGGTTTCTTTGAGTTTGTTTGTTAATGGAATCCATCTTACTCAATTGTTAAAACATGTTAAATAATTATACGTTATTCTAAAATATTTAGTTTAAAATTTTAACAAAACAATTATTATGTGGTGAAGCAGTGGCGCAGTAGGTAGTGCTGTCGCCTCACAGCAAAAAGGTCGCTGGTTCAAGCCTCGGCTGGGTCAGTTGGCATTACTGTGTGGAGTTTGCATGTTCTCCCTGCGTTCGCGTGGGTTTCCTCAGGGTGCTCCGGTTTCCCCCACAGTCCAAAGACATGTCCGTAGTGTATGTGTGTGAACGAGAGTGTATGGATGTTTCCCGGAGATGGGCTGCTGGAAGGGCATCCGCTGCGTAAAACATATGCTGGATAAGTTGGTGGTTCATTCCGCTGCGGCAACCCCAGATTAATAAAGGGACTAAGCCGAAAAGAAAATGAATGAATGAATGAAATTATTATGTTCAAATATATTTTGGATTTAAGGTAATTATTTTAAGTGTAATATTTACCATTCCACTGAATAAACTAATTATTTTATTTATCTATTACATAGTTCTATAGTGCTCTCTTATCTAACTACCAACACATTATTATGTACCAAACTGTCAGTTCTGTTTTTACTCTGTGTACCATGTTGCATTGTCTGTAGTAACTGAAGCGTATAGCAGACAGACAGTCACAAAGACCGAAACGCAACTGTAAACATGTTGTTGAAGGCTTTGTTTGTTTTAATTGCCACGCAGTGTGCTAAAAACACAACAGTTCTGACGTTGTCATTGATAATAATATATTTTCATGCTTACATTGAAAAGCCAATATGATTTATTAACCTGTGGATTCATGTAAATACACATCATTATGTTTTCAATTTACTTAATAAAACATTTGAAGACTGAGAGTCCGAAAGTAGCAAAATTTGACAAAAAATAATCTTTATGGTTGGGTTTGTTAGGGCTGCATGATATTGCAATATTTAATTTTTCTGCGATAAATATTGCGATATACATACAGTTTCACAAGACTGCTTGAATACCTTTTCTAAAAGTAAACTCTAACAGTATTCCAATACAGAAAATTAATAATCACAATGCAAAAACTGCTTTTTTTATTTGCTTTATTTATTTTCTAGTCCAAATATCAAAACAATTTTTAGATCAAGTAAAAATATTGTTTTGTTTTTTACCTTCAGATGAAATAAGCCAAAATTAAGAGTTTTTCTTTAAAACAAGCTAAATTACAGTTGAAGTCAGAATTATTAGCCCTCCTGAATCATTAGCCCCCCTGTTTATTCTTTTCCCCAATTCCTGTTTAACGGAGAGCAGATTTTTTCAACACATTTCTAAACATAATAGTTTTATTACCTCATTTCTAATAACTGATTTATTTTATCTTTGCCATGATAACAGTAAATAATATTTTACTAGATATTTTTCAAGACACTTCTATACAGCTTAAAGTGACATTTAAAGGCTTAACTAGGTTAATTAGGTTAACTAGGCAGGTTAGGGTAATTAGGCAAGTTATTGTATAACGATGGTTTGTTCTGAAGACTATCAAAAAAATATATAGTTTAAAGGGGCTAATAATTTTGACCTTAAAAGGGTTTTTAAAAAATTAAAAACTGCTTTTATTCTAGCCGAACTAAAACAAATAAGACTTTCTCCAGAAGAAAAAATAATATCGGACATACTGTGAAAATTTCCTTGCTCTGTTAAACATCATTTAGGAAATATTTAAAAAAGAAAAATAATTTTATAATTCTGACGTCAACTGTATTTGCTAGTAAAGTAAAATACTTTTTTTTGCCTTAAAATGTAGATATTTGGATTTGGATTATTTTGGAAATTTTTTTTTTGCATCAATCGTGTAAATTCAGTATAAATACAGTAATTAAATAGAATTCTGTGGCTCCTGTTCAACTATAATCCAGACTTAACATTGCATATCTTGCAATGTGACTATTGCAGATGTGCACATTGCGATATCGATGCTGAAACAATATATTGTGCAGCCCTGTTTGTTGTTTAGTTTCTGTTTAAATGTACATCTTTGGCCAATGTTTCAATGTCATTTCTAGAAAATAATTTCTGAAAAGTTTTTAAATGATAAAACAGCCAAGCAAAAAGTCCAGCTACATTTCCAGGTACAGCTAATAAATCATTTATGTAATCTTCTGAACATTTCAACTAATAATTGTAATTTTGTTTAATGCCTGTTTTAATTAGTTCACAACTGTGACTTTTAACAATAACTGCTGCAGACTTCAAACAGTAACCTTGCAGTATTTCTGCGGACCCCATGTTGAATGCCCTTGTTATAAGGCATTAATCCTGATTCTGCATTTTAAGCTTATGTTTATGTGTGTATTACATCATGGCTCATTGTGGCACATTACAGATTGCTATGATATAACAGGCTTATGTTCAAAACAGTCACACGATGACCGAGCATGTGTAGTTTCATCAGAATAGATCAACATTCATAATGAACAGTTCATGTCAGTGTCATATGGTTTCTACCTATTGTAAATATTACATGAGATGATGATTAAGGCTTTGAGTTTATTTTTCTAAAGAGACAAGAGTTTTAAACATGCTTCATTATTATTGCTTATAGGCATTTGACCGCAGTAAAGATCAGTGTGCTTTGGGCTGCGGTTACAGTGTTCAGCATGATCTGAACCTGTGGAGTGTCTTTGTGAACAGTCTTTAAATGGCAGGTGGGTTATCATTCTCTATAGGGCTCACTCTTCCTCTTTTAGACTTTTGTTCTACACAAGATTTGACATAACTGATATAGATTAGCCAAGCCTTTTAAGTAGCCACAGCTCCTGGTTGTGTACTGTTTTAGTTCCGTTGATTACATCTAAATTAAGACATGCTAAATACAGTAGCAAAAGGACAGTTTGAGGTAAATAAACCTTATATGTACAGCTAGTCGGTTTTTCCAATATAATAAAGCCTGACAAGCTTATTGGCAGCCCTACATAAAGCGGAGCCTGTATTATAGTTTAATTAGAATCAAGAATCAGAAACAAGTATTCCAAGAAGCTGTTTAATATTGGAGAATAAGGAAGTTTAGAGAGTGCATCACAGTAATGTATATTTTATTTTTTTAAGTATACATTTTGTACATTTGTTTTTGTTGTTTTGTTATGTTGTTCACTTCATTATTGTTAGTGTTGTGTGAGTGACCTTGATGGAGTTATGTGTGTTAAAGATTAAATACAGTAAATAAAGTTTGATTTACTTCATCGCCTGTCATTTTATTTTACATATAAAAAATTGCTGGGGGGGGGGGGTGTTTTAACTCAAATGTGGGTCAAATATGAGCAAACTAAGCATTATGTTAAATATATTAAAAATGATTATGAATAAACGTTTGGGTTGGTACAGCTAGCATTTTTTTTTTATCTATGTAACTTTATTATTCATCTAAAAATATTATTTATAGGTGTCTCAGATGACAAGTCTACTAGAGGGGTGCTGTCTACATTTTTTGAATCTGAAATGCATTACTTAGGATGTTTTGTAGCTGAAAGGTTGTCCATCCGGAGGTTGGTAGGTGAGGCAAATATATTTGATTGTAAATCATAGACAATCAAATAAGTTGATTTGTGGTATTTGTTTGTTGTTTAAAGAACTGCACAAAAGAATCTTTTATTGGTTGATAACATAGATATATACACTAGATGTCGCCTACCCTACTGTTGTCTATTAGATGGAATGCGTCGATAGAGCCGCCATTTTAGTACAGGGTAGCGCTCCTTTAAAATGAATGCAGGACCATGGGGAAGTGGAAGACTGTGGCCATCCAAAGCCAGAGATATACACATATATCTATGATCGGGAGTTTTCCCCGGTGGTCCGTATGCAAATACTTTTTTAAATTATGAAATATTATAATTTTACATCACTTTTCTACATTGATGGATGTGACCGCACGGGCATTCCTGACAAAGAGTGAGTGTTTGTGTGCATGGAAATGCAATATCATCCTTCCCTGTTTATTTTCATCTAATCCATGTCCTGAAACACACCCCCTCTGCTGCTTTCACTTCTCATTCTGACGGAGGGAGCAATTCGTTTGTGAATGAATCTCCGTTATGAACGACTCGTTCACTTAGCCGACAATAATACAAGTTTCTGGCAGCGTCTTCTTGTCATATTTCATAACATTGTTTTCTTATTTTATTCAACAAAACTAGCATAAGCTTAGAATTTAGCGCGAGTTGGTGCTACTTTGCCTTATGGTCACTGCAGTACGAGACTGTATTATCATCAATAACGTTACTTGTTAAGCACAAAAGTTCATAACATACAAAAACATAAAAAACTAAATCTTCCCTATGAAATGTGATGACTTTGTACTTTGTTTTCTTTGTTTGCTCGTTACTACACCCGTACACAGCGCTAAAGTCCAGCATCTTCACATTGGCACACTGTCTTGACTAGTGCGGTTGAATGACGTTTGTCCTAGGAGCACTGTACCAATGTGGCGGCACTATTGACGCATGCTCAGGGAGCCTATGTGATATCTAGTGTATATATCTATGGGTTGATAATATGTCCCTGTAAATATCAGTAGTGTGAAAAGGAACAAAAGTTGTTGGCATCATACTGCCCTGGAGCATTCATTTTACTTAGAAACTGCAGTCAAACGTATGTTTCAGTAAGTTTTTTTTTTTACATTTGTAGGATGCAAGTAGGATGAAGCGTGTATATCCCATGAGCCTGTTTTCCTTTTATTCAAAATGATAGGCAGATCACCTAATTTAATTCATACAGATTTGATATTGACAATATATAACTTTCACCATATGTATGGTCGTGTACTGTAAGATGAGAAACTCTTACAGTGGTCCAGAAGGTTATAGACTTCATTTATGTTCTACATGTTGATGTAAAGAGAACTAAAGCATGTCCAAGGAGTACAAAGTGTTTTGGAAAGCAGAGAGCTTCTGATAGGAGGGTGTGTGTGTTGATAACTCTGTCTGTTTGGGATGGGCTGTTCAGCTTCCCTTTCACTCGTCACCTTACCGGGAAAACAGCATGATCACACACTTAACTTTAACGTGACTGAAATCACCAGATCCTCACTCTTTTCCTCAAAAAAAAAAAACACTTGGACCCTTCATGACTAATCAACACATTCCTATTCTGAAAAGATTTGTCATAAACATGAGAGTTTTAATCACATTTAAAAAAAAAATATTTAACTTAAGTTCACATGAATTCAGATATCACAGCAGTTTTTTGGGTCATTTACTCAGTATTCCCAAAGTGTTGATTTCAGGATGAGATTTCAGTACTTCTCACATAAAGTTTGTTTTATTTTTTTCTCTTCCATTGGTACGTTTGTGTTATATAACCTACAGTGGGTAAAATAAGTATTGAACACGTCATGATTTTTCTCAGTAGATTTATTTCTAAAGCTGCTGTTGATATAAAATTGTACCAGATTTGGTAGAAAGAAATGTTCATACAAATTAAACAAAAGTAAAAAATAAAATAAAATTAATAACAATGTAATGACACAAGGAAAAAGTACTGAACTACTGAAATATATCTGATACTTTGACAGCTTCAAGATGTCTTTTGTATGGAAAATGGAGTCACATATTTTTCCACCATACTTCAATGGAGTCTTTAAATCTCAATGGTTATATGGGTTTCTTCTATGAATTCTGAGCTTTAATTCTTATTTTCTATTGGACTCAACTTTTCAGGTGATTGGCTGGGGCATGCTATGGCTTTATTTGCTTTTTTGGAAAGCAGTTGAGAGTGTCCTTGGAGGTGATTGTGTACTTTGACTTGCTGAAATGTCCACCCTGATTTCATCTTCATCATCCTGGTAATGTCGATATAGGGACTGAAGCAGCTAATATTATTTTACATTGAGGAAGGACAGAGGGTTGATTTCTAACTTGAGATATTTCATCTGCTGTCTGGGCTTTCCATGCCATTTTACACCTTTCTTCATGTGTTCAATACTTTTTCCTTGCGTCATTTCATTTTATTACACATAACTTAGTTTCTAAACTAATTAGTTTTTGTTTTGTTTGTATGTTTGAGTTATATTGGTTGTTACCAACAATTGTCAAGTCAACAGAATATTAAGATATATGTTTTGTAAGAAAAATTGTCACGTTTAATATGTATTTTACCCACTGTAAAACATTTACAGATATCAAAGTTTTTATGTCACCTGCTTATTTTTATGAAGAGTTGTGTTTTCAAAATAAGTACAAAAATCTCTGATACATTGCATTTGGTGTACATATTTTAAAGTTTTATTTAGAAGTTTAAATGCAAAAGGGGCTAATATTACCAATATTTAGAAGCATTATAAACATGCATGATAGTTTATTTGACTTTACAACAAAACCTTTAAATTTAACAATATTAATACAGTAAAAAAAAAAAAAGAAAAAAAAAGTCTTAAACAAGCCAAACATTTTGTGGCATTCATGATTAACATCCGTCATTTAAAAAGCATATAAAAGGTATTTACAGTAAAAGAAAAAAATGAAATGCAATCAACACCAATCAAAATGTGGACAAACATTTAATGATACTCATATTTTACTTTAATCATTAATTTGATTAAAAGTGATTTTAAGTAGCAGCACATTTCAGATTGAGGAATAAATATTCTGAAAAATATGGTGCTTAACTTTTTTATGACATTCTACGAAATCCGAGTTTCAACGAATTAGCTGATCATGTTGTCACAATGCCGTTTTAGGAAAAGCTATTTTCAAAATCTATGTTTACAGTAGCTGTAAAAGTTAAATAGGAGGGATAAAAGGGGCCTCATGCTTCTGTCTGAGAACCCAAAACAGCACTAAGTGCATAATAGGCGCATTGTCCATCAAGTCCAACCTCCACTCCTTTTCAGGACAAATTGTGCAATCTGTCCTAATTTTCAGGTCTGAACATTAGCCGATCAAAAGGAGAAATGGTCTGGAAGAGAGAAATGAGACATGATGGAAAGGTCACATACTCATACACAGTCAGGTATTTGGGAATTCTTTGAGTTACCAAAATGTGCAATATCTACATACTCTTTTATCAGGCAGATAAATCCAAGGCCGGCTCCATCTGGGATTGCTTTGTGTGGCATTTGGCGTGGCATGACTGCCATCTGTGCTTGCATTGTTTCAGGCACTGGTGGCATGATGGAAAAGGCTGTGAACAGGGTCAGAGCAGACAGTCTAGCGGCCCGCTCCAAGAGACAAACACCAGCGTTAGGGAAAGTTAATTTTACAAGTAATGCAGTACTGACTTGTAAAGTACCTGAATGTGTTACTTTGTTACTTTTTAACCATTATGTTTATTTTGCATTATATCATCTGGGCTGGGCTTGTTTGTTTGTAATTATGAAAACAACAATATTATCTAAATGAAAGGTCCTTTTATTCCAAAACCTGTCCATCAGAAAATTGAAAATAAAGTAACTGGCATTGTCTTTTTGACAAAGTAACTCTAAAGTAAATAGTTTTAGTGGTGTAAATTAGTGGTAGGCACAATCCCATTCCAAGATTATTCTTGACCTACATTTTTTCTTTTTGTTTTGGTTGTGCAATTACATCTTTCCAACACTCCATTCAAACCAAAACTGGACCTTCTATGCTTTTGTTTATAATCAATGTATGACAGTACTTAAAAATGATTTACTCAACAAACTTATATTCAGGATGAACAAGCTCTGAACGTAACATTGAAATGCCAGATCACAAATAACAATTACTTACAAGGAACTAAATATTCTTATCCCAAAATAACATATTTAACCATATAATAACCAAAATAACATAAACCATATAGTAGTTCACAAAGTACCTCCGTCTGCAACAATGTACAGTAGTTCACTTTCATTCAGTCCGTGGTTCAAAACACAATCTTCAAGCTTCAACTTATCTTCTATACTGTAATTGAGACATATAATTCTGTTGTAATCGGTATCAGTTGTACACATCACATTATTTTCCCCCTGTCCACATTCTTTAGTGATCCAGTCGCACACTAGTTGAGAAGTGCATAACTGTGTCACATCTATGTCAGCTTGAGGTTTCACTTTATGCCACGCCACATCTTTAAAGTTCTTAAATTTGTCCAACTTTTTCCAAATTATTTAAATTCGGCAGCATTTGTATGTGCCTGTTAGCGCTTATTATATTTCTGTTTCTATCTTGCACCTATGTTGGACCGCACTGTTACAATTTCATTTGAATACAGGTTCACACTTTATTTTGATTATCCGTTTGTTGAATTTAAGTTATATTGCATCTACATGCCAACTAATTCTCATTAGATTATAAGTAGACTGTTAGGTTGGGGTTAGGGATAATGTAAGTTGACATGTACTTGCAAAGTTTCATATAGTCAGTTAACTGTCTGTTGAAGGAGCAGTATCAGCAGATATTAAGCTAACAGTCTACTAATACTCAAATGGGCCATCAAAAAATAGTGTTATTGAATACAGATCTGATTCTGACTTTTGAAAGTAATGCGTTGTAATATTGAGTTTCTCCCCAAAAAGTTACTAGTTATGTTTCTTTTCATTGTAAGTAATGCGTTACGTTACTTTTGAGTTACTTTTACATTATTCTTTCAAACTTGCCTTTTTTCTCCTTTTTTAAATAGAGGAGCTCTGCAATTAACAACACACTGTATAACCCTCACCTTCATTTACCTTTAAAAACACATTAAAAATGATCATTTAGAATATTGTTATCTTTTGAGAACTTCCTGACCCCAGAGCTATACATGCTGTATATATAGATTAATAAAGTTTAAAGCCATGTGCTTGCTACTTTCAAAATAAAGAGAGTACGTTCATGCCATCTTTGTTTCTGTCTGTTCCCTTGGGCAGTGCATTCTCTTGTTGAGTGTGTGATTCATAGTGACTATGTTCATTTTTATTCTGCAATAATTTTTTAAAAGCTACGTAATTAAAATAAAAAGTAACTCGCATTACAAAAAAGTAACTCAAATATTATTACTTAATTTAAGTAATGCGTTACTTTACACGTTACTTAGAAAAGTAATATTATTACGTAACTGGTGTAATAAGCAACACTGGAAATAATACCTGATGCATCCATGAATCCATTTTTTTTCTTTTTTTTGCAAGGTCTTGGAAAAAACTTAATTTGTTTCCACCAATATTTTCTTGCAAGGTCTTGGAAAAAGTATTGAGTTGCTTTACTAGTTACTTTTAAAAAGTAATCTGATTACATCAGCTATTTGCAATTCATTGCCACAAACACTGGCAAAACAACTTATCCTAATGTACGACTACATGGCATTACATAAATGGTCTGAATTTGTGTCATCTTCAGGGCCTCAGAGCTCAGACAGAAAGCAGGGGCAGTGGAGCTGAACCGTAGACTTGGAAGGCCAAGAAAAGGAAAAGTTGTTATGTAATCTGAAGAGATTATCTTGGTGGACTGTTTTTTCTTGTTATTTCATTCTGTGGCAGTGACATCATATCTGGCCATTCCTGAGCGATGTGAGATTATCCAGTGGCTGGCTTTGGAAAATAGAAACGGCAGATATGCAGCCAGTTGACTGAGCAAGTGTCCTTTACATTTCTGGAATTAATGAAAGAGGACAAACACACAAGTGGGCCTGTTCAGCTGTTTGGCCGAGGCGGATGCATCCACCCTTTACTGGGAACATCATTATAACCGTCTGTTGACAGCAACATCATGAAGCCACTTCTGAGTCTCTGAATGCTGTGGGTGGAAGCTCATACTGCTGGTCCGGTGTTGAATGTGTATGTTCTGTGAAGTGGGCTGAGCTGAGCTGCATTATAATGCCACTGTTTACATGCAGAGTGTTTTCTGAATAAAAAGACTCACTCAAAAATGAACCTTATGTATATTTACACTATTTTCTGGATAAGGGTTTATATGCACAAGATCAATAACACGTTACAACAGTAAGCTATACACATAGACCTTGTTGGTTTATTCTTAATAAATGTAAATAATTGAAGGATGGTAAAGTAGAATGTTCAGCAGTCATTACTCCAGTCTTCAGTGTTTCATACTTCATAAATCATAATAATTTGGTGATCAAATGGCAATTCTTATTATAAAAGAGAAGTGTTTTTTTGTTTTAGAATCTTAATAATAATTCATATTTTACCTTCATTTAGACATGCAGATGAACTGTAAATGGCTGCTCAGTAATGGTAAATATTCAGTCATTATATGATATTATGCACTACCTGACAAAAGTCTTGTCGTCGGTCCCAGTTGTAAGAGCAACAAATAATAACTTGACTTCTAGTTGATCATTTGGAAAAGTGGCAGAAGGTAGATTTATCAGAAGAATCATCTATTGAACTGCATCACAATCATCACAAATACTGCAGAAGACCTGTTGGAACCCGCATGGACCCAAGATTCTTACAGAAATCAGTGAAGTTTGGTGAAGGAAAATCATGGTTTGGGGTTACATTCAGTATGGGGGCATGTGAGAGATCTGCAGAGTGGATGGCAACATCAACAGCCTGACTTCAAGACATTTGTGCTGCCCATTACATTACAAGCCACAGGAAAGGGCAAACTCATCAACAGGATAGCGCTCCTTCTCATACTTCAGCCTCCACATCAAAATTCCTGAAAGCAAAAGAAGGTCAAGGTGCTCCAGGATTGGCCAGCCCAGTCACCATACAAGAACATTATTGAGCATGTCTGCAGTAAGTTGAAGGAGGAGGCATTGAAGATGAATTCAAAAAATCTTGATGAACTCTGGGAGTCCTGCAAGAACGCTTTCTTTGTCATTCCAGATGACTTTATTAATAAGTTATTTGAGTCATTGCAGAGATGTATGGATGCAGCCTTCCAAGCTGATATAGTCATACACAACATTAATTCTATTTCTACTGCACCATGACTTTATATTCTATACTGTACAATATTTCTGTTAAGTGACAAGACTTTTGTCTAAGCAAAGTCAGACCTTACTGTCCTAATTAAATAATTAAAAATCAAGACATGATCATATTTTATTTTGGTAAAATAAGTGTAATCTAGAGGCCTTTGCCTTTCATATAAGCCACTTCTGATACCAAATAATCAACTAGAACTCAAGTTATTATTTGTTGTTCCTAAAACTTGATTAGGCAACAAGACTTTTGTCAGGTAGTGTATTATGAGTAATACACTCAGAATATTGCTTACTGCTATTTCTCAAGCATAATATTAGCTTAGATAGTCCACCTAATTATGAACATTTACTGTTAATTTATTCACTCTCAGGCTATCAAGATGTAGGTATACATTTTTTCTTAAGTAGAACATTGAAAAAAAATATAGCTAAAACTGTGATCATAAAATGATGATTAATAAAATGCAAATCATCAACTATCAGCACTTTTTTTTGCTAAATAATAATAATAATAATAATAATAAATAAAAATATAGGCTATACATGCAAAACTTAATTAATACCTGTAACTCCTGACATTATATTAAAATCTTATGAATCAAAATGTTTGGTCTGTTTAATTAACAGTACATCACTTACTACTTATCCACAGCTCATTGATTTCCCATGTTTGACTTTAATATGTAGGCATGGAAGCAATGTGGCCCCTGAATAGGTTAGATTCTCGAAAATGTGACAAAACAATTCCTTTTCCTCAGGTGGTCTTCGTGTTTGTTTTGACAGGGGGGTTGGGGGTGGAATGTCTCTGCCCAGAGGGTGGACGGGAGACGGGGGAGGAAAAGGCAGAGTATGTGGGTCACAGGGAGTTTGTCTGGGTGTTGTCTTCTAGTTTCCTCCATTTCCTAACCTTCCCCCCATACATTAATGTCACTACACATGCACACATGCAATGTCTTCCAGCTGCTCGCTCAGTCTCATATGTTTTAGGACCCCTCCCAAAAGCTCATAGCTCTCCGGAATGCTCAATCTGTGACTTTATGTAGACCTTTACATTGAAGCCTGTTTATTTTATTTTATTTTATTTTATTTTATTTTATTTTATTTTATTTTATTTTATTTTATTTTATTTTATTTTATTTTATTTTATTTTATTTTATTTTATTTTATTTTATTGCATTTTAATTTATTGCATTTTATTATTTATTTAATTGCATTTTATTTTTATTTTATTGAATTTTATTTTTTTTATTTCATTGCATATTATTTTATTGCATTTTATTTCATTTTATTTTATTTTATTTTAATGCATTTTGTTTTATTTTATTGCATTTTTAAATTTTATTTTAATGCATTTTATTTTATTTTTTATTTTATTGCATTGTATTTTTAATTTCATTGCATTTTATTTTTATTTTATTGCATTTTATTTTTTATTTCATTGCATTTAATTTTATTCCATTTTATTTTATACATTTTTTATTATTTATTTTATTTTATTGAATTTTATATCTTGCTTAATTTTACTGTATTTATTGTAGTTTTACTATTATTACTATTATAGTATGTTTTACATTTATATTATTTTAACTGTATTTTCTATTTCATATTGTGTTTTTTAATGCATTTATTTAGTTTTTTGTTTTGTTGTCGAACTACTATAGTTCTATTATGTTCTTTACCTTTTTTCTTTTCTTTTTTTAGGCTTTGTTTAAATATTCAGTGTTAATTTTCATAAATCCCTGCATTTTTGATACCCTTTAAATTTATCTAAAGCTTTGGTTTTTCGTCATTTTTCTTTGGACATCATGTGTACATCTACATAGTTCATGTCATATGCCTCTCATTTATAGAGTTTAAAACCCATCCTCTTTTGTAGGCAGTTTTTTCCCAGACTGAGGCCTTCCATCTCTTCCCCTAGTCAAAGATAATTAAAATGTCAGGGCTCCTTCAGACGTCCAAGTCACAGATGGACACAAGACAGTCCTTTGCCCTCAGACTGACTTAACAAAGTACTCACTGTAGCAGCCAGATGGGAACAGAAAGCATAAAGCACACAACATATATGACTTTAAATGTAGTTTAGAGCTTATAAATGTAAAGCTGGTCAGTATTGTGATTGCTTTGAGCTGTTAATGCTGTTATGTGTCAGATCTGGCAAGAAAATGTTGCATAATTCATGGCTGGCATCCAAGTAGTGTAAACATTCCTACTGAATAAACAATATAGTGTGTGCTGTATGGTATAATCCGGTTGTGTCTGTATTTTATTATTTATATACAGGTGAGTCTGAGCTTTCATCATAGGATTGTGTTTACCCCTGAGAAACATGGACGGCAGATCATGTTTGGCCTATGGGTTTATGTAGGAGTCAGAGTACATGATGTATTTTCAGTTTCCTGTTCGTTTCCCTGCCAGTCAGTCTCCCACACACCTGCTGAGCCAAGAGGATTGGGTTTTTATGTATATGCGTTAAAATTTATGCTGTAAGTCTGTGACAATAGCCTAGTGGTTAAGTGCGCAGACATATAGCACCATGGTGCTTACGGCGACCCGAGTTCGATTCCTGGCTTGAGGTCCTATGCCGACCCTTACCCTCTCTCTGCTCCCAATACTTTCCTGTCTGTCCTCCACTATCCTATCCCAATAAAAGGTGAATAACCTCTAAAAAATAATTATAAAAAAAAAATATATATATATATATATATATGCTGTAATATTCTAAAGGAGGAGCTGAATGCTTGGTTCTGATTGACTGATGAATGTTCTAAAATTTCCAGTTATTTTCAGGGAAATGCACAGCTTAAGTATTTCTATCCAGATTTAGAACTGCATTAGTTTCATATCACTTTTCTAAATAGCATTTGTTTAATTTTCATTATGTAAAATTATCAGAACATATTGCATATTACCCGAGCTGTAATGCTAACAGATAGTTTATTCAATGGAATTATACACTCACCGGCCACTTTATTAGGTACCCCTTACCAGTATTGGGTTGGACCCCCTTTTGCCTTCAGAGATGACTTAAGGCATACTCAGCCTATGTACAGTTGCGTTGAACCGGGCCAAAGCACGCTTGTCCCCCCTCCCTTCTCCCCCGACGGCCCGCACTCACATTACATTCAGGTCTGGGCACGCTTGCGTCATCGATGATGCAATGTTCAGTAATCGCTTTTGCTCAGCACAGTGGAGATTTTTTTAGTCGTATCATTTGATATGCAGTGACACGCAGTCAAATATTTTGCTGAACAGATCAGCCACTTTTGAAACTCCTCGTGCTGCAGGAATTAGGAGGTTTGCTGAAGGTGCAGCTGTCGTGCAGTGCGTCTTTAATAAACTACAACAGTTTGCGTTCATTAAACAGTACGAATGATTAAGTAATCCATATCAAACAGTCCCTTAAAGTCACGTCTCGCTTTCAGTTTCGGGCTCAAGCACGCATGCACACACACTGCAAGCGTACCGCGCCTGAACCCAAGTGAACCGCGCTCAGGCCCACCTCTTCCAACCGGGCCAGGGCCGGTCAAGTGAACCATGCCTTAGCCCGATTCAGAGCACTCACACTTCTCAAACAATCCGGGAAACGGGCTTTGGCACGGTTCGGATAGCATAGTGTGAGTACGCCCTTAATCCTTCGTGGCGAAGATTCAACAAGGTACTGTAAATATTCTTCAGAGATTTTGGTCCATATTGACATGATAGCATCACGCAGTTGCTGCAGATTGGTCAGCAGCACATCCATGATGCGAATCTCCCGTTCCACCACATCCCAAAGGTGCTCTATTGGATTGAGTCTGGTGACTATTGAGGCCATTTGAGTACAGTGAACTCATTGTCATGTTCAAGAAACCAGTCTGAGAAGATTCACGCTTTATGACTTGGTGTGTTATACTGGTGGAAGTAGGCATCAGAAGATGGGTACACTGTGGTCACAAAGGGATGGACATGGTCAACAGCAATACTCAGGTAGGCTGTGGCGTTGACACAATGCTCTATTGGTACTAATGGACTCAAAGTGTGCCAAGAAAATAACCCCCACGCCATTACACCACCACCACCAGCCTTAACCATTGATACAAGGCAGGATGGATCCATGCATTCATGTTGTTGACACCAAATTCTGACCCTACTATCCGAATGTCACAGCAGAAATTAAGACTCATCAGATCAGGCAACGTTTTTCTAATCTTCTATTGTCCAATTTTGGTGAGCCTGTGTGAATTGTAGCCTCAGTTTCATGTTCTTAGCTGACAGGAGTGGCACCCAGTGTGGTCTTCTGCTGCTGTAGCCCATCTGCCTCAAGGTTCGACCTGTTGTGTGTTCAGAGATGCTCTGAACGGTTGTCTTTTTATCAGCTCGAACCAGTGATTGGCTAATTAGAAATTTGCATTAACAAGCAGTTGGACAAATGTACCTGATAAAGTGGCTGGTAAGCGTATATGACTTTTTATTGTGTGTTAGAGCATGTAGACAGTTTTTTATGATGTCTAGTGTTTGGTAATGCAATTATGTATTAGTTCTGAGAGGTTATTATTCAACATTTAAATGTACAATAATTGTTTTGATGACAGATGTCAAACAACACAAGATGAGATGTTGATGTGATTGGGATTCGGTCACATCATTTGTTGAGGCACATTAGTGTTTATTTATTTATTTTGCTAAGTAATTGATTTGGGAAATATATGTCAATAATAGTTTATGAGCGTGTCTTACTATCAGATTATACAAATAACAAAAAAAAATTATGACAATATTACATAGTTCATACTGTACATTTTTATGGACATATGTAGATCTTGGCATTTTTATCCAGCATATCCTAAAATTTGCATCAAAAGGGTGGATGAGAAGATGGCTAATGATAAAAGTGTTTTCTCTTAGTAATTTGGGGCTGATTCGCTCAACCAAGTCGCTGTTACACCTGTCCTTTGATCTTATCCGCTCCATCTGTGACATGTTGTATCATGTGGCATCTGTTGTTCTAGAGAGCGGGGGAGAGGCCAGATCTGTGACCTTCAGGATTGAGTTCAATGGGTTATTATCTGCCACAGTGATCCTAATGAAAAGTCTTCAGCGCTGAGGTCACCTCAGAAGTAACGCAAATCTCGGAGGCTGAATTTCAGTTGTTTTTTGAGTGTGTTCAGGGGGAGGATTGACTGAACTTCACATCAAGGTTTCTCAAAAGTCACATCCCGCAGTCAGAGATGCCCTATTTTTTGGTTTCTGGGATGTGAGTGATTTTGTCAGGCAGGGATATAAAGGCGTTCTCCTGCAGGCTCACGCAAATAGCGAACTAGGCCAACTGTGAAAACTGCTTCAGACATTACTCTGGAAATGTATATATACATTCTTGGCTAACGTAATTCCATATGGTTTTGATCATTATGTCGTATTTGACTATACCTGACTTGTGTTTTTAAGGGTCCACTTGTGTGGTCTGCGTTAGTTTGCAGAGCTAATGTAAAACCCATAGAGAGAAATTGACTGGGAAAGTTTTTTTTCCCCAGTCGGGGTTTCTCTGGTATGTTTGTGAAGAAGTCTGAACTTACAGTAAAATTGATCATGCCTATCTCAGCATGTTTTGTAAATGTTAAGTAAAGCTCTGGAATTAAGTGGCTGTGCTTCAAAGAAAAGGTAAGAGGTTTTGTATTAATCTTTCTAAAAAGAAAAACATCACTAAAAATTTCAACACCCAATGTAGAACATATATTAATTATTAACTATGCAACTTATAGATTGTTCTCTCAAAAATGATAATTATGTCATCATTTACTCTCCCTTTACCTGTTTAAAACATGTTGAGTTTCTTTCCTCTGTTGAACACAAAACAAATACTTTGAAGAAAGCTGGAAATCTGTAGCCATTGACTTCCATAGTTCTGTTTTCCCATGGATCTTGTTATTACAGTATACATGGTTACAGGTTTTCAGCGCTCTTCAAAATATTTTTTGTGTTTAACAGAATAAAGAAACTCATTGAGGTTTGGAACCACTTGATGATGAGCAAATAGTGAGTAATTTTTAATTTTTGTGTGAACTATCAATTTAAGATGACAATTTTAGCTCACGCTCTACATGCTTAACCATTTAGTCAACAGTTTTAGAAGAACCATGTTCATATTCCAAAAAAACATTTTCATATTATCATATTGTTAATTCATCTAAATAAAAAAATCCTTAAAACGTTTTTTTTAGAATGACAAGATTGATTCCATCGATCTTAAAGTTTCTTCAAGGAACCATCAATGCAATAAATCATCTTTTTTTAAGCGTGCACTCTCGTAATTATTTCTGATGTTTTCAGAATTATGTTTGAATATCAGGAGTTAGGAATCAAAATAAGTATCAAGTTTATGAGAAAGAGGATGAGAATTATTCGTTCATGAACCATTCTTACATTTGTTTCAACAAATAGTTTTTTGATAGCACACTAAATGTCAGAAAGCACCACACATGTGTCTTGTTCCTCATTCGGAAGCTAATTCTGAACCTTGAGTCACATTGGTTTCCATGCTTTGACTTTTCCACGCATGTGATCATCTGACGTAACATGTGAGTGGCTAATGAGAGTATATGAAGAATGATTGAGTAAAAGAGAAGTAGACTGTAGCGACCTACTTTTGCCCTTTGTCTGGAATTGGTTGCCAGCCATTATTTCTGATTTGAGGCCAGACTTATGGTTTTCCCAATTATAGTAAAGGTAAATATTTGGTTGGGGAAAGCTGATCTGTGTTCACTGCAGAGGTAACCTGGAGACTGATTTGCTGGAATGAAATTTGGTGGGGGTTTTCTACAGGCTTACATAAAATATTTGGGTCAGAATTCATACATGATGTAAGCCAGCCTTGAGTTAAATATCAGTATGTCTGGAAGAGGTCGGATTGGTTTACTGTGGTACTTCGTCTGACGATTTTGACTTGTTAGAGTAAATTTACACTCAATCTGATAATGTTAGTTCTTAAAATTGATATATTGAGTGTTGTAAATTATTTTAATGAATGGACATGTAAAATTAAGTAGCTATTAAACAACATGATAAGAGAGTGACACCAGAGATCAAAAGATAAAGCTGATTGTGACCTCCTTGCCTGTAAGTAATGGAGATTCAACACGAACACACAACCACATGATATAGTATGAGGATGAGTAAATAGTGAGTAAATTTTCTTTTTTGGTTGAACTATGCCTTTAAGATGCCAATTTTAGCTCATGTCCTACAGGCTTAAAAATAATAAATAAAACAGACCATTGGAAAGAACCATTTTCACATTGCGAAGAACATTTAATTAATCAAAGTCAAATTTCCCCCTGTAAATAACTTAAAGATATCTCTAGATTTTTGATCACACTAGAGATTGATTGTGACCTCCTTGCCTTCAAGTAATGGAAATTTAACATGGACATGCAACCACATGGTACATTGCGGCTTCTAACACTTTAGTTAACTATATCTAACTACTTTGTTGTTTTTAACACAGTGCCTAATCATCTCTGTCAACTGCTAGTACATTTGTTTTCATGGAATGGATATGACAGAAGTTCAGTAGCCTGATTTGAGAACTTACACATTTTTGAGTTCTACAAGACTTGCTTTGTTAAATCAAGTGCTAAAATGTGTCAGATTTTAAATTACTTGGAACATTAACATGTTTCATCAACTTCATGCATATGCATTTTTATGTTTTCAGAAACCAGTAATTAAAATGTAACAGTAGGCACAATCAACCATTCTGTTAAAGCATTTCAAAGATCTAAATTATTCATGCCGTCTCTCACTTTTAACATGCATAATGTCCCATCACTGCAAAACAAAGGTGTGAATACCTCTGGAGGAGAAGAAATGCTGTGCCAGACCGTCTGTGCTGACTAACCACAGATGGGATGTGTATTTAGCATGCTGAACGATTGGACTTGAATTGACTTGTAGCTGTTTCTCTTCAACTTTTTTTTTTTTTTTGCTGTTAACATTAACTTTTGCATAGAGCTGAACTCTTAGCCCTTCATATCTTTACAGACACCTCCACAATTCAGCGCTTCACAATGAACAACGACTTTCAATACACAGAGGTTATATAACTGTGGGCCCATTGTGGAGGTGTTAGTCAAGATGTGAAATCTGCGAACGGTTATTTTCAAGCATAATGCTTCCTATTTTCAGATGTTATTCAGGCTGTTTGTCAAGGCATCAGGAAACATCTTCATTTTCACACCCCTTTTGAACAGTCTTTTGTGATGGAGATTTGAGAAATGATTCATGATGTTTTTAAAAAATTAAATCATTATATTCTGCTTTTCTTAAAGGGATAGCTCATTCATAAAATAAAGTTCTATCATTATTTACTATATGTTGTTTCAAACATTTATGAGTTTCTTTTGTTTGTCAAACACAAAAAGAAGATGTAGGGCGGCACGGTGGCTCAGTGGTTAGCACTGTCACCTCACAGCAAGAAGGTCGCTGATTTGAGTCCCGGCTGGGCCAGTTGGCATTTTTGTGTGGAGTTTGCATGTTCTCCCCGTGTTCACATGGGTTTCCCCCACAGTCCAACGACATGCAGTATACGTGAATTGGGTAAACTAAATTGGTTGTAGTGTATGAGTGTGTGTGTGAATGAGAGAGTGTATAGGTGTTTCCCAGTCCTGGGTTGCGGCTGGAAGGGTGTCCGCTGAAAAAACATGTCAGAATAGTTGCCGGTTCGTTCCGCTGTGGTGAGCCCTGATAAATAAGGAACTAAAATGAATGAATGAAAAAAGATGTTTTGAAAAATGTTGTTAACTAGTAGCCATTGACTTCCATAGTCATTTTCCCTATTATGGATGTCAACGGCTACCAGTTTACAACATTCTTCAAAATCTTCTTTTGTGTTCAACAACAACAAAATGATATTCTTGGACGAATATAATAGTTTCTGATACCATTATAGCTAGCTATTTCACCTTAAGATTGTTCAAATTCATATTAAAAAAAATATGTCTTCAATAAGTAGGCCTATTATGAAGCATGCTACAAGTTTTCAGCTGTAAATGTAACTGATCAATTGGTTTGTTCTGTCAGTTAAAGTCTGATCTGTGCCGTTGTTGAAGCTCATTTAGCACACCTTGTGTAGGTGAGATGGGTGATGGTGACCTCTTGGCCTCTTGACCTGCAGGGAGAGAAAGGAAACCTCTCTGTGAACTGTTGAAGGGATTCACTGTAGTATCTGGGTGAAGGTTGCTCATTATCAGTTTCTTACACAGACACTATCAGTAGGCTAAATAACAGATATAACTAACACAAGACCAAGACAATGAGACATAGGGGAGAGCTGGGCACAAAGTAACACTTTTTGGTTTGGGTCAAATAATGAACAAAGTAATGGGGTTAGACAAACCAAATTTATTTTACCAACAACACACAAGCCTCTCCTACAAATGAGCACTGGAATTATGATCGCCGGACATTTTCTGTGCAGTATTGCCAAAAGTGCCAGGAGTAAAAATGTTACTATTTACCCCACCTGCGGGGCAAGTTGTAACAGACAGGGGGTTAGTTGTAACACATGCTTATAAAGGCAGCTTTCACACTATTAATTTAAATTCAGTCTACTTTAAATAGTAGCTATATTTCCTCAGTAATTGGCTCATTTCTTTTTTATTCTACATAGCACAGTATGTTTATTTATTTATTTGTTTATTGGATAAACGCATATAAATCTATTTGAATTATTATCCATATATCCATTATTATACAATGCATTTATTTGCATTATTAGCAATAAAATATATATTTTTTCTATTAAAACAATATTTTCTATTAAAAAACATTTTTATTTCAAAAGTTCTCAACGTTACACTCAAAATTCAAAAAAATTATTTGTTAGTTTAATTGGTGTCCAACAGTGTGTGGCTTAATTGTAACACCCTGTTACAACTAACCCCGCTGTGTCATGTTTTACTCAAAACTGTGTAGCAGTCTCTGTGTGTTCTATACATATTTCAAAATGGTTTCATCTTTTAGCCTAGAAGACGGTGATCACAACAATATAAGATTTCACTAATATACTTTCACAGATTTTTTCAAAATAAAAAAATATCGACTGTAATAAAAAATACTTTTATGCTGTAAAAATTGTTTCTGCTGTGTATCTCATCCAAATTCCGCCGACAATTTTCAATAATTGGCTGGAAGACGTCTGCCGACACTGTGATAAAAACCTCGGAAGCATGCCATGATTAACCCTGAGCAAATACCTTAAAACTCTGTTACATTTAACCCCGCGTTACTTTGTGCCCCGCACTCCCCTATTACCTTCTGGACTATTGTCAAATTTTATTTTCATCATGTACGTTTGTCTGTCTATGTGCTAAAACCATGTGGGATGCTAAATTATTATTTGTTGTTGTTTACAAAACAATGGCAATAAAAATATTCTGTTCAACAAGGTGGATAGATAGCCTACTCTGTGATAATCTATGTATTTCAGATGCTAAAAACAGATTAAATATTATTTTCCAATGTATTCATGTATGTACAGTTTGTGGCAAATTAGTAAGATAAATTGTTGTAATAAGCTAGACTCATTTAATATGAATTCAAATAAGAAATTAATCTTTCAGGATCAAACTTCTAAGTAAAGAAACTATAAAAGTTTTTTCCAGATGATTTCCCTGAGAAAGGGCATTTAATTTCTTCTTTCTGTTCTCTCTTTCTTATTTTAAATGAATTTCTCCTCATATGTTTTAGTTTTCATGTTTTTAGCCTGGTGGGCACGCGCTCACATGCACGCGGGCGTTCTGTGCTGTCCGCTGATTGGCTGACACTCATCCTACAGCCCAGCCCCACTATCATTTACTATTCGCGCGCTCAGTGGATCCGCACACTTGCTGGAGATCGAGAGTGAAATGCGGGTCGCGCGTACTGCCTGGATTTATTTATAAGGATCATGTGCTTCATTGTAACAGTCCGTATCCGTATGATCTTGGAATACGCAGCGTGGTTTAACACTTGTTTTTAGTCTCGTATGTTTTGAGAATCATTTTTTCTTAAGTGTGTGATTGTACGTACGGAGGTTCATCTTACGCAGCCATT
Source organism: Danio kyathit (assembly GCA_903798195.1). Taxonomy (NCBI): domain Eukaryota; kingdom Metazoa; phylum Chordata; class Actinopteri; order Cypriniformes; family Danionidae; genus Danio; species Danio kyathit. The sequence goes on along the minus strand of LR812523.1, from coordinate 46,438,194 downwards.
CAACGCCAAACTTCTGCAGGGCTGCTGATCTACAGCGGAGTCTCGCTCCGTTTCGAGGTGAGAAACTCAAGAGATATTGAATGATATTTCACATCAGAAATGCTCGATTGACGCTTTCGAGATGCGTCTGTATTTGCATGTGTTTCACTTTTATTTCACTATTTACGACCCGCTGTGCGTCGGTCGGTCATTAAATACGCGCAGACGAGGCAGAATCCATGTACCTGCTCATTAAACGTAATAAACATAATGAGTATTTGAAGAGTTTTGAAGAATTTGAAGCTTCAGCGTGCTGTCTAAATGTTTCTTCTAAAATTAGCGTTTTTCTCAGGCTCATGTGTAGGTTCAATCACTGATTTTACGTTTATGGCGATGGATAGGTTTGCTTTTAGAGTGAAATAACTTAACATAAATATAGGAGGCTGAGATTGAAAAATTTAAATTTTAGAAGAAAATTTCAGACTAAACTTGAGGCTTTTTCATATGAACTGCTGTGACAAGTCTTGATATAAATGGAGAATATAATCTGTTTTAGTGTGCTGGTGCTCTTGATTGAGTTTTCAAACAGGCTGATATGCCAGAAGTGTTAATATGATTTTATATATAGAACATGGTGCTAAAAAATGTGTATTAGTTTTATACATTTTTGATTATATATTGTAATCTTGACTTTTTACGGCTCTATTTATTGGTTAGATGAATTCCATTGCTATAATTTGATGGTATGCTTGCGCCATTTGATTTGACCATGTATGCTGTTGTACTGTATGCTTGTATTGTTAAAATATCTTATTAAATACATCAGTATTGTTTCATGGCACTTCAGGTAAGATTCTTCTGTCATTGAAAGCTAAATATCTCAAGGGAGATAGGGATAGTTCACCCAAAAATTCTGTCAACTTTTACCCACCTTTTACTTGTTTCAAATTTTTATGAGATTATTTATTCTGTTCAACACAAAAGAAAATATTTTGGGGACCTGTAGCTATTAGCTTCCATTGTATCAGTTTTTCTTCCTATGGTAGTCAATAGCTAATGGTTTTCAGCTTACTTATAAATATCAACTTTTGTGTTTAACAGAATTAAGAAAATCTAAACAGTTTAGAACCACTTGAGTAAATAGTGAGTAAATTTTCATTTTTGGCTGAACTATACATTTATTATGATTCCTAACTTTGAAGACCCAGTTGGTGATTGTTTGGAAAATAAGGGATAACATAAAACTGATTAATAATATAGTGTTCATGATGTTTACTAAACAAATGATATGTGCTGCAGAATGAAGACAGCAGCTTTATGTTGTCTTGGGTGTTTGTAGGAGTGGTCTAGTGGTTGGTTTGGGAAATGCAGGATTGCTGCTGAATATTCCCCTGTTGGTTCAAGATGATGATTTGTTTCTCCCCGCTAGAAAATAAGTTGTTTTGGTGTTGAAGCATATTGTTCTATCTACTTGATTAGTCTGTGTTGTTTACAAATCAGTAGCCTTTGATTGTACTTTTATTGAATTTTCTTGTTGACAGAATTTTGTATTAGCGTTTCCTGAAATGTTCTATAAAGTGCGGTCTCTGTGATTTGGTTGGACTTTGCCCCTGTGATAGGAGTCATACAGGTAGCTCAAAGTGCTTTTACAGTGGTAAGGGCGCTGTGCCCCACCAGTCTGTACAGCCAGCCAAGCCCTTTATTTACTCAAACACACTTGAGTAGTTTTAGTGAACCTATAGTTCCCTTCCCCCTCCGTCTCAAACACACACCTGCTCCTTTCCCAAGGCTAACATGTAACCCATTTTGACAGAATCCTTAATTTGGGCCTGTTGCTGAATTTATCAATCGATTTATCAAACAATGTTGTCACACTGCGGTCTCACAGCAGTTCTTTTCCTCATTCCTTGATGTTCATTACATAGTTTTAAAGTAATTGGTCATTACTATGTTTGTTGTTGTCCACACAAAAGTCAACTAAATATAAATATTGAATATGGCTTGTTTGAATCTTTATGTGAAATGTGAGTGGAAGGATTTTTCTATTTCTAGAGGTCCTTGGTTGTTTGTGAATTCAGCATGAAGTGACCTTTGAGGAAAGGACGGCCACACCAACTTTACAGCTCCTTAAAACAGGGCAGAACACTGGGTTTTTACCAATTTAACCTTTAGGTTTTTTGTTTTAGGCAGTGTTTTGTGGTCAAGGGAAACCGGTAAATATTTAAAAAATATAACATTTTGAAATCAAGATTTCCATGAAAATGTATCTTATAATCTAATATTCTTAGTAAAAAGATAATGTTTATCTCAATACTATCTAGTGAAAGGATAAAACTTGAAAAGAAACTGTTCAAAAGGTGTGGGAGCCCAGATGATCAGGCAGTTTATTTATCTTGTTTAAAGTTACTTTATGCTTGAGGAAGCTGTTTTGAACTAGAGACACGGTAATCAACTCTACAGTCAACATGTGGGTGGGACTGGATGTTTTCATCTTTGACAGTCATAACTAAAATGCAGCCAAATGTTCTACGCAGGCTAAATAAAAGCTCTAACAAAAGCAGTGCAGTAACTGTGTGAAAGCTAGGACCTTTTTGTTTACTTGTATGCTTTACAGCCCCTGTTGTGAAGACTGTGCTTAGTGTTTGTTTAAGCAGGAGAGGGTAGAGGACATGTGGCCGACCATACTTGACACTCGTAACCAAAAAGTAAACAGATCCAGATTCCCCTGCTACTCATCAGCTTCCGCTTTGTTTTATTCCTTCACAAAATTGAGTCGAGCTGCAGCTGGTGTGTCTATTGAGTTTAAAAGGGCTTTGACTTTTTTCTGTTGCAGTTTGAGCAGATTTGCATTATAGCCTGAGGGCTTCACTAATAAGGTTGCATGGGCAGATGCGCAGGGGGATCCAGTATTTTGCCCATATGATTAGACAAATTGGACTCGAGTCAACACTGGATGGTCAGAAATTACTTTCTTAAAGTTTTAACAAGTGTCCATATAGAATGTGGTTCCCAGAGGCATCATCCATAAAGGACTTGACAAATTGTCAATTTCTGGTGATGAGCACAAAGTCACTCTTGCCAACATTTTGGCCTTCTTTGCTTTTCATTTCATTGACTTTCTCAGATGGTATAACACATGGTAAAGCAGATGCGCAGGGGGGAGTTTGATGCTTTGACCCTTTTGGGGCTCCATTTTGATGCTAATGTCTATGGTTTTATGAAGGGGGTCTTCTTGGGGGGGCTGTGGAGTGAGCATATCCTTCATCATACAGCACCTCCTCCCTCTGCACAGGACTTCAGTCCGATTCTGGCACACAAATGCCTGCAGGCTTGAATAGGCAGGCGGCCATTGGGGCTTCACATTGTTCGGGGTGTCCCTTGACGCCTCGTGCCGTAGCTGTGAATGCCTCCATTGAGGGGCCCATGTGCTCCATGTCCAGGAATCTTGCTTAAAGACACAGGCTGAGCTCCGAAATGGCACAGAAGCTCGTGCTGGCGTGATGGAGCCGTCCGCGTGATAAGGTGATGCATTGACTTTCTGCTATTCCACGAGAGCCTTGGAGATGTGAGAGGGAGGGAGGCAACGTGAGCCAGAACTCTTTGTGTGGGTGAAAAACTGCATTTGGTTGTTTATCACCTCAAGCTAACGCTGACCGACTCATAGGACTCATCTGTAACGGGCCACGTTTTGAGGAGAAAATAAGAATCCTTCTTTTCAGAAGCGCTAGACTCATAGGTCATTCTGTTTTTGTGTTAGACTGTGGTTAAAAGAGCCTCTGTTTTTTATGTCCACGTGAGGTAAAAGCACCATGAAGATTAATTTGTCGGTGTTTGTGAGTGAAATCCGCCAGCGGTACATTCAGCTGATATCTTGGTGGATTAGAGCCAGCAAGCGTGAGTCTGAAATTTTCACAGAATGGAGATTAAACTCAAGTTTTCACATGCTCAATCAGGGAAGGTGTTTGCACATTGAGATTAATCACGACATATTAATCTCTGTGAGTCGTCCATCCGAAGAAGAGTAATTTTCCACTCAGCCTCCTGTAATGATACTGGGGACCTTGCGTTTTACGCATAGGTAAACAATTTTCTGAGGAGGACCGAGGCTTGGCATTAATGAAATGGTTCTTGGTATACATCAGTGTATGTTTTTCATTTGTGTTTATCTGAGGCTCATCTGACCTGCCTTTCTTTATTTTCTCAAAAGGACAAAATGCCTCAGACGCCACCCTTTCCAGTGATGTATGGATCCACCAATGGATACAACAAGAATCTCTACAAGGCCAAGGAAGAAGACTATGAAGGCTTGTATTACCATGACAACAACCTGATATCTGGGTCCTTGGAGGCTCTTATTGAGCACTTGGTTCCTACAGTGGCGTACTATCCTGATGTGAGTATATGTTAATATTCAGCCTGTTTCAGATATTAGTTTGGAGTTTGTCAAAACATTGTAACCATCAAACATATTTAATCATTTCTAGTTGTACTAAAGTAATACAGTTGAAGTCAGAATTATTCGCCCCCGTTTATTTTTTTCCCCAATTTCTGTTTACCGGAGAGCAGATTTCTTCAACACATTTCTAAACATAATATAAGTCTTTTCTAATTACTGATTTATTTTATGTTTGCTATTATGACAGAAAATAATATTTTACTAGATATTTTTTAAGACACTTCTGTACAGCTTAAAGTGACATTTAAAGGATTAACTAGGTTAATTAGGTTAACTAGGCAGGTTAGGGGAATTAGGCAAGTTATTGTATAATGATGGTTTGTTCTGTAGACTATCGAAAAAAAAATATAGCTTAAATGGGCTAATAATATTGACCTTAAAATGGTGTTTAAAAAATTAAAAACTGCTTTTATTCTAGCCAATATAAAACAAATAAGACTTTCTCCAGAAGAAAAAATATTATCAGTATTTATCAGAAAATTATAAGAAAATTTCCTTGCTCTGTTAAACATCATTTGGGAAATATTTGAAAAAGAAAAAAAAATTAAAAAGGGGGGGCTAATAATTCTGATTTCAACTGTATGCACACATCCAAAATTTGGGGTATCATAATTTAAAATCATTTATTCAATGACATTTTTATCAAAATTCACAGTAAAGTTATTAGATTTAATAAATAAATAAGTTTTTTTAATTGAATAAATAAATAAATAAAAACATTGTATAACTGTTTTATCATATTTACGAATAAATAAAGGCAGCCGAAGTGATCATGATATAAAACCATTAAAATAATCTTACCATTAGGCCTAAACTTTTAAATTAAGCTAACCAGATATATTGTCTATAACAGTAGCTAAACAGGGCTTTAATTTTTATCTGATTAGTATCTTATTTTTGATTCACAGAGGACATACATCTTCACATTCCTGCTCAGCTCCCGTCTCTTTCTTCACCCATATGAGCTGATGTCCAAAGTGTGCCATTTGTGTGTGGACCAGCAGAGACTCAGTGATCCTCAGGCAGACAAGGTACAAACTTGACTCTACACCGATTCTCCAGTATCAGGGTGAAGCAGTTTGTAATTACACTGTTGTTTTTCCATTCTATTTGTAGGCAAGAGTCAGGAAAATTGCTCCCAAGATCCTGCAGTTGCTGACTGAGTGGACGGAGACGTTCCCCTATGACTTCAGGGATGAGAGGATGATGAAGAGCCTGAAGGAACTAACACATCGTCTGAGCACTGGAGAAGATGTAAGTCTTCTCTTTCCAAGTATCAGGCGATCGTTTAAGCTGAAACAATGAGCTTTTTATTCTCGAGGAAATGTCAGCTAAAGGCCAACACCGTTTTAAAATATTAGTCACCTGAAAGGTGTGAGTGCTTGCGTCAAAGACATTAGCGTTTCTTTATGGCCTTTGTGCCACTATTAGCATAGACCGGGCAAAACATCTTTGCATAAGCCTTAGCTTGGTTCTTTAACGTTCAACTAGTTAAGACGTAAAATGTCACACGCTGGGTGAGAAGAGTGTCAACACCTGGGCAGTGGGGGAGTGAGATTTCTTTAGTCCTAAAGCGCTCTGACAAGAGAGACGAGAAGAAAGCTCTTTTGTTCATCTGCTTTTGTCTTCCCTGGTGCTTTTCCATGGGCTGCATTTAAATAGTTCTATTAGCGCTGACTCGTATGTTACCGTGCTTCTGGCTTAGCATTTTTTCCTCAGAGGGACTTTTTCACCACATTTAGCATTGTTATTTATGGCAAGTTCTTTTAAAAGTTTGAAAAAAAAAATGTCCAAACCAAATTAGATTTTTTATTTTTTTTTTTTTACATCAGGTCAACTTCAGCTCCATCCTTTTGCTGTCTGCCAGCTGAACAAAGTAGTTCCTCTTGAATTGAGTAAAACCGAATACTTGCATCAAGTTTTATCTTTAAACGTCCTTGTGGGCTTTTTTGCATCATCCACAGCTGACCAGAAATTCTTGATTTTGTTAGTGTACAGTAAATAAATTATAGATTTGCTGTAGTTAGCACTGGTCATCTCACATGGTTGGAGTGCATTAGTGAAATGACTAAAGAAGAGCACTTGTTAGAATAGACAGTTTAGGATGGAGGATGCCAAAGCTTCAGATTCAAACAAATGAGGTTTGACTAACCTGAAAAGACTTTGTAGTGAACACATGTGTGGCTATTGATCTGCTTTATCCTGACCCAGGAGATCAATGACCTTCTGCTCTACTAGCTTATGGAGATTTTTTACAGCCTACTCATTCTAGTGAAAGGGGTGATACGCTAATAAGATTGCATGTATGCTCAAAAGACTACATGCAAAACTAGAACTGTGTAAGGATCAGTGATTTTCAGTGTGTTTAATTGACATGTTACTGGTGTTTTATGAATGCATTATCAAAATATGACACGTAGGTTTTGTTTTTAGAATTAAAATGTTTGGAATTTGGAAATTTCAGAGTGATAAAATGATAAATGTAACCTTTTTCAAAACAGCTTAAATCACGGGTGCCCTAACATTTTTAGTATGAAGGGCCAAAAACCAAATATCATTGAGAGCCGTGGGCCGAAGATAAATATATCAAACTGAAGCTTCCATGGGTAATTTCCTAATTTATTTAATAATATTTAAAAATAAATAGAAAACATTACTTTGAATCGTATTAACTAATGCAGTATACGTTTTTTAATAATAACTTATTGCAATTAAAACATAAACAATCACATTTAAAACACAGTGGAGTTCAATGCTTAATATATTAGTCGAGCTTAATCTGCCTTTGCCTTGATCTCCTCAACGTCTCTGCATTGTCCTCTATCTGTCGAGTGACAGTATGTACATTTTAAACTAAATTACAGCATTTAAATTGAAACATTTAATTTATGCAGCTTAACAATATAACAAACAAATTAAAGGTTACATTAAATTTGAAATGACAATCTCTAATCCATCCCCATCATTCTCCCTCTTTTCTCAGATAGGATGGTGGGCCAAATCAAAGGTTACTATGGGCCAACTTTGGCCCGCAGGCCCTAGTTTGGGCATCTTAAATTATAAAATGTTGTATAATGAGTAATGTGTAATGAATAAACTTCATTTAAGGATAATGATGAATGAGTTTAAGTAGTTTGCTGTTGTATCATATTATATATCAACGTCAAGTGTCTCATGAACATTTTTAACAAGTCAAGGCTCATTCAGATTGTAAAATGCTGTGTTGCTCTCCAAAAAAACTTGTTGTTTATTAATAAATAATATTTTTAAAAACACATACTTGGCTATGACTAACACTGTTGCTGAACGTAAAAGTGTGTATCGTATTTAATCAAGGTATAAGGAGAAATCTTATTTTTACACATGATATTTTTAGAGTCATTCAATTTAAACTTCTTTAGTTGTTAATCCTTTTTTATTTTAGGACTGATTCAATAATAAACAAAATCTCTTAGATCTTCGCGTTTGCTATATATGCGAGACAAATGAAATCAGTGTTTTGAGTTATGGCTGTCTGGAAGATGTGCATCTATGCATGACGAGCATATCATGAAGAATGCATTCAGTCACAGTCAGAGCATCAATATGTTGTCTGTATTATGCAACTCAGTTGCTGTTTTTTCCTCCATGTGAACGGCATGTACTAGTACGTGAATGATGTTAATGAGAGTGTCTGTAACAGTAGAGCACTGACTGGGGATTCACAGCAGTCACAGCCACACAATAGATGTATTTATAGCCAGACTTGAGTCCATCTGAGACAAATGTGGTGTATTTTAAAATGTGCTCTCCAGTGTTTGCAGCCCATCATATTAAGACCACTATGGAGTGGTTTCCAGTCAGAACTCTAATGTTTTGACCTCTCCCGGACCTCATCAGCCCTTATGAGCATGCCAACAGTTTGCTGACCTGCTGTTTTCAGCCTTTTTACTGGCAGTTGCCTCACAGATCCTCTTGTTTTCAATGCGGGAGCTGAGAATAGATGCCTTAACATCTGTATCCAGACCACAGTTTGTCCTCGGGCTTCTGGTCAGCTTGGGTTGTCATGTGGTCTCTGTATAGGAAAGGCAGGGCGCAGTTGTACATTTCCAGACACAGGCATTTGGTGCACATTTGGGCACCTTTTGCCCATATTCTGTTTATTGGGAAAGTAATGTAGACCGGCGTTCACTCTTGACCTGGGTGTGGTGTGTCCATGCCAGATTGATCTGTACTCTGTGCTTGTGCCGTCCGGCTGTTCCACACTTGTGCCAGGGTTAAAAATGTGTAGGCTGCACACAAGCAGCTTTCTTATTTTTCCACAACAAGTGACTTGTGTCTGATTTGCTGCTCAAAATGTCAAGCGGTTATCGCCAAGTCCTCCTGCTAAAAATAATCTTTCTCTCCTCTGTGTCAACATATGGTGGACTTTTGTAGAGGGAATTATTAAGATGCTCTGTGATCTTTTAAAGTGCTGCAAGGTCTCGTCTCATTCCGAACACACACACACACACACTATTCAAATCGTCAATATTCTTGCATCTACACAATGTGCTGGAGTGCACAAGAACGCAGGCTGTTCCGAGGCAGATGGATTTATGTGCCACTGACCTCCTGCACAACAGATTAATGGGCCACTTTTTATTTTCTATGCGTCAGAAAGGATTACAGAAGGCCGGAAGAAGCGAAAGATGTTTTGAACATCCTGCGTTTAATCAGGAAAATATTTGAACAGCTAGCTTTTTATCTGCATGGCTAAACATAAATCTCGAAGGCCTTTTCACACCAAGAACTATAACAATATAACTAGATTAGCGTTTATACCAGTGGACAATAATGTTGGTGGTAGCATTTCACTGCGTTTATGTTGCTATTTGGCTGGCAATAGTTTTAGGTTTCAAATGCTTGATATAAATGTTAATTTTCTAATGTTGTTCCAGCAGTACTGTTCCTTTTGTGTTGTTATTGTTATTAGATGTATTGTGAACTTCACGATTCTAATAAAATTAGGTACATTACTTATAATTATTGTTATTTTATGTGGTAAATATAAAATATAAATGATATTAGTTTATATAAAATGTATTTTAGATCGATTTACTTCAATATGAATAGAAAAGCATGTTATAAATAAACCAAACTATTTATTTTATGCACTTTACATTTATTTGTAAAGCGGTTTACACTTAACCTTTCACAGCTTCAAAACAGTACTTTTCTAAAATGCAAATAGTTTTTTAGTTAAAAGAATTCTTAGTTAAATCTTTCTTATTTTTAATTTATTTATGTTTATTGTTAACACTCAGTTGAGTACTGTCATACAATATTTCAAGGTACATTTGAATCTCAGTATGTGACCTTAAGTGGCATACAATTTACATACATTATTGTCAGGTGTACTAACTATACATGGTCCTCAAATTTTGTTAAATTAGAAAAAGAAAAATAACATAAAAACTGAAGAAAATACTAAAAATTGAAAGTCTATTTACATCCAGGGGGAGAACGCTTGTCATAATATAATTCCTTTCAAAATAATCTCAAATGACCACCTTCATTATACAGTTGAAGTCAGAATATTAGCCCCCCCTTTGAATTTTTCTTTTTTCTCTTTTAAATATTTGATGTTTAAATGGTTAAATGATGTTTAACAAAGCAAGGAAATTTTCACAGTATGTCGAAGAATATTTTTTCTTCTGGAGAAAGACTGTTTTATTTCAGCTAGAATAAAAGCAGTTTTAAATTTTTTAAAAAACCTTTTAAGGTCAAAATTATTAACCCCTTTAAGCTATATTTTTTTTCGATAGTCCACAGAACAAACCATCATTATACAATAACTTGCCTAATTACCCTAACCTGCCTAGTTAGCCTAATTAACCTAGTTAAGCCTTTAAATGTCACTTTAAGCTGTAAGAAGTGTCTTGAAAAATATCTAGTAAAATATTATTTACTGTCATCGTGGCAAAGATAAAATAAATCAGTTATTAGAAATGAGTTATTAAAACTATTATGTTTAGAAATGTGTTGAAGAAATCTTCTCTACGTTAAATAGAAGTTTTAAGATTCTAATAATTCTGAATTCAACTGTATATCCTTTAAAATTAACTACAGAAGTGATTTTTTTTCCCATTGTATAGATCTCAATAGTTGCATCTGTCCAACTATTTATGGTTGGTCGCTCTGGTTGTAGCCATTTGTGTATGATTGCTTTTTAACTGGCAGCCATGAGAGCATGCATTAGGTATTTATTTTTATGCCGTTGCTGTATCTGAATTTAGTTAAATTCTTATTATTAGTTAAAGTTATACAAATAACTTTACACTCAACCATTTTGAGGCTTTTATTTGAGTAAGTAAAATTCACATAATATTTTTTTGAGATCTTGAGGCCCACTGCATGTCCAGCAGGATGTAGATTCTTGCCTGGCTGATGTTGAGCAACAGGGCATGACCCGCTGCTGTCCTCTACTTATGCAACAGAAGTCCAGAACTGTGTCAGGCTCTTATTATTAGATAACTCCACTCAAAGCTATCTTATGTTACGAGGGGAAATGGGAGGCATGCAGGACCCTTGTGAACCTTTGAAGGACATGAATGAAGTACTGCTGTTTCATAATCCTGCTTTAACTGTTTATGTAACATACTCTTCGTCTTGGAACGACAGACCCTGTGAGCTAAACCATGTCACGGCTGACCAATCAAGAGGAAAGCGCTATTATACGCCTGAAAATCCATTAAATGTTTACAGGGGCAAAACACTCTGTACATTTCCTCAGCCTTCTTATCAGTGTGGGACACATCGTGTTGTCAGTCTTCACATATGAATGATTATCTTGTAATTCTGGTCAATAAAAGCATGGTTGTAAATCCTGATCTTGTGTGTGTGTGTCTTCAGCTGTATCGTAAGGCGGTGCAACAGATGACACAAACGCTGATCCGTAAGCTCACCACACTGAGTCAGTATGAAGAAGCTCTGGCCAAGATCAACTCTTCGGTGACGGACAGACTAACCGTGCTGAAGACCAAACCGCAATCCATCCAGAGAGACATTCTGACCATCTGCAACGACCCCTTCACCCTGGCACAACAACTCACACACATTGAACTGGTGAGAGGAACTTCCTCAGTTTACACGACCTCACATTCCTCACCTCACCCTGTGTTTGGACTGATATGTTTACTAAATCAATAATCTAGGGCTATTTTTAAGGTGACCATTTGGACTAGATGCAAAGGTGACGTTGATCTCATGTTTGTTTTCCAGGAAAGACTGAGCTACATCGGACCAGAGGAGTTTGTTCAGGCGTTTGTTCAGAAAGACCCTCTTGATAACGACAAGGTAACACTGTCTTCCTGTTTATGGGCAGTTAAAAATACACACGCCACAAATGTTATCTCTTGCACTTACAACAACAAATATCCAAATCAATACACGCGATGTTTACGTTAACCCTCGGGTTCATAGAGGTGTCACCTTTTTCACAGCACATTCCTCTCCTAATCTATCAGCGTCCAAGTTTCCCTCCTCACGTTCCACACACTGTCCTTTTGTGGCCAAAGCCTAGCAACTGGTTTCTCACAATAACCCGCCAAAAGTTTGCTCAGCCCTGCCTCGTAATGCCAATTGCTGTCTGGCTGCTAGGCAACAGCCTGTGTCGAGGCGGTACTGGTGCGATTTTTCTCTTTTGTTCTGGTCGCCGTCTCTCCAGAGGGTCCCTGTGCGCGGCCGTGGCTCTCTGATGTTGGCCGTCAAAGGTGGTGTAGGGTGGATCGTGTATTGTGTGACGGACAGCACAGTCAGAGCGTAGGAATGCGAGGAATGAAGGGTTAGAGTGACCTAAGCTTTCAGACCGAGTGTCTGCGCACATTCCCTAAACAGATAATACCACAGGGCCCAGTGAGTGTGGAGGGTCTCCAGGGCAAACAAGCTCTCTGATTGACTGAGCATTGTTGCAGATCATCAGTCATTGCAGAGACCTTTGTTCTTGGTTCTAAATGTGGAAATCAGAGATCCCAGCAGGCGAAGTTCTGTGAGATCACTCCACAGACAACAAGCTCATTAGATTCATTTCGTGCCACACAGGATGAAAACTAGATATTGATTATTATATGAGATCTAACTTGTTGCATATTTAAATATCATAATCTGTTCTACATTATTTAAATAATAATGATATTAACACTTAAACGGTTGATACTAATGTGTAAAAAGAGCAGTATGAAATGTTCATTTCTAATGAAGGTATTAAAAACAATAATGATTTTGACTTAACTCATGTCTCTGTCTGGTTATAATTGTAAAACTGATCTTTGAAACTTGAATTCTTGCAGAATTGCTTCAGTGATCACAAGAAAGCAAGTAACCTTGAGGCTTACGTGGAGTGGTTCAACAGGCTCAGCTACCTGGTGGCGACGGAGATCTGCATGGTAATCATCCGCTTTTATTGCTGTGACTCTTCCAGCAACTTAACTTGCTGCAAATTACAAGCTGGGTTGCGCAATTAGTGCTTTTAATTACAGGTCTAGAAAGTATTCGTGACCTTTCAAAGGTTTGCGCTCAGGATATTTACAGGTTCATGTTCTTTCTATTCATTAAAAAACCTTGAAAAATATTTCAGAAATATTAAACAGCACAACTAGTGATGATACAATACAGTGGCTTGAAAATTAGACTTCGCCATTACGGCAATGCATTAAATATAGTATTAAATATAATTAAACAGAAAACGACTTTTTTAATATAATATTTTATTGTGTTTTGGTCAAATAATTGTAGCCTTGGTGAAAAAATCCAACATATACTTTATTCACAGTGTTGAGCAGTAGCGTCACTACTAGCTTAATTACATTTCTCAGTACAGTGGCAGTAGCGTCGCTACTTTCTAAATCAAATAGCTTTCAGTAGTGAAGCTATTTGTTTTGTCAAGTAGTTCAGTAGCGTCCATGCAAGCTACATTTACCAATCGCGAATCATTAAGTGACGTCACCGACATTCACAGAGCTGTGAGGCCAGTGTCTAGCCAATGAAAGTAAATCCATATGATGGCGAGAATGACGATTTCTTCTTCTTCTTACCGTTTTACAATGGTCAACAACAAACTTTGTGGTGCATTACTGCCAACTCTCGCTTTGGTCGGTGACGTTGACAACCAATTAGGCTAACACAAGAAATTAGCTTGATGGAAAGATGACTGAGGGAGAGGAGTTATTTCTGAAGAGGGATTCCTCGTGACCATACCTCGAGAAGTACATGTTAAGATGCAATAACGTTAATTCTGATGCTGTGCTCAAAAAATTCTTTAGTGATTTATAGTTGGCACTATAGTGTTTTGAAGTACACAACAGTGAAGTATTCAAAATAATTTGTTGTGGTGTGTGTGTATATATATATATATATATATATATATATATATATATATATATATATATATATATACACACAGTTTACTGTAGTAAAGGCTAAAGTATACTATGGTAATTACTATTAGTTCATGATAGTTACTGATGATACTAAAGTATGTAGTGTAATTTATTAATGAAGTGTGTGTGTGTGTATATATATATATATATATATATATATATATATATATATATATATATATATATATATATATATATATATATATATATATATATATATATATATATACATATATATATATATATATATATATATATATATATATATATACATATATATATATATATATATATATCTATACATATATATATATATACATACATATATATATATATATATATATATATATATATATACATATATATATATATATACATATATATATATATATACATATATATATATATATATATATATATATATATATATATACATATATATATATATACATATATATATATATACATATATATATATATATATATATATATATATATATTATATATATATATATATATACACACACACACAATAAATGCTCATTCCTAAATATTCCCTTCACTATAAATTACTATAGTATTTTAAATGTGTTACACCTGGTTTTATTGGATTTTTTTTGTTTTTGCTCTTATATATTCGTTCTATATACCAAACTGCTTTTATTCTAGCCGAAATAAAACGAATAAGACTTTCTCCAGAAGAAAAAATATTATCAGACATACTGTGAAATTTTCCTTGCTCTGTTAAACATCATTTGGGAAATATTTAAAAAAGAAAGAAAAAATTCAAAGGGGGGCTAATAATTTTGACTTTAACTGTATATAGGGGATAAGGTGAATATGTGTCGATTCAAATATCTGTTTCGATTTGGTTCTAATTAACAAGCTCTCGATTAGATTCTTGATTTTTTTTTATTTTTTTATTTTTTTATTTGATTCATCTTTTATATAAATTCTATTTATATATCTAAAAAACGATCAGTGAAATTTTTATTTCAGTTGCATGGGCATGTGTATTTGTTGAATAAATTTACATAAATAAAGCTAATAATTATATTTAGCCAAGAGCAGTGAATGTTTTTTATGTTGTTCTTTGATTAATATTAACAGCACAAACAGCAGTAAATAATTGAACTGAACAATTCTGCCTCATATGTTTCATTGACAGTTTTATTGATCCCTAAGATATGATTGAGATGGATTTAAGTTGCTTTGATTTAAAAATGAAAATGGCAAAAATAGCTTGAATGTAGCTAAGATACTTTTGCCAAGCAGCTTTTAGCTTAGCTTGCTACATTTACTTGCATAGGTTTATTGTAGTTAAGCTACATTTTAAGTAGAGTAGCTAACAGCTTAGCTCACTACCTTTTTAAGGTAGCTTGCCCAACACTGTTCAATCATAAAATATCCTTTCTTTTGATAGAGAGCTCAAACACATTACCAAAACATGCACTGTTGGAAGACACAAAGTGTAGATTACAAATGATTATATATCACAAAAGTTGTTGGTATTCAATAAACATTGTAATCTGGAGTCATAAAATCCAGTTTATAGTGTACCTAAACATCTCTTTGTTTTCCCATGCAGCCAGTCAAGAAGAAACATCGTGCACGAGTCATCGAGTTCTTCATCGACGTGGCACGAGAATGCTTCAACATTGGCAACTTCAACTCACTCATGGCCATCATTAGTGAGTGTTTTTCTGTCCCTCACAACACTTTGCTCCAGTTCTTACAGCTACAGAAAGCTCTTTTGTTCCCCACAAATCTGTTTAGATAATACGGTTTGCTGTTTTGGCAGGATTTGGTTTGCTTTTCTAATCCTTGCTCTCGTGCGCTTAACACACACAACAGTGTCAAATCTTTTACAGGCTCTGCAAGCAAACTCTCGGTTTATTTGTTTGTCGAGTCCTGCTGAGTCGTCTTTCGCTGTTCATCAAGCTTTAGATAATAAATTTCCAACATTAGTTTTCAATCTCTGTTTGTTTATTGATTGATTATCTTCAGATTACAAATATATATTCCTCACTCTTCTATATTTAATAGACTTTATCTGCAGTAATAATCTGTTGCATTAATCATTCACTTAGCTCTCTGAGCACTAACACACTCCACTGCCTAAGGCATTATGGGTAGAGGAGCAGAACTGGAGGCAGCTGTTTAGCCTGTGTGACGACAGAGATAGACATCCCAAAGGCAGATGGTCAGCGTTGACCAATCCAATAGGCTAAGACTCATTGAGAGGGGGATTGTGGGAGGGAAGGAGGGAGTGTAAGCAGCTGTCCTTTCCCTGGTCAGTCCCTGGAGACGAGCCCGCGGGCCTGGACTCTTACACAAGCCACTCTCCCTGGAGATCAAGGCCCGATATTAGAGGCACTGGAAGAGAACAAACAAGTCATGGGAAAGGGTGATCGCCCCTGTTTGTGTTTTTGTACATTGTGTGACGTGAATGTGGCGTCAGTGCGTGGCTAGATCATTGCGCCAGTATCATGTTTGTGTGCTGGAGGAGCTCTGGGCTTCACACCTGTTAGTACAGACAGATTGTTAATGCTACTGAAGCCTCAGATGGCGCTTTTGTAGATGGATGGATAGTGTTGCTGCTTTTGTGCTGGGTTGAAACCGCTGTGCTTGGGGAAGATAAAAGATACCTGAAATGGAGTAGTAGTGAAGATAAACAACATATTGAGTTTAGTGTTGCATTTTGGTATAAATAGAACAAAAGATTTAGTAAAATGCTCATGTATCTATGGAGATCGAAATGTTCTTTAATATGGCTGTAAATTGCCATATATTCCTGAACTCACCGTAAAAGGATTTTTTTTTATTTCTGTATTTTGACATACTACACTTCCAAAGTTTTGGGTTAATGTTTTTAGGAAAGAAATTAGTGTGTTTATACAGCAAGAATGCTTTAAATTCATCAGATGATTATAACATTACAAGAGCTTTTTATTTAACAATAAATATAAATTATTTTTGATCCATTGAACAATTTGTTCATCAAAAGATCCTGAGAGTAAGGAGAAAATATATAACTCTAATAATTGTTTTATTCAGAACAACGTGTGTGTGTGTGTGTGTGTGTGTGTGTGTGTGTGTGTGTGTGTGTGTGTGTGTGTGTGTGTGTGTGTGTGTGTGTGTGTGTGTGTGTGTGTGTGTACACACACACACATACATTTATAAAAGCATTTTATTTTTTATATTAATGTACATATTATATTACATGTGTGGTAATGTTGTTTTAATTTGTAACAATATTTCCCAATATAACTGGATTTGGTGTATTTTCTTAGCCAAATAAATGCATGTTTGGTGTTCATAAGAAACTTTTAAAAATATTAAAGAAAATATGTGAAATTGTATCACCCCAGATTTATCTGAAAACTTTTACATTTGGTTTGGTTATAAATGTTATTTTAGTCATCGCTGAGTAGTAAATTGGACCCACAGTGAATGATAAACATTCATTCATTCATTCATTTTCATTCGGCTTAGTTCCTTTATTAATCAGGGGTCACCACAGTGGAATAAACCGGCAACTTATCCAGCACATGTTTTACACAGCGGATGCCCTTCCAGCTGCAACCCAGTACTGGAAACATCCATACACACTTGTTTAAACATGTACACTACGGCCAATTTAGCTTATTCAATTCACCTATAGCGCATGTGTTTGGACTGTGGGGGAAACCGGAGCACCCAGAGGAAACCCAGGCAAACATGGGGAGAGCATGCAAACTCCACACAGAAACGCCAGCTGACCCAGCCGGGACCCCAAACCAGCGACGTTCTTGCTGTGAGGCGACAGTGCTAACCACTTAGCCACTGTGTCGACCATGAATGATAAACAATGCACCCAAATAATTTGAGACACATTTTTATGTCACACTGATTAACATCCAAGCAAAACATAGTAAGAAACGATTGTGTCATCAGTAGAGAAGCATTTGATTGGCTGACCCACCTCTAGAGATTTCCAGTCAACACTCTGACCTCATCTGGTCATTAGTGCTGACTGCACAAGCCCACCGCCCTGACCCCCAGCACTATAAGCTGACCTCATTGTCAAAGGGAAATGATGCTCCTGCTAATGCTATTGTTCATGTGAGCTCATTGAAGCTCTGACAGGAAGCGAAACGTTGCGGCGTGCTGACCTGTGTCTGTTTCTGTGTCTTTCAGCCGGGATGAACATGAGTCCTGTGTCGCGACTCAAGAAGACCTGGGCCAAAGTTAAAACCGCCAAATTTGATATACTGGAGGTATGTATTTAACCATAATTTTTTCTGTTGACAGCAGTGGGCTGGTGTGACTCATGGGATAGAGGGAAGAAATTTAGATTTACAGTTGAAGTCAGAATTATTAACCCCCTGTTTATTTTTTTCCCTAATTTCTGTTTAACAGAGAGAAGATTTTTTTCCACACATTTCTAAACACAATAGTTTTAATAACTCATTTCTAATAACTGATTTACTTTATCTTTGCCATGATGACAGTAAATGATATTTAACTAGATATTTTTCAAGACACTTCTATACAGCTTAAAGTGACGTTTAAAGGCTTAACTAGGTTAATTAGGTTAACTAGGCAGGTTAGGGTAATTAGGAAAGTTATTGTATAATGATGGTTTGTTCTGTAGACTATCGAATAAAAATACAGCTTAAAGGGGCTGATAATTTTAACCTTAAAATTGTGTTTAAAAAATTAATAACTGCTTCTTTCTCCAGAAGAAAAAATATTATCAGGCATCCTTGCTCTGTTAAACATCATTTGGGAAATATTTAAAAAAGAAAAAAAATTCAAAGGGGGCTAATAATTCTGACTTCAACTGTATATAGGGGATAAAGTGAACACGTATCGATTCAAATGTCTGTTTCGATTTGGTTCTAATTAACAAGCTCTTGATTAGATTCTTGATTTTTTTTTTTTTTTTTTTTTTTTTATAAATTTGATTCATCTTGTATACAAATTCTATTTATATATCTAAAAAACGATCAGTAAAATTTTTATTTCAGTTGCATGGGCAAGTGTATTTCCTGAATAAATGTACATAAATAAAGCTATTAATTATATTTAGCCAAGAGCAGTGAATGTTTTTTATGTTGTTCTTTGATTAATATTAACAGCACAAACAGTGTATTATTAGCAGTCTTGGGTAAGTTACTTTAAAAAAGTAATAATTACAAATTACTGACTACTACTGAAAAATTGTAATCTGATTACATTACTAGTTACTTAATGTAAAAAGTATTCAGATCACTAATTACTTTAATTTGAAGTTACTTTTAAAACATAAAATATACCCATAAAAATACAAAATAGATGCAAGATGCATGCCTCGATTGGAAATGACGAACTTGCGCGTGCGAAAGAAGCAATATATGAATGACCCTATAAGCAGCTCCGTTTCTCTTCACATTCAGAAGATACATTCACTCTCAATCCTGCACAAAAATCCAAAATAGCCAGTTTAGGCTGAATTGGACCGCTGTGTTTTTGGACACCGGTGTTTTCCGTGGTGACGAGTGTTGTCATAGAATGTTTTCTGTTCAAGTGCTTAAAGTTGCTGGTCGAGTTAAGAGCAGTCGAAAGTTCTTTAGAGACTGTGCATAATAAGTAATATAGTAATATTTTTGTTTTTACACTCAGTGAAATCAAAGTAATGTCTGTATTTCCACTTGAAGAAGCAACCACTCCTGACAGCAGAAGTGTGTTCTCCTGCAATTGAAAAGTGCATGCTTATTAACTGACGTTGCAGCAGAAAATGTGATTTAAAAGAAGCTTTTTTTTTTTTCCTCTTAAAAACTATATTTGTAAAGTAAGTAACACAAATACAGTGACTTTAGTAACTAATCAAATTACACAAATTTAAAATGTAATATGTTACATTACTGCGTTCCCCAAAAATTTTATTAAAATACAGTAACGCGTTATTGTGGAACGTATTACACCTGATTATTAGGCTATGGATAATATTATGGATAATATCTTAGACTTGAATCTTTACATAAATGCTCTGCAAGATGTGCATTTCAAAACATAATCGTGTATTTGACTCAATAAGCCACAAAACTGAAGTGAATAGTAAAGAATGACTTGAGAATTGATGGTGAATTGCCCACTATTTAAAAAAAAAAACAAAAAAAAAACAATTAGTTATTTGTTTGTTTGATTGTTTTTTGCCAACCCTAGAGAGTGGGAATTAATCATGGTGAACGCTTTGCTGATATGGCACTAATCATATCAAGAGTTTGACCCTGGCTCTGGTCCCTGTGACTCATGC
Source organism: Danio kyathit (assembly GCA_903798195.1). Lineage (NCBI taxonomy): Eukaryota > Metazoa > Chordata > Actinopteri > Cypriniformes > Danionidae > Danio > Danio kyathit. The sequence continues at coordinate 46,418,081 of LR812523.1, read as the reverse complement.
ATGCATGAAGCTCAAACCACTGACAATATGGATGCCACTTCATGCCAGTTTAAGTCTCTAGTGGGCGAGAAATGTTGTGTGTTTGTGCATCATCATTTTTCTGAAGCCCAGCAATTCTCCCTTTGAGTGGGTGTGCACATGTTTACAAAGCTTCTTTTAGGCTGTATTTGAGAGGGGTTAAGACCTTCAAGGCGTTAATTTTGAATCTGCGCTCAGTTGTTTACTTTTTAAAAGAGGGTTTGTTTAGGCCTTGCTTTATCTTTGGACAGGCCTTGAACTTAGAATATGACTTAAGTATGTGACACACACGCACACCAACACATGGTTTAGTTTTGGCTGTAAATAAGGACTGTGTTGTTGTCATCAGGGGGTTTTAGCTGCTGTATCTCAACACATTGCCTTTTCTCTTACTCTTTTACTATTGTTTTACTTTCAAACAATAAAAGATTAGTGGGTTACTCCTTTTATGTAGAATCAGTATCATAAATGAAAGATTTTACAGAGCATTGGGGTAAATTTAATAATGTAAAAATGGGCCCTCAATGGACCCTCAATTTTTACTAATTGTGTTTTTGAGGTCTATATGACCCCAATAATCCACAATAAAAACTTCTGCAATAATATTTAGCAATTGTCTTTAGCATTAACATAGCAAGAACATAACATAATTTTAAAAAATCTCACTATACCCCAAACTTTTGAACAATGTACGTACTAAAACCCACTCCTGTACAATTGGTTTAAGATGAGTAAACCTTTGTGGATGTTTTACCTTCAGGCAGAAGGTTCAATGAAGTTTGAAAGTACATGAAATGGATCATCTTACTTGATTCTCATAAAAGAACGCCTGATGCTGAATAGTTACTCGAGTGACTCATGTTGCCTTTAGTTAAATCGGTAGTACTAACTGATACATGACCGTGTCAAATGGATTTAGAGCTTATTAGAAACTTCAATTTGTAGAAACTGCATCTACATGTTTCAAGTTCTGAGGTCGGTGCATAAACCGCTTTTTGTTTCTCTTCTCAGCACCAGATGGATCCCTCCAGCAATTTCTACAACTACAGGACAGCACTGCGCGGAGCCACTCAGAGATCCATCACTGCTCACAGCAGCAGAGAGAAGGTAATCCACTTCTTAAGTTTCCTCACATAAATGGCTGGAACATTAGTTTCATAACACTGTTTGGGTTTAGGTGGTGCGCTCACATAAAGTGTTTGAAGTATGTGATATGGTGTATTGATTTTAGCAACACACGTAATGTGGACACTGATAAAATCTGATTCATTACGTAAAAGATTGCAGTGATTGGCTCTTTTAAAGTCGCTTGAAAGCACAGAAAGAATCCAGATTGTTGCATTTACTGTAAATTGAGGTTGCGACTGGGCTCTTTGGTCGTTATGTAATATCAAGCGTAGAGGATGGTGGGACTGTTTATGGATCATTTACTAAGGGCAAGATGTCAAATAGGACATTCTGTTTCCTCTGCAAAATATGCTCTATTCTTGTTGGGAAAACATGGCAGTCGGCCAGTTAACAAAATGTTCTGATGCTCTTCAGTGTTTGTTAACTCGCCCAATAAAATGTGACTCTGCCAAAAGGAAGCTCAATGGTGATGTCTTAGTTAAACTGTTTTTGGTTTTGTTTGTTTGTTTCTTCACTTTTTGGATGTTCTCTGTGTTGTTGTTGTTTTATTAAGCTTGTTGTGCATCTTTGACTGGTTAGGGTGGAGATGCTTGCTGTGTGGGTTTGACAGAATGTTCCAGAACAGCACTGGAATGCTCAGCGTTCTGTAGGGGGATGTTTTTTTTATTTTTTTGCATCACTGTGACCCAGCGCCAATTGTTTTTTCGTAAGTGTTGGATGTGTTTAGGCTTTGGCTTGTGGTGTTCCTTTACACTTCTAAGGGACATATAAGTGTGTGTTCTCAGGCAGGAATTTCCACTGTAAACCAATTCAATCAGGAATGCATTACTGCTCGCGTAATGTCTTTAACTCATCAACTTGTTTGACTCCTTGTATTTTTGACCCCATGTTTTTCCCCTAGTGCTTATTGCACTTCTTTTGAGTTTTATTTGAAGTTGAGGTTGACTGATTAATTTCTTAGTTTTGGTTTGATTTTCAGGCTTATTATGACTAAATGTATCAAGAAAAAACATAGGATGAGAGTTTTGCCATCATGCCGTACCATGCAGTTAAGATATTGAATTGATCTTACATGACTCTGTCATTCTTATTCATAGGGATGCACCGATATGGATTTTTGGGCCGATATCGTTAACAGATAACTCTTAAGATTTGAAGGCCGATATACTATAGCCAATAAATATAAATATTTCAAAATGTTATATTTTTATACAGTAAACAACTGATTTTATTTTAAAAACTTTATAAAAGTTTGATCTGATCTTATGACCTGAATAGCCTACTCAAAGCAAAACATCAATAATTTCAAAATTGCTAGGTGATTTATATAGACCTATTCACGGTTTCACATAAATCAGCATGCCAAAAATTATTTATTTTTCTTTGCATAGCAAATTAACATGTAACTTGACTGTTGCATAACTTGATGGTTGCACCATTTTACATTAACAAAACATGGCAAGGAACCTGTTAAAAATAACATGTGATCATATTAGATTACAAACAACCCAACGAGTTGTTTAGCACGTGTGCATCGCTGGTATTGTGTTTACACATGTACTATTTTTTCCTGAGGCGATTTAAACCAAAATACACAATGACACTATCAAACATCTACAATGATAAGCAACATGGTTACTTACTAAGTTATTACCGCACAGCAATACCACAGAAAGAAAGTACATACTTTGAAGGAATAACTAATGTGAGGAAAGCTCCAATATAGTGCACTGGACAAGTCTGAACAAGTTCGACCCACACATGCACATATATATATATATAATATATATATATATATATATATATATATATATATATATATATATATATATATATATATATATATATATATATATAAGAGAAATTTATGAATTTTTTTTTTAAACTTAAGAGTCTCTTGAGTGTAAAATATTTAATGGAATGTCAATTAATAAAATTATACCAGACAATGTTTTTATTAAAATAATTTATTATTTGACGTTAAAAGGTTGCTCCTGAATAATACTAGAATTATTGTCATTCATAATGTTGACATTTTATGTAAAACGTATAGCTATCATTTTATACATTTTTATATGCATGTTTTTATGCCGCCTATTTTTGAGATCGAATAAAAAAAAAAGTACTGAATGGAAATCATACTGTGATGATGAAGTATTTAATGTACGATATTTAGTTCTATTTTCTACTTTTCAGACAGATGTTGATTTTTAGGAATTATAATAATTAAAAAGTGATAATTTACTTGGTTATTTTTTTAACTCTGTCTGTCCTGATGTTTAGTATAGTGCAGCATCGCTTGCGTGAAAGGTGGATTTTGTTTTTTGCTTTGCTTTTTAAATCCAGAAGTGATGCATCTAAATTTAGCAACACCACCTTTGTTTATCATGTTGTTATTGAATCTGCTACTACAGAGTTTAGCTTTCAGCCTTGCGTACACCGTACTGCTTCCATGCGTCATGAATCATTGTTATTGCTCTCCAGAGCTGTAGATCCAGTTGTGTTGAGCCCTGTAGGCTTGTAGAGGCTGCTGTAAAACACTATTGCCTAACGCAGTCTCACTGTGACCATAACACTTACATATCTTCCAATGAGACTGCTCCATTTTACTTGCATGTTTTTTTAGTAGCTGTTGTATAATCTTAAGTTTTTTTTTTTGCCTTGCAGATTGTTATCCCTTTCTTCAGCCTCTTGATTAAAGACATTTACTTCCTCAACGAAGGATGTGCCAACAGGCTCCCGAATGGACATGTGAATTTTGAGGTAATTCCTTCTGTTTGGCTTGGTGAAACAAGCAAGCAAACGTTATGCATGGAAACGACTTCTCTCACAGCTAGAGAATAACAATGAATGGCTGAGAAAACATCGTCACATAGCAACAGAAGTATCCCATTTTAGTTCATTGACGTCGGCATCTGTTGAAATGAAGTTTCAAGGGCATCAGTTCTGTAAGACAGACAGACGGTAGGCGACGCTTTCTAACAGAATGAATCTTGATTGTGCTGCAGAAATTCTGGGAACTCGCCAAACAGGTGATGGAGTTCATGACTTGGAAGAAGGTGGAGTGTCCTTTCGACAGAGACCGCAAGATTCTGCAGTACCTCCTGACGGCTCCAGTCTTCAGTGAAGATGGTGTGTGTGGTTTTTTGATAGCTAGTTTGATTTGGAGTTTCAATTCTTTGTCATTGACACCATCTCACCTAGGGCTGGGCGATTTGGCTAGAAAAATTATCGCAATTTAATTTATCAGTCAATTTTTTTCTAACGATGAGCTGCAAACCAGTTGAAAATAAATTAAAATATTTGATTCAGATTAATTGAGATGCCTCTAATTTTTCATGGAAAGAGCACAGGCAAAGTCTTAATTAGTTTTTATGAAGAGATTTCTTCTATTGACGTCAATTATTTGATGTTTGAAATTTCAATTTTGTTTTGTTATTTTGATTTCACAAAAGAAATTACAGTAACTGTAAATCAAAAGATTGCTGCAATGTCTTCATTGTCATTTTGTTAATAAATGGTGAGAAAATTGAATTTTGAAATCAAAATTGTAAAGCTTGAGTGAATATTACATCGATGTTGACTGTTATCACCATAAATGTCAATTGTCTGTTTTTAAATTCATATTTAAAGGCAGCTTTATTTTATCCTAAGTGAATTTAAATTACTTGTATATCGACTAGGTATAAAAATGAACAAATTTGAGGTACAACATTTATTTATTTATTTGTACTTTTTTATTATTATTAACAAAGCATAAAAGCTGAAAAAACAATATAATGACATCATATGCGGTCTCTTTAAACTGGGGTATCCAAAGAATAGAAGTTAACAAAAAACAAAAACAAATGTACAGCATCAAGAATGAGAGATCAATAGAATACAATTATACAAAATAAGGCAAGAGGTACAATATTCATTATGCTAAATATTTTTTAAAAACGTATATTTTATTTTTATTTTCTTTAATAGAAACAATACACTTGACATTGTTATACAAAGACAACCAATGTGACGTACAGCATATAGCATAAAGCTAATTTGCAGCCCTCGTCTCTGGTTAGGCTTTACATTAAAAAAAAAAAAAAACAAGAAAAAAACACAATACAACAAACATGTACAGTATATACAGAACCGCAAACATAAAATGCAAGTCAATCTGCATACTAAAGAGAAATGTAAACCTGGCCAACCTGAAAGAATAACACTTAATGTTCACGTTGCTGTTAAGATTTCAACCGTTCTTTCAGCTTTACAGAAAGTGATTGTAATGTGTAATGTGACTGACCCATAGTGGTTCTGCATCTGCGGATTCTACAATTCCCACGTACTATATAGAGTGAACTTACTTATATTACTGCATGTTGTAACAGGTTACATGAAATTATGTAGCAAATTTTTATTCCCCAATATTGTGACACCAATGCAGTGAATGTTTGTTAAGTAAAATTATTGTTTGAAAATTCTGAGTTTAAGTTTGTTAAAGTTTGTCAAAACATAGTCATTCATAATATCATTCACTTGGGTCACCTCACGCATAGGTAAAACAATTAAAAACATTTTAATATTTATTTCACATTATACAGTTGAAATCAAAGATTTTTTTATCCCTTCTTATTTCTTACATATTTTTAAAAGTGCTGTTTAATGGAGAGAAGATTATTTTTTTTTTTTTTAAGTTTTAATAACATTTTAATAACTAATTTATTTTGTGTTTGCCATGATGACAGTACATCATTTTTTACTTCTTTTGCAAGAAGTATTCGTATTTTGCTTGTATACATTGCAGTGCTTTTAGTTTAAGCACATAATAAACTATTTAGTGTCAATAATAATAATAATAATTGGCTATATAATGTCAGTGCTGTTTCATCAACATTATCGTTTTATTGCCCAGCCCTATTCCCACCCCAAGAAATTCAGACATCTAATAAGACTAAAGGCTTGTACCATTACCATTAAAAATAATTTCTATATTACAGCTTTACAGTCAACCTAGACATCCTGTGTGAGCTCAATCTCTTCTGTTCACTCATTTTCTCAACACTCGTGTCATAAACCTGTTTAGATGATATTTGCGCAATACGCACACAAAGAAACCAGACACTAAGAGAGCGACGCTTGTCACTGTCGCCTCAGGTGTAAAATGCTGTCATGCTAAATAACCTAGAAACACAAGTTCAAGAGCATTCCTGGAGACTGAGAACAGGTGGCTTTGTTTTTGTGATTCTGACGCTGATCTCGCTGATCTCTCAACAGCTTTGTATCTGGCGTCATACGAGAGCGAAGGGCCCGAGAACAACATGGAGAAAGACCGATGGAAATCTCTCAGGTGTGTATGACGTGATTCATCAGCTGACTGACAGATAGACAGTTTCTATCAGCAGAAGTCATTTGCTGTTTGCTAAGAGTTGCGAAAGAAAGGACTAACACCGCTCACACTGTCAAGTTAAATAGTGTTGTCTAGACCTTAAAGAGTCACAATAATACAGTTTAGTAATAAAATTGTATAAATAATGGACATTTCTGTTTGAAATTTACTTTTGAGTTCTGAATTGATTTACTTCAGTTTGCCTCTTCTAATTATAGTCATTTCTGAATCTTTTAAGTTTATTGCTAGAGCAGGGGTGCCCAAATTTTTTGCTTATGAAGAGCCAAAATCCAAGCTTGATTGAGAGCTGTGGACCGAAAGTAAACATCGCAAACTGTATTACATTAAGGTTGCCATGGGTAATTTATTTCATAATATTTAAAATAAATAGAAATAATTACTTCAACTGTAGTTAATAAATATTTTTAAAAATGTATATTATTTTAATGAACTATTACAATAAAACCATAAAAAAATCCATTTATAAAACAATGGAGTTCAATGCCAAATACACTAGTCATGCTGAACCTGCCTTTGCCTTGATTTGCACGCCGTCTTTTGCTTTGTCCCCGATTCGTTAAGTGACAGTATGTACATTTTTTTAAAAATCAGATTCATTTACAATATTAAATTAAAACATTTAATTTTAATAAGATTTTTTTGTAGCTCAACAATAAAACAAACAAGCAAAATGTTACATTAAAATTAGAAATGAGAATCTCTTTTAAAGGCATTCCCCAACCCTTCCCAATCATTTTCTCTCTGGTGGGCCAAATCAGAGGATACAAAGGGCCAACTTTGGCCCTCGGGCCCTAGTTTGGGCATCTCTGTTCTAGAAAAGGATTTTATTTTCTTGTTTTTTTTTTCAAGAGAAACCGTTCACTAATGAATTGGAATGGTCCTATGTTAAGACAGCTGAAAATATTATAAAAAAAAAATAACATGACAATAATAATTGATCATAAAAACTGCATGAACATTAAATTAAAACATTTTAATATTTATTTTACACTATACAGTTAAAATCAAAGTTATTATCCCTCCTTATTATTTGCTAAATATTTTGAAAGTGCTGTTTAACAGAGAGATTTAAAAATAATAATAGTTGTATTAACTAATTTCTTTAGTTTTTGCCATGACAGTACTTGCAAGATAATAGGATTCATATTTTATATACAGTGTAGCATTTTGAGATTAAGCACATTATAAATTAAAATTATTATTATCATTATAATTATTATTGTCATTATTACTATTATTTTTTCCCAGAGATGGGTTGCGGCTAGAAGGGCATCTGCTGTGTAAAAACGTGCTGGATAAGTTGGCGGTTCATTCTGCTGTGGTCACCCCAGATTAATAAAGGGACTAAGCCGAAAATGAATGAATTAATTATTATTATTATTATTATTATTATTATTATTACTGAAATCTGATTTGAAGGCTTGATTAGGTTGACTAAGCAAATTACGTTAATTAGGCAAGTTACTTTACTACAGTGGTTTATTCTGTAATCAATCAAAAATATAGAAATTCTGGATATATATATATATATATATATACACACACACACACACACACACACACACACACACACACACACACACACACATACAATTTGTTTTTTAAAATGTAAGAACCGCTTTTATTCCATCCAAACTAATAGAAATGAGGAAAATACTGTGAAAGTTCTCCATTAAACACCACTTAGGGAATATCTGAAAAAGAATAAAAATTGAATAGAAGGGCTGGTTATTTTGCTTTCAACTGTATATAGTCCTTTTTTTTCAAATGCAGCTACAATTAGTCTCTGCCTTTCTTGAACATTTCATACAGACTACAAGAGTTCTATGTATCTCTTTTTAAAGAGTATTCATTATCAGTTTTTGATCTACGTTGATTTGAATCAGTTATTTCCAATATACAAACAAGCAAACTGACACAAACATCATCCATTATTGCTCTCCTGAGATCATGCAGTGTGAGATACACATATGTGCTTGGCAAGGGTGAGGACGCCTGGCTCATGCTTAGTCACGTTTCCTTACAGTTTTACAGCACAGGAGAGAGAGATTGCGCAGGCTTTTGGTGGGCTGGGTGTTTTTTTTTTCTTTCCACTGCGACAGGATCTGTCACCGCAGCAGATTTAGTCTGTATCAGCAGTTCATGCTCTGTGTCTCAGTGTGAGTTCAGTAGTCCTGCAGGAAAAAAGAGCAGAGCTACCAGGAAAAGACAATCCAGCTGATGCAGAGATGAAGAATAATGTCCATAGGGCAGAGCTGCCTTTTATTGCTCATCTCAAAGCAGTTTATGCTTGATTTATCACGTGTAGGGTGGACTTGGATCAGCACACGGCATATTGTGTACAGAGCGTCTATCCTCATCCTCCCCTGCCTGTGTGAGGGCTTTGGAATACAAGCTCTTGTTCTTTTTAAATTCACTATTATTATGATCATTACTCCTATTTTAGCATAATTCAGAATGTTCTCATCAGTTTCATCATGATGACTACAATTATTAACAAAATTAGCAATGCACTTGCTTTTTCAGTCATGTTTTTTATTAACATTTTTTATTGTTTATTCAGAATGTCATAATTATGCAAACATTAAGTTAAAGAGCAATTCTTTATTATGACCTGACCGTTTAATAATATGACGTACCTGTGCCATGAACGAGTATGCTCAATATCATTTGAGAGAGAACCATAAAGGCAAAGCGTTGTACATAAATAGATAAAGGTGAAACTGCATCCATAAAATGTAAGACTTGGATGTCTTATTATGTAGCATCAGAATGTGTTTAAAGACTAAATGGGTTGCATGAATTGCATGGTATTTAGTGTTCAAAGGGCACTTTTGAGGAAACATTTAAAATAAAGTATTGTTTGTCAACACACACTGTGTTGCTAATGTTGTTATTATCCACCAGAAGCTGAAATAAACACAGCTC